>OX463788.1:42736643-43119709 GCA_949825025.1 Siphlonurus alternatus | reverse complement strand
CTACTGGATTGTCCAGGTCATAGGACAAACCCAGCAGTGCCTCATTTTTTTTTCCCACCGATGCCCAATTGGAGTGTCAGACTTTCGGACACGGTAGGACTCATGGAGCCTCCACGAAATCATCACATCTATTTGCCCCAGGTCTAATACCCCATTATATATCATTATTATGACGTTAATTAATATATTATAACTGTTGCAGCAACAACCTGTTTGATTCTTCCAACTACTCGCTGTTCTATGTATTTTTCGGCAGAATGACAGGAACAAGATATCGAAGAGATGTTTTATTTTCATGGGATACCTTGTTAAGTAAGTATAATTAAAAACAATGGAATTGCACATTAGTTTTACTTGTGAAAAGTAATTGTACTTATATATTGCAATTAAGTAACATACAAAAGTTATACAAAAGTATAACACTGGGTATTATACAAAGTATAATACCCATATTGAATTATTGAAATTGAGTAATGCGCGCAGTACAAGAAATGAAGAAATGATAATTACACAATAAATTATACTTACTTGTTTTTTGTTTTACTTTGTTATAATAAATTATGGGAAATTATATCATAATTGATATAATTATTATATATATTATATTTCTAAAAATAGCATTTGTCATATTATATATATATATATATATATATATATATATATATATATATATATATATATATATATATATATATATATATATATATATATATATATATATATATATATATATATACATTTTAATTGAACCCTATATATTATATTTTATGGTTGCCACGAAACGATTTAAAGAGGTATAATATTTCTATACTTTCCTATAAGTTATAATAAAATAAAAATAGTATAATTTTTGTGTAATTTAAGTTCAATTTCTTTTGTACTGAATTACGCAAATTCAACATACTATAATAGGGTTAGAAATTTTTGTAGCTCTCAAGCAGACCTTAGTATACAAAAAAAAATATATATATATAATATATGAAATATCGTCTTAATCACTCAATTTTTATGTATACATTATATCATTTTATATATATTATTTATTATATATGAAATTTTACATTCTGTTTGCTTCCTAGGTAACGCTGGTGGTCTGTGTGGCTTGTTTATGGGATTTAGTTTAATCAGCATTGTGGAAATAGTCTACTTCTTCACCATCCGTTTAGTTTTAATGGTAAAGCGACGTGGTCAAGTGTTCCGCAGACGAAGAGAAGGGAAATCTTCACCAGAGCCCAGCACAACTTGACACTTAGGAAAATAGGTTACCGTGCGTTCCCACCTCTCCAGCAAGACTCGCACTTCTTATGGGCTGATATGGCACCTCTACATAGACGTCGAATCCGACCTGCGTACTACTAAAGAATAATATCTCATATATGAATTTTTTCCTTCAGAATTTAATTCTGTTATTTATTCGATCATCCTGAAACAAATCTTTTGCATACGGTATAAATTTGCATTTCTTTTAGGGGGCATTTTTACACTTAAAAAACAATAAAATAGAAATGATTAAGACTTATAAATTTTTTAATATGTTTATTATGTTTATATGTATTAAACTGCATGTGCCATAAAAACTATAATAACTATAATAATAAAGAAATGAACCAATGAACCAAAAAGAAAAAATATTATTATACGCATTTAATAGTTTACACGTTAATTAATGCAATTTTTTCAGAAGCTAATTAAACTAAAATTGGAATAATTGGATATAAATATTAAACAATTAGCGAAAAGTGTAATACAAAATTTTAGAATTACATAATTGTGTACTAGATATTATATTATATTAAATATATATATATATATATTATATATAATATATATATATATATATATATATATATATATATATATATATATATATATATATATATATATATATAATTATATATATATATATATATATTAAACAGATTTTAAAAGCAAATTAATTTATAGACCAATTAATTTAAGCTTCGATAAATAAGGGCATTTAATTATAATAAGATTATAATTATAAGCCTATAAATATCCAAAAGTGAAGTTATACACTTTTAGCAGAAAATTTACTTAATTTTATTTGTTGTCGTTTTTCATTTAATAAACAATTACAATAGAGTATTGTCCTCAATTTTTTTTATTGCAGAAATGGATAGAGGGTGCAAAGTTATGCTACCCTGATTTTTTTCAGATTTTTTAGAGCCCGGGAACTATTTTTAAAAAAATTTTGAAAGTCCTTTTCGTCACGAGACGCCGCTCCTTAAGAAAAAGATAGGACTTGCCGCCGCGTGACGTCACAAAAAAGACTTTCAATAATTTTTTAAAAATAGTTCCAGGTCTCAAAAAAATCTGAAAAAAATCAGGGTAGCATAACTTTGCACCCTCTATCCATTTCTGCAATAAAAAAAATTGAGGACAATACTCCATTAAGTGCTATATATTGCGTTACGCCCACATTTTTCCCTTGAAAGAGCTGTAGGCTTATGTAATATATAACCCCCCCCCCCCTCTCACTGCATATAACTTGGATAAATTGAATAGAATTCAGAATACTGCTACTAGACGCATAATTAAAGACAAAACTCTTGGTCATGTTCAGCGTCTGGATAGATTAAATTTAAATAACCTGTGTTCTGTGTTTGATGATATTGATTCTAAATTTTTGAAGAAGTGCCTTAGTGGAAAAATTGACCTATGTGTTGTGGGAGATAATAGATTGTCAATTAAACATCGCACTCGCGGAAGAGGAAACCCGTTTTCCTTGGTGTATGCTAAGCCTAATAGTGTCGCATATGCTACTTCTTATTTCCCGCGAGCTGCTAGCTAAGATGTTTAATTCAATGCCTCTCCCTTTTGATATGTAATTAATTTCTAAATTTTATGTAATTCTACTGGGCAGTCTAATTGTTCATGCTTCTTATTGGTTTTATTTTTGTATATATTGTATATATTTCTGCTTTTTCATGTTCTTGTTTAATTAGGTGAATAGACACTGTATAGTGATTTGGTTGTTTCAGCAGCCGTTTCTATTTGCCCCATAGGCTCACATGTTTCTATCTTTTATTGTATTTTCAGCCTATGAAAGATTTAATAAATAAATAAATATATATATTAAGCAAAAATGACCAAGTTGGGAAAGTATATATATATATATTTTTTTTATAATTAAATAATAAAAAACAGTCCATATATACCTTATATATACGATGAATCTCAGTTACTGCTGGAGTCAAAGAATATTTCCCTGCAAACGAATCGAATAAAATAAATTTTAAAAAATCGAGATTGTTCTAAAACTTAATCGCTTATGGTTTGAGCAAATTCAGTCTTGCAGTTTTCTTACAACAGCTCCATTTCCGGTTTTCGTCCATAAGGTCAATGTTAAACTTCTACTTCAGTTTTCACAAAACTGATGAGACAAATTCGCTTCAAAATATGTATATCACCTATTGATGGTGAGTTCTAAGTCCCCTGCAAGTTTTGTTGCATTCAGGCGGTACGATTGCGAGATCTCAACCTACTGAGATTCATCCTTTTTAATTAAAATTGTCATGCATTTTATTCACAATGGGGGGCATTCACAAAGCACTTTAACCCCAACTTTAGCCCCAAGTTTTATCCCTGGTACTAAACATGGTGCTAAACCAGAGGGGCTAACCATGGTTAGCTCCTAGTTTAGCACCATGTTTAGTACCAGGGATAAAACTTGGGGCTAAAGTGCTTTGTGAATGGTATCACGTCAAAACCACGAAACAAAAATCACGAAATCATTTTCAACGAATGACTTAATTTATCCCGAAAACAATTACATCGAAAACAAATATAAACGAAATCATTTACCACGAAATTAAATTAACACGAAACAAAATAATAACGAGAACAAAAATCACGAAAACAATTTGTACGAAAGTAATTTGACCGAAATAAAAAAGGACGAAAGTAAATTAGAACGAAATTATTTTAATACGAATTCAAAAATCACGAAAACAATTTGACCGAAAATTATTTGAACGAAAACATTTAAGACGAATAAAAAATAACGAAAACAATTTGACCGAAAGTTATATGAACGAAAACATTTAAAACGAATGGAAAAATCACGAATACAATTTGAACGAACGCTATTTGACCGAAATAAAAAACACCGACGAAGAAAAATATTAATAAAAATTATACCAATATTAATTAAAAAAAAAAAAAAAATTGTACATTGAAACGAATGCAATAAAGAACAATACAGACCGAGCCAGAAATGGTGTTCCGAACCCATGCTAAAATTTGGGCAGGTTAACTTTGAGCTAGAAATTTGTAATTTGGCATACGTAAAGCTAAGGGTTCTAAGTTCTTTTGAAATGTGTTAAACAATTTTTAAAATTAATGTTTCCTACCGTTTTAGGGGTGGATTCCTTATGGGATATATCCATTATGTTAAATTAAGTTGATAGAAAAATTTTGTCTGATTTGCACCAAAATTAGTTTTTGCGGTTTTCAGAGCACGTTGAATTTAATGGTGTAATTTAAAAAGTGATGAAAACAACTCCTAATGAGATAATGACCCTTACTACGTGAAAAAATGATGCTATCAAAATTTTGATTATGCCATGCACTGAAACGAGCTTATTTTTTTACCCCAGAAACGATATAGGAATTTTTTGAATCGGAGCAAGTTAACGATTTAATTTTTAGAGGTGAAACACGTACCATTAAATATACAGCGTGCTCTGAAAACCTTAAAAACTAATTTTGGTGCAAATCGGCTAAAAATTTTTCTATAGTATCAACTTAATAATAATTTAACATGGAAATCCCACAAGGAAGAAATGCAAATCGTGAATCCACCCCTAAAACGGTAGGAAATATTAATTTTAAAAATTGTTTAACACATGTCAAAAGAACTTAGAACCCTTGGCTTTACGTATGCCAAATTTCAAATTTCTAGCTCAAAGATAACCTGCCCAAATTTTAGCATGAGTTCGGAACATCATTTCTGGCTCAGTCTGTATTGTTCTTTATTGCATTCGTTTCAATTTACAATTTATTTTTTTGTTTAATTAATATTGGTATAATTTTTATTAATATTTTTCTTCGTCGGTGTTTTTTATTTCGGTCAAATAGCGTTCGTTCAAATTGTATTCGTGATTTTTCCATTCGTTTTAATTGTTTTCGTTCAAATAACTTTCGGTCAAATTGTTTTCGTTTTTTTTTTATTCGTCTTAAATGTTTTCGTTCAAATAACTTTCGGCCAAATTGTTTTCGTGATTTTTTTATTTCGTTTTAAATGTTTTCGTTCTAATTTACTTTCGTTGTTTTTCAATTCGTTAAAATAACTGTCGGCCAAATGATTTTCGTGATTATTGAATTCGGCTAAAATGTTTTCGATGCAGTGGCGTAACTACAGAGGGGGCCGAGGGGGCCAAGGGCCCCGGGCCCGTGCATCAAAGGGGGCCTTTTCAGTTAAGCTCATTGAAGAAATTTCAATTGAGCGTGACAAAATATATATATATATAAATATAAACTAAATTAGGCATTTTTTTTTCCGTAAAAATTTTTTTTTTAAATGGTTGTCACAAATATGAAGACAAGGAGCGAGCATTATCGTTATTATGTGGGGATGGGGAGAACAATATATTATAGCTCACACGTGCTCCTCATCTGTCATCTGACTCATCTCTCCTTGTTTTATGTCATTTAAGGTAGAGATAATACGGATCAGCTGGTCCAATGCTAAAAAAATCCCATTCATAAAAATTATGAAAAAAATTTAAAATGTTCTCCTCTACATCCCCTATCAGTAGGTAAAATATCAGGTATACAAAAACGAGCTTGTTTTCGAGTTATTAATTTTTAAAGTTGACTAATTTAACACGGAGAAATAGAACTTCCATGTTAAATTGGTCAACTTTAAAAATTAATAACTCGAAAACTAGCTCGTTTTTGTATACCTGATATTTTACCTATACTGATAGGGGATGTAGAGGAGAACACTTTAAATTTTTTTCATAATTTTTATGAATGGGATTTTTTTAGCATTGGGCCAGCTGATCCGTATATATTATCTCTACCTTAAGATTCGAATAAACCACACCAAATTCAGTTCACCACGTTGAAGCACGCGTATGCAGTTGAAACAATAGGCTTTCTAATAAGTCAAAATTGTGCTTAAATTATAGACATTTTTTATGTGATAGTATACCAAACTTGTTAATTAGCAATTCATGTTATAGTAGATTAAAATGAACTAATATAATTTTTAATTTTTTTTACAACACCATACATACTGTGTTTTTTATTTTTACTTTAAAATTGTCGATTGCTGCATAACGTGACATCTGTGGATCTGCAGATATAAATTAATAAGGAATTTATAAAATATTGCGCAAACCTAATTTCATTAAAATATGTAATTTTCTTCATTTAAAAAAAAGTGCCACGCCCACATTTTCTAAAAAAAAAAAACGCCTCCGGCGGGGATCCCTTCCCCCCTCCCCGGAACCGCCGCGTCGCGGCGGAGGGGCCATATTTTGTAGTTACGCCACTGTTTCGATGTAAATGCTTTCGTGCTTTTTAAGTTTCGTTATAAATGCATTTCGCACATTTTCCATTTCGGTTAATTATCGTATATTTTCGTATAAAATGTTTTCGTGTTAAATTACTGTCGTCCTTTTTGTTTTCGGTGTAATATATATGCCTTTCGTATAAATTGTTTTCGTTCTTTTATTTTTCGTTCTTTTGACGTAGACTCAATGTTTAATGTGAATTAATAAAATTATTAAAAGTTTTTTTGCCATGGCGTTTAATTGCTATATATTATACTCTATGACTTTAATAAATTAATTTAAAATTTGTACCCTTTTTGAGTTTTTTTTGCCAAGTCCGGCGAGTTCGGCGAACAAGGTGGCTGGATAGTAAGGTGGGGACACGGAGCTGCTGCCCCCTCGCGGCCAGTGAGGAACTACAAAAAAACAGTTGAGGATCGCGTTTTTGGATCCAATTTCATCCGCGAAAAATTCAAACGGTGTAATAAAAATCCATGAACATCGGGCCGATGAACCATTAAAATTCTTTTAAATTGAGTCTATCTTCTTCAGAATTTAACATAGAGTTTATTTCTATCACAATTTTACCCACATTTATACTGTAAATAAGACTTTTGATGGCTTTTCCAGTTCCATCGTTTGAATTTTTCGCGGATGAAATTGGATCCAAAAACGCGATCTTCAACTGTTTATTTGTAGTTCCTCACTGGCCGCGAGTGGGCAGCAGCTCCGTGTCCCCACCTTACTATCCAGCCACCTTGCGGCGAAGTCTGCGTGATGTGACATCTGTGGGATTATTTGGAACTTTCTGCACTCCCAGCGCGGTCTGCGCGGTATGAAAAATTAATTTGACACATGAGTCACATGACAACCATCAGCTGTTAAATCAAAATTTGGTTCTTTACTTGGGCTTTTCCAAAGGGCTTTAATATTACCCGTATTACCGTCTTAACAGTCTGCTGGCCTTAATAATTAGTTTCGCAGTTTGTGACTATAGAATATTTATGGTTGTTTTAATGTGAATATGTAAATTCCGAAGACAAAGTAAAAGAACTCAACATTTCTCATGTTTTGTGAAGCGCAATGGTCCGATTTTTGAATGAATTTTGGTCAAGAGATGAACGCGGAGAGATATTTATAAACTGGGAACTTGGGTATGAATTAGTAATGCAGATCTTACACAAATTGCTTCTAAACTTGGCACTTGCAGTGTCCCTTCTTGTGCTACTGTATGCACTCTTTACTGGTGATACAGATATCAAACCTGCAACAGAAATGACAATAAGAAATTTCTCAAACAGTGGCAACACACTTCCAGGACACAATATGCATACCTTGAATTTTACTACTCAATTTTTGGGTCATAAATCAGACATAAATTCAAATGTGATGCACATATGGTGTATACTGACCAAAGTTGATACCCATCCCAGTTTGAAAAAGAAGTTTGAAATATTTTCCGAATCTCTCATTAAGTTAACTACCCAAAAATTAACACTACATATTATCAGTGATGAAGGAGGACGTCGTGTTGTTGAAAACACAATAGATAATATAGAAGAAAGCACAGGAAACTTTCAGAAGGTACGTAAATTCACAATTTGACATAACGTATTTATGCATACAGTATATAGTATAATTTGTACAGTCTTTCAAGCCTTAATTTACTTCCAGAAGTTACATAATTCTTGCTTATTTCCGCTTCCATTTACGGGATAATAATATTATTGTACATACATAATGTACAAGGAATACAAGCAGTAAAAAAAGAAGTTTACAGAGGTAATCTCTAAGGCAATATGAAAGACAATATGATACTGTACAGTACATTGGACAAGTTACCCTCTTTCTTATTGAACTGTAATATATGTAATAAACATTGAGAGATATATAGTACCTCTCCTCCAAAGAGTTTTGATTTGACCTTGCATTTTTATTGCACATTTAGACAATCAGTTAACAACAGTAGAGATGAAGCATTTTCAATAATTTACCGTTACATACATACTGTACAGTTAAAATACCATACTTTTGACTACCGCTAGCTGAACTAGCTGTATACCTCGCCTGTTCTGTTTGTGTGTGTCAATCTGTGGCAAGGTATATGCATGGTTAAATTGGACTTTTTAGATGGACTTGGTGCTCGATCGTTTTATACTTCTCCCAAAATTACAAACCTGCACTCTTGTCTCTCAAAGCTGCAGCAACAGGAAATCAGGCGGATGTTATGTTCATGCTCTCAATTTATAGCCTATTCTTACTGTTTATATTTACAGTATACTGTATTCAATTCATGATATTCTCAGGGGCAGATCTAGCGCACGGCTCTGGGGAAAAAAAAGAGGGGGGGGGGGGTCCCGCAATGTTAAATTTAGGGTGAGGTGGAGGAGTGGGGTGACAGTGGTAGTGTTAACACCTTAAATGTATTTTGGGACTGTTGAGCACCCTCCTGTGTTGTTACATTTGTATTAAAGTTACGGGGGCATACATGACCAAAATGTGTCAATTGCCCCAAAATACCAACCAACTGTATTAAAGTTACGGTATTATATGATTCCTTCACCCCTCTCATATAATATCATTCATTTCTAAATTGTATCATCATGACTGACAAATCATTGCACATTTTAAGCTTTTTACAGCAGTAGTTGCTGCTACCTTCTCTCACTACATCTATAAAAAATAACCCGCCATTCAATGTTCAATGACTACTGAGCACGAGAGAGTTTTGAGAACATAACAGGTATCAAGGGTTTTGAAGTAAAATCACCAATTTCACAAGCATTCAGCAACGTTTGGTAATGCAGCAATACCAGTTTTCAACACTAGAATACTGTACATATGCAATTTGATTTGATTTTTAACGATCTGCGGCAAATGTGGC
Source organism: Siphlonurus alternatus (assembly GCA_949825025.1). NCBI lineage: Eukaryota > Metazoa > Arthropoda > Insecta > Ephemeroptera > Siphlonuridae > Siphlonurus > Siphlonurus alternatus. Next base: position 43,110,304 of record OX463788.1, on the reverse strand, counting down.
TTTACTACGGTGGCTCGTAATGTAGTACTCAACGCACTCTTAAATCCCTCGTAACTCTCCGCCCCCATCACCTCGGACGGCAAACTGTTCATCACAATGATAGTGGTCTGGTTTTGCATCTGACATTCTGTCCTTTACAATGATCCCAGCCCTGCTCTTACTGCCCCTAAAACAACCTGACTACCGAGCAATCCTACAACCTTTAAACAAGAAACTTTCAAAATATTGATGCTATTATTGATGCATGAATTATTGCTGATGTCAAGATTAGTGGCTAGGCAGTAATGGTAGCTTGCTTTTGGCATTCAGAAAGCTTTGATAACCTGGCTACATCCTTACTGAAAATTAGTCTGCACAGTAATTTGCACACAAACATCCAATTGTTTTAATTGACAACAAAAGAGCAATATTTAGTATGGGCATGTGACACCTAGACATTTTGTTGTTTTTTTCTCAAACTCTAAGTTATTTTTTATTTCCATTCTTTCGTACATTAAAAGCATTAAGGGCAAGATAACACGCAACAGCTGATCAACGTAGTCCCATTTGATTAACATGTAAATTTTAGCAACCTCATAAAAATTCTGAATTTTTTTTAGAGACAGTCCTTAGCACCAAAAAGTTGTAGAAAAAATTTCAAAACAATCAGACAAGCCTTTTTTTTTTTTTTTAATAAAATTTATTTATTAAACACCAGTGGTGTAATTAAGTTTGTAAATTATCAGTATAGGGCTCTCCCATGGAGAGCTAAATTAAAAAAATTAATTTAAAAAAATCGGCTCGTCCGATTGGTTTGAAATTTTTTCTGCGACTTCTTGGTGCTAAGAATTGTCTCTAAAAAAAATTCAGAATTTTTATGAGGTTGCTAAGGTTTACATGTAATCAAATGGGACTACGTTGATCAGCTATTCCGTGTTTTCTTACCCTTAAAGTTTTGAACAATTTTCAAAATTAAAAAGAAAAAAAAAATCAAAATCAAATTTATTTTATTAAATCTATTTTCTCTTCCAATTACAACATCACCTTTGTTGATATTAACAGGACACATAAATTATTAATAGTTAGCCGAGGCGTAGTTACAAACATTATAGTGATTATGTAGTGATTAAGAATATACAATTTAATTAACTCTCAGAAACATCAGTACCACATATTGTCAAATATACTTTATATTTATATTTGTGATTTTATTTATTTTATTAAAATTATACTAAATTTGGTAATTCGTAAATTTGGTGACCATAATTATTATAATTATTATCAGCACTGAATACATACGGTAATAGCACTTGTGTAATAAAAAAAAAATTAGATCTGAATTTCTTACTTTGAGAGTGGGCTCTCAATGCTGATATGATTTACTATGTGATGACTAGGGGCCGGATCTCAAGTTTTTCCAGTTATACAAATATGTATATGCTATATTGATTCTGACTTCAAAAGTCCACAAATCATGAAGTCTCATTGCCAAAAATGCAAAAAAAGTTTTAACTGGAAAAAACTGTTTTTGAAAAGTGAGAACTGTTTCGGTTTTTCAAGTTTCATAAACTTTTTCCAGTTTATGATAACTGGAAATGCAGTTTTGTCTTGCAAAAGCACGTTTTTCGTGATAAAAATTATAATTAAATATTTACTTTACTGTACTATTTTTTTCCTTCTACATCTTGACACCACAATGATGGTGTTTCACGAATTTTCTTCAATGCAGACAATGGTACTTTATCAAAATATATATAAATATATAGGCATTCTGAATGCTTGTGCGACTTCATAACTAGCGACATCATGGCACTGAAGTTTGTACCTCTCACGTCTATGGATGTTGAACGCTCATTTTCAGTACATAAAAACTTCTTATTCACGAAAAAAAAAAAATAATAATAATAATAAAATAAAATAAATAAATAAAAAAAAATCGTTACAGCTTCAAAATGACTAATCTTGAGATGCAACTTGTAATCAACTGCTACTTCAATAAAGCCTCGGGTTAAAAATGTGATCCATCTCAAAATTATTAATAAAAATATTTTCCCACGAGTCCAAAATTATTTTTCATTAAAAAAACACACACTAAATTATACTTTTGTGGGATTAAAAAGGTAAAATGTTTTAAAAACTGGAAAAAACAGTTTTTACGTTACTGAACTGGAAATGAACTGTTTTCAGAAAAATTGAAAACTGTTTTTAAGAAAAAATTGGACTGGATCCAGTGCTGGAAATCACATTTTCAAAAACTGGAAATCCAGCCCCTAGTGATGACTGTTGTACTGTGTTGGTTACAGGTGCACTTCTACGAACTAGCAGATTTTGCAGAGCAGCTACAACCACTGGTGACAGCCATGCAACCGCACTTCAGCTCAGCTCCAGGCTCCTACTACAGCGATGCTTTGTTTTTCCTATCACTAGGACTACACAAAGTTGCTCCCCCCTGGATGTCAAAGTGTATAATGGTGGATATTGATACACAATTTAAATCTGATGTTGCCTTATTATGGGCTCAGTTTGACAATTTTTCAAGTACTGCACTTATAGGTTTAGCTCCAGAATTATCTCCGGTGTATAGACATGCATTATATTCATATAGAGCATCTAAACATGGTGCCACCAAAGTTGGAGAACCGTATTCAGAAGGTGGATATTCTGGTTTAAATAGTGGAGTTGTGCTTTTAAATTTAGAAAAACTAAGGAATTCCAACATATTTTCAGACCTTTGTGAAGCTGATGCTGTTAGGGATTTAGCTAAAAAATATAGTTTCAGAGGACACCTTGGAGACCAAGATTTTTATACTTTGTTGGGTATCGAAAGACCAGAGCTTATTCATATCATACCTTGTACTTGGAATCGTCAATTGTGTACATGGTGGCAAGACCATGGTTATGCTGATATATTTGAAAGATTTTTTGCCTGTGAAGGAAAAATTAATCTTTATCATGGAAATTGTAACTCACATATTCCTGATCTGTGATTCTAAAATATATAAAATTATCAGGCAACTTGAACAGTGAACTAGAAGGTGTCCTCTCCCACCAATTGAGCATAGCATAATAATGTACTATTAAGGTTTTAATAGTACATTAAAACCTTATTGGTCCCTTTCCTCTTGAGTTCTTGATGCTTATAATATTATAATCTCCGCCCCTCCCCCCCCCCCCCCCCCCCACCTCTCCCACAACTTTTCAAACACACCAGCAAATCGAGATATGCTACTTATAAATCACCAAATATGCTGCTTGTAGCTTATTAACCAAAGTCTACCTGCCTGAAAGCAAAATGTGAAGCTAATGTACTGTACAACATAAATATACATGTATAATTATATACATATATAATATGAATGATTCAGTGGTGCCCTCCCGCAGCAGCTCTGCACTTAACACTTAATGAGCCGCTAATGTATGTATATTTTATCATATTATGGTAAATATAATAGTATTATGCATCATAATTATTAAATATCAATTGCCTGGTTAAAAAAGTATTATGTTTCTGTGGATTATTGTTATTTTTATTTTTTTGTAGTACAGCATCATTTTATGATTATGTTACTCTTAACTCTACAAGCTCTATGGTATAGGTTTAAAGCACTTGTCTGAGTGGTCCTTGGGCACAGCAGACTTTTCGTGACTTGAAATGTGTTTCTGAATGCTAGATGTTGGAGCTGGTAGGAGGAAGAGAGCTTTAGCTTCCTATATATACTTCATTGGGGTGGTTTATACCACGGAGTGTTGTGTATTCAACATATTATGTGCCCCGCTAAGAAACGGTACATTAAATACTGTTAATTGAGTTTCAATTTATATCTTTTACAAGTCAGCATCAGTTATAATATCAAGCCACCAGAATAAGTTATATGCTGTAATCTGCCACTAGAGGAACAACACAGTACTTTCCTTGCCTCTGAAAAGTTCCCTTTTTTAGCCTTGTTAATCACCATTGTGATATTCATAGCATGGTGATTAACAAGGCTGCAAGAGGAACTTTTCAGAGGTGATAACTGCACATAATGATTGAGGAAAAAAAGTCATTCCTTTTTTAAGCATTATTAATATTAATACAGTATTAAGTATTGTAAGTGTAGACAGGAACTTTTTAAAGGGGAAAAAAAAAAAAAAAAAATCATAGATGCTGATTTTATATTATACTGGCAATATATAATTATATACCAATAAAAGTATTATCTCTATCTCTCAAATATAATTATTGCAAATCATGACTGGTGAAGATGAATGTCCTCTTTATAGCTCTCTATAGTTCTTATTTCCCCAGAATTTAAGTAAATTTGAAAATAAAATGATCCTATATATAATATTTAAGGGTAAGGTAAAGCGCCCAATGTTTAATTACAATATATATAAATATATATATGACAAAAATTTAAAATGTTTTCTCCTCTACATCCCCTATCAGTAGCTAAAATATCAGATATTCAAATTCGAGCTAGTTTTTGAGTTATGAATTTTTAAAGCTGACTATGGATATAAAGGGACAGGGGACCATAAAAATAAGTATTTTTATTTAAAAATTACCCACTAACTGAGTATGAATACATGGTGGCGAGTGCCCCAGGGTAAGCCGGTCGCGAGTAACTAAAGTGTGGATTGCTGACGTCAGCAATCACTAAAGGCAACATAGCTGCCTCGATCTTTTCCATGGCACACACTTCCCCCTCCTTTCGCCCAGCCATGCTCAGTGCAATGTTGCCTGTGCAATTGCCCTGCGGCTGTCTATATTTATTTAATTTTTATAAATTCGGGGGATGGTGCGAAATCGAAAATGTACTCATTTCTCGCATTAACATATCTTACATAAACTTTTTATACATACATGATTTTATTGTCCTATGTCCCTTTAACATGGAGAAATGGAACTTTATGTTAAATATATTATATAGGCAACTTTAAATATTTATAACTTAAAAACTAGCTCGAATTTGATGTATATACTTGATATTTTAGCTATATACTGCATGATAGGGGATATGTATGTAAAGGAGAACATTTTTTTTTTTTTTTTTTTTTCATAATTTTCATGTGTGGGATTATTTTTAAATTAATTAACATTGGGTGCATTACGTTAATTCCAATAATGTTATTTTATAATCGTATTGGCAAGAGTGGGTGTTTGCATTTGAAGCGCTTGTTTTATGTAAAAGTTTAAAGGTGCATTAATAAATTCTTCCGAAACATAATATTTCTTGTATTTTTAATTCATGCTTAAATTTGCAAATATTATATATAGTCATGTATTATATGCATATATAGTTTCACAACACTTTTATGTATATATCATAATTCCCTAAAAATAATAATAATAAAATTAACCCGGCAAATGTGGCTACGACACGGTGGCTCGCGAAGGGTATGTCTCTCTCAAAACCCGCTTAAACAACTCATAAGTCTGCTTCATCAACTTCTAGCTGCCTTCAAAAAATTCCACTCTATAATATTACCGTCCGCGCCCTCATCCCTCATATCATATAAATGAAAAAACGTGGGGAAGATCCAGATATATTATATAAATAATACACAGCCAGCTAGAGTATTAAGGTTTTTCAATAATCAATAAATAGCTAAGTTTAATTTGAGGCTAAAAAAATATTGGCCTGCATGGCCACACCCGAAAGGGTAAAAGTGGCATTAAGGATATATAACACGAAAACATTTTATACGAAAATATAATTAACCGAAATGGAAAATGTGCGAATGCATTTATAACGAAACTTAAAAAGCATGAAAGCATTTATATCGAAAACATTTTAGCCGAATTCAATAATCACGAAAATCATTTGGCCGACAGTTATTTTAACGAATTGAAAAACAACGAAAGTAAATTAGAACGAAAACATTTAAAACGAAATAAAAAAATCACGAAAACAATTTGACCGAAAGTTATTTGAACGAAAACATTTTATAAGACGAATAAAAAAATAATGAAAACAATTTGACCGAAAGTTATATGAACGAAAACATTTAAAACGAATGGAAAAATCACGAATACAATTTGAACGAACGCTATTTGACCGAAATAAAAAACACCGACGAAGAAAAATATATTAATAAAAAATTATACCAATATTAATTAAACAAAAAAATAAATTGTAAATTGAAACGAATGCAATAAAGAAGTATATACAGACTGAGCCAGAAATGGTGTTCCGAACTCATACTAAAATTTGGGCAGGTTAACTTTGAGCTAATAGAAATTTGAAATTTGGCATACGTAAAGCCAAGCAGCTAGGGTTCTAAGTTCTTTTGACATGTGTTAAACAATTTTTAAAATTATTATTTCCTACCGTTTTACACGATAGGATAGGATTTACGATTTGCATTTCTTCCTTATGGGATTTCCATGTTAAATGAAGTTGATAGAAAAATTTTAGCCGATTTGCACCAAAATTAGTTTTTAAGGTTTTCAAAGCACGCTGTTTTTAATGGTACGTGTTTCACCCCTAAAAATTAAATCGCTAACTTGCTCCGATTCAAAAAATTCAAATATCGTTTCTGGGGTAAAAAAATAAGTTCGTTTCAGTGGCATAATCAAAATTTTGATAGCATCATTTTTTCACGTTGTAAGGGTCATTATCTCATTAGGAGTTGTTTTCATCACTTTTTAAAATTAAATTACACTATTAAATTCAACGTGCATGCTCTGAAAACCTTAAAAACTAATTATGGTGCAAATCAGCCAAAATTTTTCTATCAACTTAATTTAACATGGATATATCCCATAAGGAATCCATATACCCCTAAAACGGTAGGAAATATTAATTTTAAAAATTGTTTAACACATGTCAAAAGAACTTAGAACCATCTTGGCTTTACGTATGCCAAATTTCAAATTTCTAGCTCAAAGTTAACCTGCATGCCCAAATTTTAGCATGGGTTAAATTTGGAACACCATTTCTGGCTCGATCAGTCTGTATTGTTCTTTATTGGATTCGTTTCAATTTACAATTTTTTTTTTGTTTAATTAATATATTAATATTGGTATAATTTTTATTAATATTTTTCTTCGTTGGTGTTTTTTATTTCGGTCAAATAGCGTTCGTTCAAATTGTATTCGTGATTTTTCCATTCGTTTTAAATGTTTTCGTTCAAATAACTTTCGGTCAAATTGTTTTCGTGATTTTTGAATTCGTATTAAAATAATTTCGTTCTAATTTACTTTCGTCCTTTTTTATTTCGGTCAAATTACTTTCGTACAAATTGTTTTCGGGCTTTTGTTCTCGTTATTATTTTGTTTCGTGCTATTTAATTTCGTGGTAAATATGATTTCGTTTATATTTGTTTTCGATGTAATTGTTTTCGGGATAAAGTCATTCGTTGAAAATGCTTTCGTGATTTTTGTTTTTGTGGTTTTGACGTGATACCTTTTGTACATACAAAATCCTTAAGGTAGGGATAACGCCGAACAGCTGATCGACGTAATGCCCTTTGATTAACATGTAAACCTTAGCAAATTGACAAAATTTCTGAAATTTTTTTGAGAGGCAGATATTAGTGCCTAAAAGCCATAGAAAAAATTTCAAAACGATTTAACGAGCCGATTTTTTTAATTAATTTTTTTTAATTTTCAGCATAGGGCTTTCCCATGGAGAGCCAAACTAAAAAATTAAAAAAAATCTGCTCGTTAAATGTTTTTGAAACTTTTGCTATGGCTTTTAGTCACTAATATCTGCCTCTCAAAAAAATGTCAGAATTTTTGTCAATTTGCCAAGGTTTACATGTTAATCAAAGGGGATTACGTCGAACAGCTGTTCGACGTTATCTCTACCTTCAGTGATGTTAGTCCTCGCATAATCGCGGCGAATATGCGCGCATATTCGCGCATATCTGCTTCCTTGGCCCGCTTGGAGGCTTCCGTCCGCTCTTCTCGCAACATCGCCACTATAACCTCCTCAGCCTCACTGGTCTTGAGCTCTCGCTGGGCGATACGAACGTCAATGCGGGCGTTCGACAACTCCTTCTCTTTCTTGTGGAGTTCAGCCTCGGCAGTTTTGCAGGCTTGCTTGTCCAGCGTGGACGCCTCCCTCGCCTTCTCCAGTTGGCCCTCGAGTCTCTCCAGTTGAGACTGTAGCACTCCAACCTCCGCACGCCCAGCAGCGGCAGCCAGGGATGCCCTCGGCAGTGTGGCTGCAGCTGCCTCGGCCGCCTGCAGCTTGCAGTTCTCCTCTTCGAGCTCGGCCAGCCGCTTCTCCACGCGACACAACAGAAGCTCCAGGCCGGCAACCTTGCTCTGCTGCTCCTCATCCTTGGTGGTGGCCTGGTCCAGCTCTCTAGCCGCATTTAGATAGCGTTAATGGTAAGTATCCATCAGAAAAATTATATAGTTGCCATGTTCGTTTGCTAATTTTGACTCCTGCTACAACCACCGCGCATCGGCGCGCAACCCTTCTGCGCACGTTTTTTCGGCTCGAAGTCAAAACACAACTACCGCGAAATTCTTTAGATGCTCTTTAATTAAACTGACCCGAGGCAAATAATAAAATTTTTATAGCAGCAAACGTAAAAGGTTAATGCCAATACGTAATTTTAAATTTGCAAACATAACTTATTTAGAGGGTTAACAATAAGCGATCGAAAAATTGCTCCGTATAGGATCTTACGTGCGCCCAATCTTTTTTTGTAAGTAAATGGGAGGACAAAGGATTGGTGATGTCATCATGGATGCTGACCATTATTAATATTCTCATAACATAAAACGCTTGGTAAAAACAAAAAAAAAAGAAAGGAATGAACATTAATACAGCTTTTTTTAGTCGATCTGCTCGATCAGGCTTATTTGTTTAAGCTTTTTAAACATACCATTGGAATGATTTTATAATTCTTTTTAACTCCATCTGAACTTGAGAAGAAGCCATGAAATTCATCAACATTTTTAACTTTGTATAAAATTTGAAATGTCACAAATATGATATTAAGGCAGAGATAACGCCGAACAGCTGATCGACGTAATGCCCTTTGATTAACATGTAAACCTTAGCAAATTGACAAAAATTCAGAATTTTTTTTGAGAGGCAGATATTAGTACATGTTAATCAAAGGGGATTACGTCGAACAGCTGTTTGACGTTATCTCTACCTTAACTAATATTTTTTTTTTTTTTTTTTTTTTTACAAGGATACACCCCTAAGAGCTTACAGCTCGCGGCGGGGTACTGGGTAGGGATAAGGTAGGCGGGAACGGATAGTGGCCACGGCCTGCATATATATGCTTACGCATCCCAGCATTCGCTGAGGTGAGACTGAGGAAACCGTGGAAAACCTCAGTCAGGACGGACACCTCTACTTTTTCTCAATGAACCAAAGCGATGTCCAAAGCCTGGGGAACCACACACAAGTGCATCACTGCACGAATCGCGGAAAAAAAACCCTCGGAAAAAAAACCCTTGAAAAAAAACCCTAGGAAAAAAAACCCACGGAAAAAAAAACCCTTCGCTGAAGGAGCAGCCCCATGGAGCATTCGTGGCGTTGTAGCGCGGTAGCGAGGTTTCACGGTGTGGGGAGCTCATCAAAATGTAGAAGTCTACGCGGCGAAGTTGTGGAAGTTAACTATTATCTGTATAGTAATTCCAACTGTGTTTTTAGTTAAAAATTATTTTAAAAACATATTTTTTCTAACTTCGAATATTATATATTGGATATAAAATAATTAAAATAAAAAAGTAATAAAACAAAAAAAGTCGTCGTCCTACTCGTATTATTATTATATAACATATATATAGACATAAAATGAACATTTGAAAATTATAATATCTAATAGGTTAAGTGATTCAATAATTATTATTAACATGACTATTAATGAGACTAATCAGATATATGATATCTTATATGTAATATATATTATTGGAACATATAATATATATATATATATATATATATATATATATATATGGAACTAAAGACTGGTATAATTAGAAAATGTCAGTAGCACTTTACCCTGAAAATAACAGGTAGATTAAAGTACGCAACAATGCTTTATTTAATTAACTTTATATTTTAAACCAAAAACTTGAATTTTACAAAATTAAATGTAATTTCAATTTCAAAATGTTTTGTAGGTGGAACTAAAGACTGGTATAATAGTTAGGACATGTCAGTAGCATCTCACCCTGTTATATACAGGGTGATTAAAGTACGTAACAATGTTTTATTTAATTAATTTTATATATTTAACCCACAACTTGAATTTCACAAAATAAAATATAATTTCAATTTAAAAATGTTTTGTAGGTGGAAATAAAGACTGTTATAGTTAGGACATGTCAGTAGCACCTTACCCTGACAATTACATGTTGATTAATGTACGCAACAATGTTTTATTTAATTAATTTTATATTTTCAACTAAAAACTTGAATCTTACAAAATTAAATGTAATTTCAATTTTAAAATGTTTTGTAGGTGGAACTAAAGACTGGTATAGTTAGAAAATGTCAGTAGCACCTAACCCTGACAATTACATGTAGATTAATGTACGCACCAATGTTTTATTTAATTAATTTTATATTTTCAACCAAAATCTTGTATTTTACAAAATTAAATATAATTTCAATTTTAAAATGTTTTGTAGGTGGAACTAAAGACTGGTATAATTAGAAAATGTCAGTAGCACTTTACCCTGAAAATAACAGGTAGATTAAAGTACGCAACAATGCTTTATTTAATTAGCTTTATATTTTAAACCAAAAACTTGAATTTCACAAAATAAAATATTATTTTAATTTATAAATGTTTTGTAGGTGGAACTTAAGATTGGTATAGTTAGGAAATGTCAGTAGCACCTTACCCTGTTAATTACAGGTCGATTAAAATACGCAACAATTCTTTATTTAATTAATTTTATATTTTAAACCAAAAACTTGAATTTTAAAAAATAAAATATTATTTCAATTTAAAAATGATATGTAGGTGGAACTAAAGACTGGTATAGTTAGGAAATGTCAGTAGCACCTCACCCCTAAGATTATAGCTCTATTAAATTACAGTGGTTTTCATTGTTTTAATATTTTAATCGTATATATATTAGTCATGCATATGCCTCAATATTCTGTTATTTTATCAAAATTAATTAAGAATGCAAATTTTTGTTGTCGTTTAATTCAATATCTTTTAATATATGTTTGAAATGTCAGTAGAAATTAAGTCGCTCGATCAATTTCAGCGCAATATAAATTCGCAAGAATGCATTTTCCAATTTAATCATATATTGTTTCACAATTATCATTCCTTATATTCACTTTCCTCTCGTTGTACCTCTTTTTATCTAACGTTTGTGGCGGCTTTTCAGCGCGCATGCGCATTGCGTTTATTATCGGCTTGAAGCAAACTTCACGCGTGTCTGTCGCGTCAGCTGAGTGACCGCGTAAGAAAAACATTGCACCTTCCAAATTAATTAGCTCCGGTAAGTCAAAATTTGCCATGTTGTGATATACTTTTTCAGAATGGGCTCTTTTAGAGCTATTTGGAAAGTTAACTTTTTTAATCATTATCGTAACTTATTTTTATTATAACCGTACCCATCTGTGGACTCTTCAAGGAAGAACACCGTGCATCACTCTCGTCTAAAATTTCAAGATTCAAGCAAACTTTATAAAACAGCAAGATAAAAAAAGGTTGATAAGTGCTCTAATTGAGCGAATACAAGCAAGTATATGCATTCGAAGGTTTGTTGATTTTTAAAATGAATTGTATAGAAAACGAGGAAAATAAGAGGAAGCTGCAGGACACTGTAGGTATGCATAGGTGTGGGTGGATCAAAATAATGAGTCTTCATGTTGGCAAATGTTCGGCAGGGCCGTCGCTATATAGGCTTTGGGGGGCCCTGTGCGAGATAGAAAGAAAACAAAAGGAGGTCTCCACACTAAAGGGGGGTCTGGGGCGGAGCCCCCCCAGAACCGCCCGCCGTAGGCGCGTTTTTTTTATGGGGGGGGGGGCACGCCCCCTTTTTGGGCATTTTTTTACCAAGATCGTGTATGGAAGGTCTGGTCTTTAAAAGGGGCGTTCACAAAGTCTTAGGGCCACATTTAATTAAGGCTCGATAATTTAAGGCTTGATTTTAGACGTGTTTTTTAGACCCAAAATTTCTGGTCAATTGTGGCCTTAAGGGTAAGGTAACGCCACCATGCAATGTTAAAAAAAGTCCCTCACACAAAAATTCTGAAAAAAAAATTAAAATGTTCTCCTGTACACCCCCTATCAGTAGCTAAAATATCAGGTATACAAATTCGATCTAGTTTTTGAGTTATCAATTTTTAAAGTTGACTAATTTAACATGGGAGTTCCATTTCTCCATGTTAAAGTAGTCAACTTTAAAAATTCATAACTCAAAAACTAGATCGAATTTGCAGTGGCGTGCGGTGGGTTTAGCAGGCAGTAATGCGGCGGCAAAATTATGGGACTGGACACAGCAAAAGGGGGGTCGGGGGGGCCCCCGGATAGCCCGCCGCAGTTGAAAAAAATTTTAAAAAGGGGGCGTGGCAGGCGACTTTTTAAGTATTTAAATAACACAAAAATTTATTATATTTTGACGTTTTATACAATTCTAAAATCAATCACAAATAATTTTTTAAATCAACTTGTAAGACGAGTTAAATTTTTTGTCGGTAATGTCTTTTTTTATATCGATCGTATGACAGTTATATTCATGATCGAGCACATAATATATAATATAAATATTTTCACTAAATACAATACATATAATTTTTGTATTGTGATTCCTATATGTACAGCTGCAATACGTGAAAAAAAAAATACACATTTTATTCTCTGCAGTCAATACATATTTATGCTAAACTGAAAACTTGTTTTAAATTCTAATTGTGATCCGCGACGCGGATTGATCAGGATAGTCAATAAATCAATATTTTATTTTCTAAGAATTCTAAGATACGTAATTTCTTTCAAATAATTTGTTGTTTTGAAAGGTAAATTCAATTTAAGAACATGAGTTTATTCGTTTAAAATAATTATAGTGTGGATTTCATAATTGTGAAACTATATATTTGTTTTGCTTTAAAAATAAGAGATAAAGTTTTCAAATCTTATATTTTTTTCCCGGCAGCATATAATTTACGATAATCCACGATGATCCACGAGGCAAAAACATCGGCTCCTCGATCGTCGTCGCTCCCCTCCCTCAACTCCCTCCCAGGATTGAAGCTCGCCCCCACCTCCTAAATCGGTAGAAAGCTCATCTTTTTCTTTGATGATAAAACTATACGAAAAAACGGGTGCGGGAGGGGAAATGTAGATTCATGCATGGGGAAAATAAAGCTGAGGGAGTCTACCGCTTTCATGCAAGAGGGCGTCTTTGCATTGCACCGCGAATTCATTTACGTTTTTGCGGTAAACGCTTCAATAAATTCAAACGAAGATTTTCACATAGACAAAGATAAATTATTTTTTTTTATTGAAATATGACGTGATGAAATTAAAAAAGAAAATATTAAATATTTATATTTTTTAAAGAAAGCTCAAATTTTCCCTAGATGCGCCGCATCCAACGCATTAATGGACCGCACGCCACTGCGAATTTTTATACCTGATATTTTAGCTACTGATAGGGGGTGTAGAGGAGAACATTTTAAATTTTTTTCAAAATTTTTGTGTGAGGGACTTTTTTTAACATTGGTGGCGTTACCTTACCCTTAAGGATGAATCTCAGTAGCTAGGTTGATATCTCGCAATCGTACTGCCTGAATGCAACAGGACTTGCAGGGGACTTAGAACTCCCCATAAATAGGTGGCATACAAATTTTGAAGCGAATCTGTCTTATCAGTTTTGTGAAAACTGAGGTAGAAATTTAATATTGGCCTTATGGACGGAAACCGGAAATGGAGCTGTTGTAAGAAAACTGCAAGACTGAATTTGCTCAAACCATAAGCGATTAAGTTTTAGAACATTATCGATTTTTTAAAATTTATTTCATTCGATTCGTTTGCAGGAAAATATTCTTTGATTCCGAAGTAACTGAGATTAATCGTTAAGGCTTTGTGAATGTCCCTTTATGTGTTTTAGCCCCGCCCACTGATGACGTCATGATAGAGTGCCATAAGAATAACATTGGATGGCTCTATCATGACGTCACGAAAATGGTCACGTGACTCCGCATGCTCGTACCTTCTATACAGGATCTTGATTTTTTACCATAAATTTTCATATCTGAAAAACCTTAGAAAGTGCACGACAAGTTGCATACATGCAAGGGGTTTTGGACCCTGCTTTCCAATCTTTCCGCATCCATATATTTATTTATTTATTTATTTTATTTTTTTTCAATTTTCGAGATATTCAGGATTTATTTGTTTCAAAGTAGAGTGAGCAATTGCATTTTTTTTTTAAAGATTTTGTTTTCAAAAAATAGTTTACCGGCCCTGTCTTCTATTTAAAAATGAAAACCAAAAAATTCCAAATCAAAAATAGCGTCACCACAAAAAATACCCAAAGTTATTTTTTTCTGATACTATATTATACATGATGTATCCTTATGGTACACAAAACAGCTTTTTACTCAAACTTTGTCAGATCTATATGGTACACTGGGGGCCAAGCTATACCTCACATCAAACACGAGTGCCGCCAGCCAATGAAGTAGCTTAAAGGTGAACTGAAGGGATTGCTTTTTTTTCCCTTTAGGGAACCTTATATTACCTACCCTATCCATCTGCACTAATTTTTCCATGACAGATACTTATTGTGCTGCTGTAGGACAATTAGTGAAAAAGTGAAGTTGTGACGTATCAGCGACGGTTGGTTGACTTAAAACTCGCCGCGGTGAAAAAACACACGAGCGACCGCGGAAACTGCCGAGAGAGTGGCGATCGCGAACCGATCGCCGCTCCCTCGGCAGTTTCCGCGGTCGCTCGCGGTAGCTCGTGTGTTTTTTCACCACGGCGAGTTTTAAGTCAACCAACCGTCGCTGATACGTCACAACTTCACTTTTTCACTAATTGTCCTACAGCAGCACAATAAGTATCTGCCATGAAAAAATTAGTGCAGATGGATGGGATAGGTAATATAAGGTTCCCTAAAGGGAAAAAAAAGCAATCCCTTCAGTTCACCTTTAAAATCATGCAACGTTGCCAAATAGTGCAGCGGTGCCGCTATTGTTCATTGTTCGGCTGCAGGTGTTACACAAAAATTGCAACGTCGCACAATTTCCATTGGCTCGCGGCATCGTTTGATGAGAAGGATAGCTTGGCCTCCAGTGTACCAATTAAAAAATAACTACTCCAATAATTGAGGAATTCTTTATGGATTTTTCAAGTAAAATATTTTTTTACGGAAACTCTTTTCCGGAAAATAAATATTTTATTTGAAAACCCATTAAAGAATTCATCATTGATTACGTAGGTATTTTTTAAATGGTACCTTAGTTTATACGTTCGTGCGAAGTTTGAGTATCATAAAAAGCTGTTTTCTGTACCATAAGGATATGTGAAGACTTCTCTTTCTCTCCAAATGTTTATACTTAATTGTATAAATGTGTAACTACAGTGCAATAATCACATGTCGAAAAAGCACTAAAATCAATTACAAATAATTTAATTTCACGCCATCGTGTAATCGGTCAGAAGTAAGAAATACAACAGAAATCTTGATTTGAATATTAAGGATGATGCATGTTAAAGGTCTCAGAAAAATCAACTTTGGGATTTTTTTTTTTTTTTTTTTTTGTGGTGAAGCTATTTGAGATGGAATTTTTTGGTTTTCATTTCTCAATAAAAGACAAGTTAAACTTTTTTTTTTTTTTTTTTTTTAGAAAATTAAATCTTCAAATAAAATGCAATCGCTCACTCATTACATGTACTTTAAATGGGCGACTTAATTCTTTGGCTTACTTTTAGTTAAATCCACACACCTTTTTGTTTACACAAAAATAATAATTAATCAAAATCAACACTGATTTGTTTTTGTTTTTTATATTAGCGTAATATTAATTTTTTTGTCTTTTATTTTATTGACTCGAAATATTTCCAGTCTATATCTATATATCATCGGAAAATATTGAGCAATGGCCATGACACTATATTAATCCTCAATATATATATATTATTTTCTTTTTTATTTATTTATTTATTTATTTATTTTTGTTCTGTCTTTTTAACGCCCAATTGCGGCAATCGCGTTTTGCATGGTGGGGGCCTCCTGTGACCGGGGGGCCCTGTTCGGCCACACCGGCTGCTCTACCCTAGCGACGGCCCTGATGTTCGGTAGTTATTTTCAGTAGGAAAAGAGTGAAGGAAGAAGTAGTATACCTAATGAGAAGAGAGGTACTTAGGGAGGAATGTAAATATAAGTACCTTGGGATGGTTCTTCAGAGAGAGCTGAATTGGAATGAGCATATTAGGTATGTAACATCAAAGGGAAGGAGAAATTTGGAGTTCGTTATTTAAAATCTGAAAGGGGCAACTGTATTTGTTAGAGACAAGGCCTATAAGACCTTAGTAAGACCAATACTAGAGTATGCATGTAGTGTGTGGGATCCATATAGGGAGATTGGAAAGAAGGAGTTGGAAAAGGTTCAGAGGAGGGCTGCTAAAAGAGTTATGGGAAGAATGAGAAAATGGAGATCAGTGGCAGATGACAAAATGGTGTGGAGGGATTATGAGAGTGTGTCGAAATTAATTAAGAGTTTGAAGTGGGAGTCGCTTGAGAATAGGAGAAGGTACAGCCGATTGGGAAATTTGTTTAAAGTTAATAGGGAGATGGCAGGTTGGAGTGAGTTTAGTGACAGAACTAGGAAAGGTAGATATATTGGGAGGGGGGATCATCAGTGGAAGTTGGAGTTCAGGGGTAGTAGGAGTGATGTGGGGAAGTATTCTTTCCTAAACCAAACAGTGAGGGAGTAGAACTCTTTGCCGTCCGAGGTGGTGGGGGCGGAGAGTTACGAGGGATTTAAGAGTGCGTTGAGTACTACATTGCGTGCCACCGTGGTATAGCCACATTTGCCGCAGATCATTAAAATTTCCCTCGAACGACCTCGTCGGCATGCAATATACACAGTTCATTTCATGTAAATTATATTCTTATTATTTATTTTTTATTGGAGTATGCGCGGTATATATCAGGGAGTGGAACCGGATCCCGGAACCGGTTGAGAACCGCTAAAAATCGAGGAAATCCATATCCATTTCCAAACGGAACTGCTTTTTTAAAAGGGGATCCGGATCTTCGGAACCGCTTTTTTAAAAAGGGGATCCGGATCCTTGGATCCGCTTTTATAAAAAATTTAATAAAGGGGATCCGGCTCTTAAACTTTTTAATTTTATATTTTTAAAATTTAAATTTTAAAATTGAACTATTTAAAAAAGTTAAAAATTTTAATTTTAAACTTTTTAAAGATATTATATTATTATATATAATATATAGTTATATATTATATATAATATTATATTTTATAAATTTATATTATAGAATAATTTTTTTACTAAATAATGGACAACAGACATGAAAAAATTTTATTGCAGAAATGAATAGAGGGTACCAAATTATGCTACTCTGAAATTTTTCAGATTTTTTTGAGACCCGGAACTATTTTTAAATAATTATTGAAAGTCATGTGATTTCAGTTGGCACCCCTGAATTCTTAATAAAAAGGATAGAGACTGGACGCCTATTGACGCCTCCAGGGGGCATGGCCGCACTTTCAATAATTATTTAAAAAAAAAGTTCTGGGTTTCAAAAAAATCTGAACAAATTCAGAGTAGCATAATTTGGTACCCTCTATTCATTTCTGCAATAATTTTTTTCATGTATGTTGTCCATTAAAACTAAAATTCATGGACCGGATCCTCTTACGGCTTTTACCGTTAAAGAGTAGCGCGCGATCGGGATATCCGATCTCCCTTTATTATCCGTTTCCTTCTCTTCCTCGTCACTGTCATTGCATTGGTCACTTATTTACTCTTTTGAGTCTCGATACCTGCTCTTTATTTGGACCTGCTGCAAGAGACTCTCCAACTGTTGACTGCAATTGATTCAGTGATGTAACATTTTTAGTTGAACGCAGTGTACACTCGTCACCTCGGCTAATGAAAATTTAGTAAAATTTACCTTTGCGGCCTTGTTAATCAGCAATCACTATTTTGCATGAGAAATTACTAAATTGTTAAAAATTATAAAAATACCAGGCATGGTGATTAACATGGCTACAGTCAGAAATTTACCAAGGCGACATGCAAAATATACATATATAATATATATATATATATATATATATATATATATATATATGTATATATTAAAGACATATGCAAAAAATTGTACTAAATATGCCGCGGAAGGTAGATAATTTGAAAACACGAAAAGAAAAAAAAAATCGGAACCGGGTCCGGAACCGCAAAGAACCGGATCCCCCTTTAAAAAAAGGGGATCCGGATCCTCAGGTCTGCTTTTTTAGAAAGGGGATCCGGATCCTCGGATCCGCTTTTTAAACAAGGGGATCTGGAACCGGTTTTTCGGAACCGCTTTTTAAACAAGCGGATCCGGATCTCGGATCCACTTAAAAAGGCGACCGGTTCCACTCCCTGGTATATATTATAGGTATGCATATTACATATTCACCAATATATATCTTCCTACTCCAATTTCCTTTTTCAAGATAAAATTAAAATTATTGCTGAATAATTATGAAACTTTTCTCGTTTCTAAGCCGTGGGGCATTCCGTTGCATTCTGTGGAAATTTTAAACCCACAGCTAGGGATAGGACTTTCATCTGTGTTTCCATTATAGATTTCTATACATTCGTCCTTCGTTCGGTTCGTACTTTTTGTACAAGCTCGTTGTTTATTGCAGTACTGCTGATATTCCCTGTGGTCCTATAATCTTCTAAAAAAATATGACATCTTAAATTTGGAAGCTGAAGAATTCCAGCTTGCAAGATGAAGGCAGCAGCAGCTTCAAAATTCATCTTTCCTATTGACCGTACCAGGCATGGAGTGAGGTAAAGAACTCGATTAATGTTGTAGGTTGGTTAACTGGTTGGTTGGTATTTTGGGGCAATTGACACATTTTGGTCATGTTGTGATACTTGTGTATATGATATGCATAATCTTCACTTAGGTATTGCTAGTATGCATACATTTGCATACACATAGTTAACATAGTATCATATATGCATACCCATCAGGTATCATACAGTACAGTATGCATACGAGACAGTACAAGTCTACTGTTAACTACTGTATGTTATAGGCCCACCACAGGCCTACCTCGAAAAAAATTTGGAATGGGTGAATGGGCGAAGGTGAATAAAAGAAAAATAAACTCTGATAAATGAATGTACGAAATGATGCATTAAAAAAAAATCCCTAATCTCAACTGTGATTTAAAGTAGAGTGAGCAATTTCATTTTTTGGAATATTTTATTTTCTAAAAATAGTTTAACCTGCCTTCTATTGAGAAATGAAAATGAAATGCACGCTTCTGATTTACTATATATATATATATAAAGGTTTACTGTTATCTGCTCGTATAAGATCGCCAAGCTCCAGGATACTGCTTGGAGATGCCAAGCAGACAGAAGAAGCAGAAAATGGCTTAGCCAATCAGAAAACAGGAAATAGCGTTTTGGCTAATACAAAAGAGGCACGGACTGAAATTAAATACTTTTGAAGGGCCCGGAAAGGGGGCCAGCTCATCTGGTGCGGGTCAGGAGTCACCTGATCAGCTCGAGAGCACCTGATTTGTCAGGATAAAGAGATAGAAAGCTGACTGCTGCTTTGGACTATCTGAAACTCTTATGCTATATATATCCTACTACAGTACATCAGATATTATAAGATTAACAACTGCTGGCTTAAATTGCAAGAGAAGTGCCCCATTAAACTGTGGCACCGTCTGCTCCCACAGAGGCAGACCAACAGCTGTAATGCTATAGCGTTACATGCTCGGCCCAGCTCCGGCTCATGCTTAGCTTGGTGAAGCTTCTCATTTGAGGTTATAATTATATTAATTCATAAATTTCATTTACTGTAATGAATATTGTTGTGGTACTGTCTAGTTTGCCGATCTCAACTTGATGGAATTAACTGAATTAACTTATATTGCCGATCTCAATCCTATTTCTGGTAATGTGTAAAAATATAATTTAAATGACTTCGGCAATTTAAGTAAATTCTACCAGGTTGAGATCAGCAAAGTAGACGCTACCGCTACGATATGTTTCTGACCTCGTATGATGTGCTATAGAACCAAAGGACATAATGGGGGATGTAATTAATTATGAACTGGTATTGGAAGGCTGATTGAAATGGGGGCCGAATAAATTTTAGTGTAATTAGGAATAAGGAAGATCAGGGTATAGCAGCAGTTATAAAAATTTAAAGCACAGTGAGCCGAGTGACACAAGATACAAGGCTAATCTAAGGATGAATGAAAACTGGCAAACAATATGGTACCTGTAGTTTCCTTTGTGTAGTTTCCCTTGCCATGTCTTGCTTTTCTTCAAATCCAAGCAACTTTCCTTCTGCTGCTACTCATCATGTCTTTCCTCAGGCAAAAGCAGCATTGAATGTCTGTTGGCTTAATTATTATAACAGCTTTGTTGAGGTATATTTTTTTATTTGTATTTTTTAAAGGAGAGACGAAAATTTATAACTTGGCTAGTTCAGACCATTTTAGGTGCATCAAGCTTTGAATGCCATATTACTGATACATGTAATATATGACGATGGTGTTCCGTCAAAATGGACTAACTCATTTTATCGCATGTTCTCAAAAACGACTAACTCATTTTATTGAGAGCCGAGATGGTTGCTTTTGCTCTATAAAACGAGTTAGTCGTTTTTGAGAATATTCGATAAAATGAGTTAGTCTATTTTGACGGAACAGCATCAATGAGCCTATAAAAGTGTCATATATATTACTTGTTGTTATACATATAGGCTTATGAATTTTTCCAGATCTCTGTGCAAAGAAGATGATAGAGTGGTTGTCGTTTCTATCTTTGGGAAGTCGGAAAGTGGAAGCATGGGCTGCAAAGCAGTCCCATTTGATGTCATGTGTGGACATCAGATTTTCCAAAGCCAAAACTCAATGCCTCTAGATGGAAACTCTATGGTTTGTTTTTAACTAAAATATAAGTTCTTTACTTCCATCTAAAACATTATTAAGAGCTTTTAGAGGTTTCAAAGATGTGCACGGCTTTACTTTCCATAACATAACCTAAAATTAACATAAAATTGCATGCACCAGTGATGTTTGCATGGTTAATGCATTTATAGTAGTGAGGTGTAAAAGTTGAACATATTTATGAAAGCACATAAATCTCTGTTAATTTTTACATTTTTAAAAAATAAACTTATTTAGTACTTTTAGCATTTTGCACTTGCTAATAAGCTAATTAGCTAAGCACAAAGATCATCAATTATATGTTTAATTCACATAATTTTAATAGCAAATATATTTCAGCAAAAATAATTATCAATTTCCTCATAAGTTTTGAAATTTCAGTTTTTAAGGTAGAGATAATACGGATCAGCTGGCCCAATGCTAAAAAAATCCCATTCATAAAAATTATGAAAAAAATTTAAAATGTTCTCCTCTACATCCCCTAACAGTAGGTAAAATATCAGGTATACAAAAACGAGCTAGTTTTCGAGTTATTAATTTTTAAAGTTGACTAATTTAACATGGAAGTCCCATTTCTCCATGTTAAATTAGTCAACTTTAAAAATTAATAACTCGAAAACTAGCTCGTTTTTGTATACCTGATATTTTACCTACTGATAGGGGATGAAGAGGAGAACATTTTAAATTTTTTTCATAATTTTTATGAATGGGATTTTTTTAGCATTGGGCCAGCTGATCCGTATTATCTCTACCTTAAGCTCCCCGTTCTCCATAAAAATTGAATAATTATTAATCCTCTTATTAAATTAATTTTTCAGAGCCTTATTGAAGGATACTATGATAAATCCTCACATATCATCTATCTGCACCTAAGGAGCCCTTTGGACAACAACCATTTCCTAGAGGCTTTTAATTATGTCACAGATAGAAAAACAAAACAAGTAAGCCCTTGAACTTTTACTATCACGATAATATGTGTTTTTGACACAATTTTAAACTAGGTAAAAAAAATGGCATGGTTGGTTGATAAGCATGATACAGAATAAAGCCTCAGTAAATGGGTTTTATTTATATAATCATTATTTGCTCATGCTGTGTACAGAAAATGAATTGCAGACTCCTCAAAGAAATAGCCACAAATTCATTAACTTTTTCAGCATTACAGTACATTATAATTTTATATCTGATCGAGTTGATGTGGTGAGGAATTCTGTAAAATAGTAAAATAAAATACTGTAGTAAAATTTTAAATTGTTTAAGTCAAAAAATAAAATATCCATAAAAGGAAGTCTGGATATAATTTTTTACTACTTTTGATGGGTGCTCATTGGTGCTTTAAAAAAATTGATGTTATATACTTGTGATAAGAAAAAAAAAAAAAAAAAGAAAAGAAATGAAATCAACCACTTACTTTGCATGCACTAAATCTCATAATCTCATTTATTAATAGGGTTAATCTCTTTTATAGGCCTTCCAACCTGTCTATGCAGATTTCCGGTACCACTCGTCTCGAGCAATATTGTTTCTCTTCTCAGTGTCTCATATTGTGATCCTGTCAAATCCTCATGGAAGACTTAACATTTCATACCTGCAGTGCTTTAGAGTCATAGAGAGTATAAGGTACATTTTTGTGTTTAAATTTTATTTTTTATAACATAGAATGTCATCATGGTAGCATCTAATATCAACTTGGTAGATTGTGGCTAAAAGTCTGATCTCAAGATTTCTCTGTAAACATGTATAACTAAAGGCAAGATTTTACTAATCATTTTTTATTTTCATTATTTTTTCATTTGTGTTTGCCTCTAGTTTGTAAGCTCTGGACCATTGCCCTTCAACAGGGAAAATGTTGAATTTATCTAGCAACTCAATTTCTATACATTTACAAAGGTCAGAAAAGTAAACACCTAGCTTCAAATTTGTTCATTCACATTTTGCAACTGAAGTTATCTGCTGCTTAATATAATTCCAGTATATAATTTTAAACATTTGTCTGAAAATTACCAGGAAAGTGCTATGAAAAAGTGTCCTTTTAGGCTTTTGAGACTATTGGCAATATTAGGGACAAAATACACAATGGTCTGTGGTATATTTCAAATGCTGTTGTACTTATTTCTCCTGAAAGTACGAGAAAGTACAGAAGCCCTGATATCATATTTTTAGGCACTTTCTTACCAAATGAGATTGAACATTTAGCCACTATCTACCAAGTTGACTTTGGAGTTTTGGCCTTGACTTCAAATATTTAGACATTACAACGATAATACAATTTATTGCCATTATTTTTATTACTGGTTTTACGAGGTTTTAGATTATGTATTTCAAAAACTGTATGTTCTATATGCTTTAGGCAAAAGGCAACCCCCTACCTTGCAAACCTGCTGCAGGGAGTGCCTGGAATCAGCAAAGATTGGGTGGCTCAGACAAGACCCTGTACCCCACGACTCTTATTCTACTTTAAAAATGCTCCTGTTGGAATGGAAAAACGTCAGAATGAATACATGAAACAAGACAACAGTGAATTCCAGCAGTCACCTTTCAAGAAATATGAACATAATCTGGAAGATCAGTTTTATCGTACCCTTCGTAAAGCCAGAATTATAACCAATTTGAGGTTAGCATTATATTTACAAATATTTCTTGAAGGGGAGGGGGGTAAAGGAAGACATTTCATATCATTTGTTATTAGCCACCTTAAGTAGAAATTTAAGCATGTGGAAATAAATTTGATTTTGTATTCTTGTGTTACACCTTCAGAGTATTTCTTTGATGTTGCAAGCTCTTTCAGAATAAAAATATGGCATTCTGTAAAATTATAATGGAGTATTGACCTCAATTTTTTTTTATTGCAGAAATGGATAGAAGGTGCAAAGTTATGATACCCTGATTTTTTCAGATTTTTTAGAGCCCGGGAAGTATTTTTAAAAAATGATTGAAAGTCCTTTTTGTGACGTCACGCGGCGTCCTCTCTTTAAGTCCTCTCTTTTTCTGAAGGAGCGGCGTCTCGTGACGTCACAAAAAGAACTTTCAATAATTTTTTAAAAATACTTCCCGGGCTCTAAAAAATCTGAAAAAAATCAGGGTAGCATAACTTTGCACCCTCTATCCATTTCTGCAATAAAAAAAAAATTGAGGTCAATACTCCATTATAGAATTGTGTTCTGTTACACCAAATATTGATCAGTGTAGCATTTTTGCATTTTCAGTTCTTTATTAGGAACACAACACCCTATCTGTAACTTATCTATATTGTAAAACCTATAAAAAATTACCAGCCATTTGAAACAGACATGGCATTATAATTAAATAATTATTATTAGCCATATGCTTCAAATGACTGGTCAACACAAATTTTTATAGTACTTACTGCATGTAATTTGTTACAGTAATTATAATTTCACAGCATTAATTTATATCTGTACCTTGGGCATTAATTCACGAAGTGAGTTATCCAGGTTTTTGATTAACCACATTTAGTGTCATTAAATTACACTGGAACTATCTGCAGCTGGTGAGAAAGCTGGAGAATTTTCTGGATAACTCTTTTGTGTATCAGCCATTTAGTCTTCAAATTATAATGCAGCTCATGCTACACTATTCTTCTTAAGTGCCTACATTTAATTTACTTTGACAATATATTTCAACCACCTGTTTCAGCTCTAACTCTCTATTTGCCATACCTGCCAACCAAGAATTTGTTCATTGTCAACTGGAATCTCCTCAATCCCAGGAACATCTTACATCACTGTTGAATACCCTCGTCACTTTCTGTCAAAACAATAGCGGGACCAATAGTGGGTCACAGATGCCGATTGTCTTTCCTTCAACACAGTCAGGTACGAACACAATATATGTTCCTTTCAGTATCAAATATCATATCATTGACACATTTTGTTACTTATATAAGAAATTCATAGTTAATTTTAATGAATTATAAAAGTTAAATTTACCCATAAATAATGTTACTAAAATGTAGCACCAAAACTACTGTATACTCTGTGCAAATTAACTTTTCAGGCTGCAAATTTAACATTGACAATCCATATCCCTGTATGCTTTATTTAATTTATCTTTCTTTACCTGAGAATTTAGACAATATAAGTTCAAAAATAATATATAATAATAATTAATGACTAGGGGCCGGATTTCCAGTTTTTGAAAGTGTGATTTCCAGCACTGGATCCAGTTCAGTTTTTTCCTAAAAACA
This sequence comes from Siphlonurus alternatus, assembly GCA_949825025.1. NCBI lineage: Eukaryota > Metazoa > Arthropoda > Insecta > Ephemeroptera > Siphlonuridae > Siphlonurus > Siphlonurus alternatus. The sequence continues at coordinate 43,085,023 of OX463788.1, read as the reverse complement.
GTTTTAAATTTTCCTTAAAAACAGTTCACTTCCAGTTCAGTAACGTAAAAACAGTTTTTTCAAGTTTTTAAAACATTTTACCTTTTTAAACCCTCAAAAATATTATTTAGTGTGTTTTTTTTTAATGAAAAATCATTTTGGACTCTTATAAAAACATTTTTATTAATAATTTTCAGACAGATCACATTTTTAATTTTTAAGTAGCAGTTATTTAATTACAAGCTGCATCTCAAGATTAGTCATTTTGAAGTTTTAACGCTTGTTTGTGAACAATTTTTTATATTATACTGAGAATGGGCGTTCAATATCCATAGACGTGAGAGGTGCAAATGCATGTTGGGGCAAGCATTCAGAATGCCTATATATTTTGATATATATTATATAATATATTTTGATAAAGTACCATTGTCTGCAGTGAAGAAAATTCGTGAAACACCATCATTGTGGTGTCAAGATAGAGGTGGAAAAAAATAATAATACAATTATTTAATTATAATTTTTATCACGAAAAACATGCTTTTGCAAGACAAAACTGCATTTCCAGTTATCATAAACTGGAAAGTGTTTACAAAACTTGAAAAAACTGAAACAGTTCTAACTTTTCAAAAACATTTTTTTCCAGTTCAAACTTTTTTGCATTTTTGGCAATGAAACTTCATGATTCGTGAACATTTAAAGTCAGAATCAATATATCATACATATTTGTATAACTGAAAAAACTGGAGATCCGGCCCCTATTAATGACATTTGAGTACAGTTTGAGGGTTTACAGTTGCATCCTTTTTTTATACTTACATGCATGATTAACATTCTGAAGCAACAATGTTTCAAATTTAGATGAAGATAGAATAGAATAAAATATTTAGTGACTCGCAGTTCAGGGTAAGCTCATTCATTCTTGTACCTATAACCACCTGTTATAGGTATTTATTAATAAAAATCAATATAGATAATATACAGTAGATATTAATGTAATTTCAGATTCAAATTGGAAGACAAAAATGAAAATGCATTCAGAGGAGTTTTAATTGAAGACTTGTTTTCTGTATTTGACAAGCTACTTTGCACTAAGTATTTGACTAGAGTTTTGTACCAAATTACTTGAAATATGGTAGTGTCAAAAGGTACACAATTGAAGCATTAAATATAATATATTTATATACATCACATATAATGTACATATATATAAAAAGGAAATAAGTAGGGACCGGATTTTTAAGCTGTAATGATTTTCAAAAATTAATAGCACATAAAAAATAATGAAAGATGTCCACGAATCATGCGTTTTTATGGCCAAAAATAGCATCTTTTTTACAGCTTAAAAAACCTTAATTTAGGGGTTACGGCTTAAACCAACAAAGTGTGTTTTTAAGGCTAAAACGCACTTTTTTCACAAAATGCAGGAAAACACGATAAATTTTGATATAGTGAGGACGTAATGTATTTGGTAAAAAAAAAAAAAAAAATTGTATAATAATGCCGTGACTTTTCTCCTCATGGTGGCTCTATATAATTACTATGCTGCAGTCACGATCGCGAATTTTTAACTTTCGTGCGTATATTTGTCCAATTTTTATTCAAACACCGTGCGTAATCGCTTTCACGTGACAATAATTTAGGTATTTATAATTGTAAATTCTATCGTAAATAAATATTTTAAACATATTTTATGGTATTATCTTTGCAAATATGCAATAAAACGCAAAAAGCCGTATCAGGCTTAATTAACTTTTAACAGCTTAATGCAGCTTAATTTGCATAATTAAAAAATAATTATTAGAGCTTAATTAAGCTTAATTAATTACTTATTTTCATTGTATATATTGTTATGAATGTTCACATGTTTTATTTTTGTTTCTTTTTGTATTGTTTTCTAATTTGACGAAGTAGTTTTATTTTCTGATTTTATATGTTGGGTGACTGATCACTTTTGTGCATGGGTTATGCCTTTTTTTGTCACCCTTTGAGCTATTTATTTTAACTTGTCAATACTGTTGCACATATATAATATTGTATTGTATTTCATTTTGCTCAATAAACAGTTATTATTATTATTATTATTAAGCAGGGAGTCGAACCGGAACGGAACGGCACGATTGAAACCGCTTAAAACCACATAAGAACTCCGAACCGGTTCGGAACGGGTTTAGAGGAACGAAAAAACTCCAGAACCGTTTCGGAACGGGTTCTGAGGAGCACATAAACTGTTGAACCGGTTCGGAGCGGGTTCAGAGAAACGCATAAACTGGGAGAGCCTGGAAGCGGTTCGATTCGTGTCAAACATAATATTCTCGAGATCAATCAGAAGCGGTTTGGATTTTTTCATTTTAGAGTTTCTTGAGTATTTTTTTAAATAAAAATAAGTGCTTTTAAATGTAATGATCATCAATAATAAAAATTTATTTTAAAATTAACCAACATCAATCACTATAGCCACTGAAATAAGCTGCAATATAATGGTAAAGTATCAGGCGCACATAACGCACCAAGTGATGAGCGGGCATAGCCGTAGGTAAGGAGCTGATCGCGAACCTCAAGCCGGAGCTGATCGCGAACCTCATGACGGAGCGGATCAGCAGAGAGCGAAACGAACGCAAACCTTGGAGCCGAACCAATAGCTAGGAGTGCAAGCTCGTGAGCTGGTTCGGTTCAAACATTCTTCAAACCGAACCGAAAGACTCGGAGCATTTGGAGCTGATGTGACAGTTCCCGCAGAACGAAAGCCTGCAGTACGTGGAGTTGATTGAACCAGCACGTGAGCCAAGCTTGCGCTCCTACAGCTATCGGTTCACGATCAGCTCCATGCGGTTCGGCCAGCTTGGGGATGCGCTCCTTACCTGAATTTTACAACTTTTTTTGTATCGGCTCTCTTTATATAATACAGTCTACAGTCTATGCATACAAGAGAGTTTACTCATCTAAAGACCTGCTGCTGGAAACTTATGTGCGCCTAATACTTTTCTCAAGTTTTGCACTTTATTAATTAATTTTAATTTATTAATTTGATTATTTTGAACGAGTTTTGATTGTTTGAAAAATCACTTTTTTTTTCCAGTGATGTTATATATTTATAATGATCACGTATAGCTCGTAGTATTATGTTATATTATTTCACAAAAACCGGAACGGAACGCAACAACAAAAACCCTTAAAAACCGCAATATTTTCCGGAACCGGTTCGAACCGCTCCTTCGAACCCCTTAGCAATGAACTCTAAAAACCGAATCGCATCCCGAACCCCTTGGCCATTAGCTCTCAAAACCGGAACGCATCGCGAACCCCAACGACTCGAACCGGTTCCGCAAAAAACGGAACCATTACACTTGCGGTTCGACTCCCTGTTTTAATAACAGGTTTTTAAAATAAAACCTTAAAATAAGGTTTTTACAGCTTAAAAATCCGGTCTCTAGAAATAAGTGAAAATTAAGTGTAGCTCTTCATCACTAACTTAAATCTAACTCTTATTTATTTATTTATTTATTTATTTATTTATTTATTTATTTATTTATTTATTTATTTATTTATTTATTTATTTATTTATTTATTTATTTATTTATTTTCAGAACACAGTTTCAAGAACTTCCTACAATCTCACCTTGACCTTGCATTCACCAAAGGTTTTGATGACAGTGTTGGGCGGCATGCAGCTTCAGCCTCGTTTGAAGTAAGTAGCTTGCCATTTATGTAATATATGAGATATTTACTTAGAGCACCATTCCGGAGTACAAAATAGAATATATTGTACAGTGTTCGCATGGTGTCTGTTCCACCTGTATCTGCAGTCCTGTTCAAGTCGAGAGAGCCTCTAGATGCTTTTTTGCATCATGCCCAGTGTGATTGAGTAAATGTAGCAGGCAGGCATTGACTCATTTTTTTTCTTTCCATCGTTTGCCATTTTAATCCCTTTAAACAACATCCGCCAGAGAAATCGCCACCAGATGCTGTCAATTATATGAAATTAAGAAACAAACTTTTATCTAAATTAATTGTTCATGCTTTTTTACCACTGAAAGTTAACAACTTTTATGACTTCATTCCCTTTTATGCATGCAAAAATTGTTTTTTCTGCAATAATTAAAACCCAGTTTAAATGTAGGATGTACGAAAGTTGATTTTCTAAACTGAGTTCTAATTATCACAGAAAATTATTTTTATACAAATAAATTGGGATTTTAAGTCATTGTTTATTTTCAGTGATAAAAAAGTATGGAAAATTGTTTGAGACAAAAGCCGAGTTCTGTATTTAATGATTTTATATGGTTTACAGCATCTGTTGGCGATTTCTGCTGGCAGATGTTGCTTAAAGGGATAATAGTGGATGCAGTAGGAGAGGGAAAGGAAATTTATTGAGACCGTGGCTGCCTGGCATTCATACTTGATCACTCCGAGTATGACATAGACGAAAATCGTCCAGGGGTGTGGTTCTCATAATTATCCTCTCCACTATATATGAAGAATGGAGCTGCGAGTGCAGTTGATACAGGCATCAAACAAATCAGCAAGGGCATATATACTATTATATATCTCCTTTCAATTTTTTACTCCTGAATGGTTCTTTAAATGAGGTTAACAGCTTCAACTTTTATGTTTTTATTAATGCATTGTAACTCCATTTTGCGCTCAATAAATGTCACCACTTTCTAGCGGTTCAACGGTTAAAAAGTTATGATGTATGATGTCATGCAGCGCCACAGGAGAAAGTTGAAAATCATAGTGCTGACAGCAGCAACCTCACGATGATTCGTGGAGCGCTGAGACCTTCAACTCATTCTTGTGGCCTGACGTGACATTTATGTTGCAAAGTTTTAAAATTTTAACGTCTGTAACTCTTAGAAAGGGATGATTTTTTTTTTTTTTTTGTGCAATATTAAGTTGGATATATTTTATATCATCAATAAAACAATAAAAATATAAGAGTGTAAGCCATTTTTCTTCTTTAATATCTACTGACATTTACAATATTAATTTCAGCTCCCATCTGTGTCAGTGTGGCTCAAGGCTAGTGAGGTAGTATACAAGTATTTTATGGAGGAAGCTACAGATTCTAAGCAAATTCAGGTAAGATCTTATTGTAAAAATTTGTTCAACAAATACTGATTTGTTGTATTGCTCAACAAGATTATCTTCTAAAAATGATGATACAAATTTTTTTATGAATAATATATACAGTTTAATATTATAAATAAATGTACAGTGCAGCAGCATTATATTTATGTAATTTGGGAAAATAACTCATTTTTAAATTTTTGTAACAAAAAATACAGTATGATGGTGCTGAAATATTCAAACTTGATGTTGAAAGTAAATTAAACTTCAGTATATGTTTGGTATATATATAATATAATGCTTCAAAACTCACACACCACTCACTATTGAGCTTATATTTATTTATATCATTCATAGTTCATATATCATCGCTTCAGAATGAAAAATAATCCACCACTTTTACTAGCCAGGGAAAAACAGCTTTGAAGTCATTCAAGACACTGATATGTCAATTAATTTATGTGATATTCCACTGTAATTACATTTGTATTAATAAGCTCAGAAAGCATTAATTATTTTTTAATTAATTTTTGAAAAGTGCATATTGGCATCGGTCAACATCAACCCCCTCATGCAACTCAATACAACTTTTACCACCATCTATTGACACGTTTTTGAACTCAAAATTCAAATTCAAAATTCAAAATATTTTTATTAATTCCATTTCTCCTACAATCATAATATCAATACATGATATATGTTTAGGTTTTTAGGACAAGTCAATAGTAACTAGCTAAGCTGTAAAAAGACAATTGCACTATTATATAACATTAAAAACAAAAAATTAATTTACAATGATATCATTAAAGTCATAGTCCAAGTATTTCTGCACACTATAAAAGCACTTGTCAATTAACATTTTTTTCACAGCTGTTTGAAATAATTTCACATTTCCAATACATTTAATCTTACTTGGTAACTTATTATATAATCGGAGGCAGCTAAGAAACGGACCGTTCTTGTACATATTAAGTCTGCACCATTTGGGTGCTATCACATGTTTTAAGTTTCTTGTATTATGACCATGATTTACTTCATGCTGTTTAAAAACATCCATATTCTTTTTAACATAGCTTACACTTTCAAAGATAAGAATACTTGGCAGTGTCAAAATTTCATTATTTTTAAATAGATTTATACAAGAATACCTCCTCTTTACAAAATACATGAGACGTATTACTTTTTTCTGTAGTTTAAACAGTCTATTAAAATCAGGAGAATATCCCCAACAAATGATGCCATATTTCAAAAGTGAATAAAAATTTGAGTAGTATAAAGTTTTTAAACATTCAACTTCACATTCATGCCTCAGTTCACCAATAGCAAAAATTACTGAGGAGAGTTTTTTACAAATATAGTCTATATGATCTATCCATCTCAAATTTTCATCAACAATTATACCCAAGAATTTTGTATTGTTTTTAAGTGTGATATATAGCTGTTTCCGTAGATTTATTTTTACGGAATCCATGTTGAAATTCTGATAGGACTAAGGTGATTTCAACAAATACGTCAGAATTGTTGATTAGGGCACTCCCATTCTGAGGTGACGATATATCTAGTTGTGTATTTGTGCATTCACAAACAGACTTGTGACATATATTTACTTTTCACTGTGTGCTTCTAGTTGATGAATCAGCTCCATACCGCCTTTAACTACTCAATGCGCTTTAGTGAAGCTCGATGCAAGAAAGTTCTACCACTAGCCACTGCAGCCTATCAGGACAGCCTGCCAGCACACTACACCAAAGCTTACCATACAGGAAGAGTAATTAATTTTTTTAGATAGTAATATTTTAAATTGTTTTTAAAAAATGTAAAAATTTCACTAATTGTCGGCAACTAAACTCTTGCATGGACTCATTGCTGCTCTTTAATAAACAAATAGACAATAATTGTTGTTTTCCAATTTTAGAAAGTTATTTGCAGCTACATTTAATATTTATTTCTGCCTCTAGTTGACACATGCGATATCAGTGTTGGTGCAACATGCTCGTGGACCTTTGTGCCAGCAGTACATTGAGCAGCTGCAGCAAGACTGTTTGCGGCACTGGAAGTCGGGGCACCAAATGTGTGAAGTTCTCAGTCTGACTGGCAACCCATGCACCAACCCCCTGCATCGAGCCATCGAGGAAGAGGAGCCGTGCAGAGAAGCACTCTCAACAAGGTAACTGCAAATGCTTGCCATATCTCTATTTCGTTTTTATTTCTCTTAATATATGCATTAATATATGCACATGCAGTTATTAAATCAAGAATCAATTTATTATGTTATGTCAATTAACAGACCTATTTTCTAAATGAGTCACCTGCCAGTTGTGTCCGACTGTTAAGACTAACACTGTACATGATCTTACATCTGCTATTCTATCACTACATAAAATATATAATATTTATCATACAAAAATTAAGATAAAAAACAAAACAAATTATACTAATTATCTAGAATAAAGTGATTTAACAAATAAAAAAAAATGCTATTTGTTATTTTTTTAAATATATTTCTATTGTACCTCCGAAATGGTACCTTCTTTATAAGCTACACCTAATGATAAAATAATGTAGTACCATAATATAATAATTTGATAATAAAAATCAGATTAATTATTGATGTTTTTTTGCAGAGATCGTGCTCTTGTAATGCCTCACTCCAGTGGAGTTCGCTATGTATCAGCCTGCAATTGTGGACGCAAACAAGGCCCGAGAGAAGATCCATTTGTACTTCGCACTGCTAACTGTGACTTCTATGCAGCTTTGGCAGCCGACTGTTGTGAAAACTTTGAACAACGAACATTCCCAGTTTTCCAACCAAGTGTGAAAGATTTCCGAGCTGCAAGATTGTTTGGAATTGTACCAGAAAGACTTGGTTCTCGTAGAGAGAGTTTGCGAGGAGAGACTGGTGGCACAGCAACACTGGGAACACAAGGCAACACCCAGCAAGGACTCAGTCTTGGAAGTAAGTTTAACAATAAATTATATCCTGAAATGAGGGGAACAATATCATGTTTGAAGTATGGAATCCTTCTATACATACTGTATATGTATGTATGTAAAGAGTAAATTACATGTTTCAGCATTCTTGTCAGGGCAATCTGGAGGAAGTGAAATTGGCACCGAGGAAATCACAAGACTATGCACAAACATTTTACCTCCTAAGGAAGAAATGAATTTTCCTGATGGACACCAAGAAGTCGTTATAAGAGTTACAGATACAGATAGAGAAACAAGTAGAGGTAACTTGGGTTCTCATTTATCTCAACAGTGTAAAACTTATCCTTTGTGTTACAACCTTATTAGATTGTTGTAAGTACTTAAAAACATTGATCTTAATACATAATAAATACACACTGCCTTATTATTTGTGTCAGTTTGAAATTGTAATAAAAAACTAAAATGCATTTTGAAGTGTTGAAACAAAATTATTTTAAAGAAAAATTGAATATTAGCTGTGATGAATTTTCTTTTCTCTAATGAATTGTCTTCCCAGAAATAAGAGCCACTTTTTTTCTTGTTAGCAATTGATTTTAGGTAAAATTTAATAATTATATGCAGTCATAGAATATTTCCGTCGAAAAGAATGAAATGTAAATAAGATCATGAAATTAAAAAATTCCAAAATATTCACTTATGGTTTGAGCAAATTCAAGGGAGACATTTTTTCATAACAACTTCCCAATATTCTATATCAGTTGTCACCAAACTGAACAGACAGAATTAAATTAAAATTAAATTTGTGTGCCATGGCACCTATTTATGATGAGTATAAAATAACTGCAAGTCTCATTTTAATCAAGCCGAGATCTCAATCAACTGCGATTCATCCTTTAAATCTTATTATTTTACATTTTATTTTTTATCTTTATTTCCAAGGCAGAAGAAAATGTTTTCTAGTGGAGCAATATTTCTGCATGTTTCTATAATTCTATATATTTTTGTATTTAAATTTTTGTTGTACACCTAACTTTTTTATTATAATCTGTCCAATAAACGGTAAAAAAATAAGTACTTCCTACAGATACATGGAAAAAAAAAAAAAAAGTATGCGAGCATTAAAAAAAAAAAAAAAAACTTTTTTTCTTGTTGAATCATATTGAAAGATTTAAAATAATTAACAGAGATAATTGTGGTTAATTTTTATTTGTGTCAAGACTTTATAGAATATTATACTGTATAAAATATCACTACCTTATTCTTCATCAGATTTAATTCAATGTCATTTCAAGAAGCTGCCTTCTTAAAGTAATGTAAAATCAACCAACACATTAGTCACCTAATCATCTTAGAACATATTTCCTTTTATATATATATATATATATATATAACTCCAAGATAATTTGATAGATAATTATTTTCTTACATTATAACAAATGAGTGAAAAGCTCTTTCAAAAATATTTTGGAGTTATTCAAATTAAGATGGAAATAAAATTATAATGGCGAGTCATTGTTTTCAGAGAGAGGGTTAATACGTCAACCATCCACCACTGAGTACTTGCCAGGCATGCCTCACACCGAGTCTCCTCCTGGTCTACTGCCTCAATTCCCGTCATGGTCCCTGGTGTGTCTCGGTCCTTCGTCGTTGTACTCGCACAACCATGGACTCACTGACCAGCCGGGTTTTTTACCCGGCACGGGCTACCTGCTGCCGTGGGACGTCACGGTGCGCCTCGAGCAAATGGCACCCACCTACAATGACACGCGCTGGCCAATGCTCGGAGACACTTCTGTTTCACAAGTTCAACCTCGCAAGCAAATGAACTTGAAGAGCCGCAAGTCAAAAATTGGTAAAGGTAGAAAGTATAAACTAATTTTGAAGAAAACAGATTGTTTAAGAAGAAACTACTACTACTTTCCTAGTGTGAGGTGAAACTGTTAAATTGCTTTTTTATAAAATATTTATAAAGAAATAACTGAATTTATAGCAATATTCTGATCTTCCACTGATTTAATAACATTTAATGCAGCAATCAATTGTGCAAGAAATTAAAAAGAAACAATAATATTTTGCTATCTGAAACACAACAAATTTGTTCCCATCTATGCTTGTTGTTGTGTGCTTTGGGATTCCACATCGCAACCCTGTTGATTTATATTATACAGTTATTAATATTAGGGCCACCTTAAAAATATAAGTGTCTTAAGGAGAAAATAACACGCCCAACGTTAAAAAAAATCCCTCGCATGAAAATAAGAAGAAAAAAAAAAAAAAATGTTCTCCTCTACATCTCCTATTAGTAGCTAAAATATCAAGTATGCAAATACGAGCTAGTTTTTGAGTTATTAATTTTTAAAGTTGACTACTTTCAGATGTAAAAATGGAAACTCCATGTTAAATAGTCAAAGTCAACTTTAAAAATTCATAAATCAAAAACTAGCTCACTAGCTCGTATTTGTATGCCTGATATTTTAGCTATTGATAGAGGATGTAGAGGAGAATATTTAAAAAAAAAAAAAAAAAAGATCATAATTTTCATGTTTTTTTTTTTTTTTTTTTTTACCTTGGGCTTGTTACCTTACCCTTAAGGTAGAGATAATGCCGAACAGCTGTTCGACGTACTTCCCTTTGATTAACATGTAAACTTTAGCAAATTCACAAAAATTCTAAAAAAATTTTGAGAAGCAGATATTAGTGCCTAAAAGCCATAGAAAAAGTTTCAAACCAATTTAATGAGTCAATTTTTTTAAATTAAATTCTTAGTTTGTCTCTCCATGGGAAAGCCCTATGCTGAAAATTAAAACAATTAATTAAAACAATTAATTAAAAAAAAAATCGGCTCGTTAAATTGTTTTGAAATTTTCTCTATGGCTTTTAAGCACTAATATCTGTCTCTCAAAAAAAATTCAGAATTTTTGTGAATTTGCTAAGGTTTACATGTTAATCAAAGGGACCTACGTCGAACAGCTGTTCGGCGTTATCTCTACCTTAAGGATGAATCTCAGTAGATTGATATCTCGCAATCGTATCGCCTGAATGCAACAAGACTTGCAGGGGACTTAAAACTCACCATCAATAGGTGGCATACAAATTTTGAAGCAAATTATGTCTTATCAGTTTTGTGAAAACTGAGGTAGCAGTCTAACATTGGCCTTATGGACAAAAACCGGAAATGGAGGCCCTGTTGTAAGAAAACTGCAAGACTGAATTTGCTCAAACCATAAGCGATTAAGTTTAACAACATTCTCGATTTTTTAAAATCTATTTCATTTGAATAGTTTGCAGGGAAATATTCTTTGACTCCAGCAGTAATTGAGATTAATCGTTAAAAATTATAAATTTTTCTTTCGGTAAGAGACCTTATGCTAAATGTACAAATGCATAACCTCATAACTTATACGACACTTGTATCCTAAAGCGACTGTCAAAGTGCATGACACAATTAAGTTTCCCAAGAAGCTAATAAATATCACTACACTGTAATTGTATGTTGGTGTTTATTGTTTCTTAATCAAAGTTGTTAAAAATTGTAGCCTTACTGTGATTTTCTTTCTTTTTGCTTTAGATCAAGCTGAGTTTGTTGTAAAAATATTCATTGGAACGGAATATGAATGCCCAAGAGGTCATCGCTTCATGTGCTCTGCACCAGATAGAGTATTGAAAGCTTCAGGCAACGGCTTAGTCAAGGAAACAGGAGTGAGAGTGGCAGCCAGTGATATGCCACTGTACTTTCCATGTCCATGCAGGCAAGTACTTCACTGACAATATTCATTTCTGGAAGGCTTATCCTATACATATACATTTTAAGTGCCTTGGTACCTTTCCAAATCCAGTTCCATTCCCAATTCTAGATGGTAATTTTGAATTTTACGTTAATCCACACAGTTTTGATTGGATTGGTGGAGATAAGCTTGTTGAATGTGGGTGAGAAAGATAAAATTCATTAATTCAGTAGCTGTGCTGAAATTTTATATGAGTGATTTTATAATTTTACATATATATATTAGATGAGTGGTGGCGCTGCTGTGGTAAATGTTACTGCTGTTTTTTTGGTTCAATATTTTTATCTTTTGTGATGTTCAACGTACACTGAGCTCATTTACTGTGTGATACAATGACTCTTTTATTACTATTTATTTGTATTTAGCTGAAAGTTGATTGTTAATTATCACATAAATTCAGACATTTTTGGTATCTACCTGGATCGTCTGACTGAAATCATCCATTTTTTTTACAAGGTACGCTGAAAATGCAGGTTGTGTCTGAGCCACCACCTAACTTTCCTAACATGCCACAGCAGCTGCAAGTCAATCATAATTTCAGATTAGAAAGTAATTATCATAATCAGCATAACATTGATGAATATACGCATCCATATAAGACTGTGTTGTTTTCTTTGGCTCATGATATCAAGAATTTGTACAATAAGTTTATGAGTTCGGACAAAAAATGTGACAGTATGATATGATATGATATGATTTGATTTGATTTGATTTTTATGTAAAATCTTGTTTACTAATTTAAATTTGTTAACTATGCAATCTTTATACATTTTTGAATGTATTAAGTTCCTCCGAAAACACCCTGATTTATTTACAAAAAAACACCATAATCATAACCAAAATTTGAGGAATAAAAACGATTTATCAATTGACAATCATAAACATTCTTTTGCTCTGAATTTGATCCACGCATGACATGTGCCTCTTTATTCAACCACCTACCAACAAATTTGAAGGTTAAAGTAAATCAGAGTAATTTCCCAATATTGTTAAAAGAATTTCTGGTGAAAAAAATGTTATTATAGTATTAATGATTATTTAAATGAAAAATTTATAACCAAGAATTCATGATTTATGATATGATATAATGTAATGTAATTTAATGTAATATAATTTAAAATAATTGTAATATTTTATTTATATTATACAGTTTGCAAAATTTGTAAGGTATATATAGCTTTAAACTGATTCTAATTTTTATTTGTTTATACATGAGTCATAGGATTTATTGAAAGGATTATAGTGATATATTGTTCATATTTCATGTTTGTGTTTTTTGTTTGATTGTGCTATTTATTAAATATGTGGACGTACATTGCAACATGTGATTGATGAACATTTATTGACGTGCTTATATTGTTGCATATGCAATTGAAAAGCAATACAAAATTATGAATTATTGCAATGCATAAAATTTATATAATTATACTAACTGCATTGTATTCTCCTCAACATTATTAGCCCTTACCATCACTATTGAGAGTACTGACAATACTGATACTGAGTACTGATTGTGAGATCTAGTGTTTTGAAATATCTACGTAGTCGGTATCTATTATAAACATGAATATTGTACATATAAAATAATACGTAGATGTAAAAATATAAACATACTGTAGACCTAAACAATAGTAAATACAGAATTAATTTGATGACATTATTGTTCAGGAGTGCCAAGCCCCTGGTGGCTCAACTGATGAGGATTCACGTGGTGACTCCCAAGGCACCAGTTCACGTCACACTCAGCCCGAAGGTACAACCTGCTCCAGAACCTTGCCCAACCTTCATTCCAGGTCTCCCAGCACCAATGAGACTCTCGCAGAGTGCTTATTGGGTGCTCAGACTTCCGTAACCTTTTCTATCTGTAGAACCATAAGGACGATATTGGTTATAACTTTGTGATATTTTCTATTAAGGATTAATATCACGTCACCATGGTGGCCATTATTCAATATTTTCCATTGATAAACTGAAAATAATTTTAGTCTACAAAATAAAGGATAAAATAACTGTTTGCTGATGTTAAAAAACAACAAATTCGGTGTAGATTTTGAATAATTAATTTTTTGTGGGAAGAAGATACTGGTTTGACTAAAAGGCACAGCAGTCCCTCTCATTTAAAACAATGCTAATCTTAAGGTAGAGATAACGCCGAACAGCTGATCGACGTAATCCCCTTTGATTAACATGTAAACCTTAGCAAATTGACAAAAATTCTGAAATTTTTTTGAGAGGCAGATATTAGTACCTAAAAGCCATAGAAAAAATTTCAAAACAATTTAACGAGCCGATTTTTCTTAATTAATTTTTTTAATTTTCAGCATAGGGCTTTCCCATGGAGAGCCAAACTAAAAAATTAATTTAAAAAAATCGGCTCGTTAAATGTTTTTGAAACTTTTTCTATGGCTTTAAGGCACTAATATCTGCCTCTCAAAAAAATTTCAGAATTTTTGTCAATTTGCTAAGGTTTACATGTTAATCAAAGGGGATTACGTCGATCAGCTGTTCAGCGTTATCTCTACCTTAAGGGTAAGATAACGCCACCAATGTTAAATTTTCCACTCTCATTTGTTCCCCCGAAAAGATTTTAAAATGTTCTCCTCTATGTCGTTTATTAGCTCTTAAAATATCGTCAATACAAATACGATCCAATTTCCGAGTTACGTGTATTGAAACTGAACCCATTTATTGAACAAGCATACGCTGCATTTCAGTGACATTAGAAAAATTCTATAATCCAATCGTCCGATTTTTTAAAAAAACTAGAAACAAACTTAATGCACGAGGACAAACCTTCACAGCAAAAAAAAAGACAATTATGAGAGTGGGAGCGACGTAAATTAATAATAACTGCACGATTTTTGACACTCGCACTTCTCACACACCCCTTTTTTGTCGGCCATTAAACAACTGGCGAATGAAACACGCTGACTAATGAACCAAAACAACGCTTATAACCCACTCACCTAAAGTAAAAACTTTCCAAAAATGTTTTATAGTAATGAAAAAAGAGAACCATATAATTACAATTTAACTCATTATTTACAAATAAATTGAATATAAAAACTGGCGTGACTTGCGTGGTATCTTTAGAGTGGGACAATTTAAATATTGATATAGGGGCGCTTCGATCGCTGCGCAACTCTGGCGTTACCTTACCCTTAAATGCAGAATATCTCGAAAATTTCACCGAATTTGGTCTACATTTATTTTTATTAAATATATATATTTTTTTTTTTCATGAAAATTTATTTCATGCTGTGAGGAAAGTTTGCTGAAATTTTAAGCGTGCTTCACCATTTACTAATCTTATTTTTCGTATTACTGACATTAATCCTTAAGGTAGAGATAACACACCCAATGTTAATAAAAATCCCATTCATAAAAATTATGAAAAAAATTTAGAATGTTCTCCTTAACATACCTTATCAGTAGGTAAAATATCAGGTTTACAAAAACGAGCTAGTTTTCGAGTTATTAATTTTTTAAGTTGACGAATTTAACATGGAATTTCCATTTCTCCATGTTAAATTCGTCAACTGTAAAAATTAATAACTCGAAAACTAGCTCGTTTTTGTATACCTGATATTTTACCTACTGATAAGGTATGTTAAGGGTAAGGTAACGCCACCAATGTTAAAAAAAATCCCTCTCACAAAAATTCTGAAAAAAATTTAAAATGTTCTCCTCTACACCCCCTATCAGTAGCTAAAATATCAGGTATACAAATACGATCTAGTTTTTGAGTTATGAATTTTTAAAGTTGACCAATTTAACATGGGAGTTTCATTTCTCCATGTTAAAGTAGTCAACTTTAAAATTTTATAACTCAAAAACTAGATCGTATTTGTATACCTGATATTTTAGGTACTGATAGGGGGTATAGAGGAGAACATTTTAAATTTTTTTCAGAATTTTTGTGAGAGGGATTTTTTTTAACATTGGTGGCGTTACCTTACCCTTAAGGAGAACATTCTAAATTTTTGTCATAATTTTTATGAATGGGATTTTTTTTAACATTGGGCGTGCTATCTCTACCTTAAAAAAGTGTTGATTGTTCTTTAACTTTGAGCCAGCTACATCTACGTTGGCGAGCAAGGGACGTTCACTGCACCCAAGGAACCTGTCCCCTTGAACTATGGGCGTCTTCTCTCCAAGGTCTATGGAATCTCAGAGATTCCTGTAAGATACAACTAGTTTTCAATTCATTTATTGTGTTATCTTCTGCATGCTTGTCACATCATTGTGATTATTTTTTATGATCTACGTTAAATTCTGTAAAATTTTTAATGTTAATTGTTCTGGAGTGTACAAATTAAAAAAAGAAAAAGCAATTGATTTTTTAGTATTTCTTTTATTGCAATTAAAATATTGCTGTACACATTAATTACAATATTGAAACTTTACAAAAAATCTTGCAGTCAAAAGAGACACAACTGTGTAACTCACTCTACAATATGTACAGTTTGTAAAAAAAAAAAAAAAAAAAAAAAAAAAAGGTAAAGAAATAAAAGGTTAACTTAATTGTATCGGGTGTTTCATTTTCAGTGCCTCAGATTTTACATCATAGAGAGAAAGAGAGAGGATAATACAGAAATTAAGATGCCATCATAAATGGAAGCAAATAAACTCTGCTTCAGTTACCTATTATAGCTGTTTCAAGAGTATAAATTAAGAATTTCTATCATTCAATTTTTAATTTTTCACTGCTTTATTTAACATTATGATAGTCTCAATCACTATATGCATGGTAACAAATTTTGATGAATTTTACTCTGTAATTTAGCCCTAACAGGAATGGTTGGAAATTGCAACTTTATGATATGCCCAAAATTGTATAGACGATTAATTATTATAGCTTGCAGATCTCATCAGATTTGGATTATAACCTTGTTTTGAATCTGGCAGTGTCTCGTTCACAAAGTATCACAGTAGTGGATCAAACAAGCACTTTATTTGTAACCTTTTCATATTATCTAAAGCTTTTTGTTATTTGTGATGTTCTTGTCTAAAGCCTAGCTTAAATTGAAAGACACACAATTAAGCTATATAGTTCAGCTTGTGAAGAGTATACATTTCCTACTATGAGTGTCGGCTCATATATATATATATATATATATATATATAAAGCTGCAGATAATTTATTGGAGAATTTTACTTATTATTTTTTTCATCTTTTAATTAATGACCGCTAAAAACTTTAATTGTAACAAGAAAGATTTAACTTTAAATGCAATATATAAAAAAGGACATATTAACTCAATGTCATGTAATTAAAGGTTTGTTCTCATTGCTTAAGAGGGTAAGATAACGCCACCAATGTTAAAAAAAATCCCTCACACGAAAGTTATGAAAAAAATTTAAAATATTCTCCTCTGCACCCCCTGTCAGTAGCTAAAATACCAGGTATACAAATACGATCTAGTTTTTGACTTATGAATTTTTAAAGTTGACTACTTTAACATGGAGAAATGGAACTTCCATGTTAAATTAGTCAACTTTAAAAATTAATATCTCAAAAACTAGATCGTATTTGTGCACCTGATATTTTAGCTACTGATAGGGGGTGTAGAGGAGAACATTTTAAATTTTTTCATAATTTTCGTGTGAGGGATTTTTTTTAACATTGGTGGCGTTACCTTACCCTTAAACTGAGAATGAACTGCAGTAAAAACTTGTTATTACGCAACTTGTTATTGGGTAAAACTCGATTTTGAGTAATGGAGATTGCGGTCCCGTCAGAAATAATTATAGCATTGCGTGGTATAGGAAAAACTCAATATAAGATAAAACCTCTGACTCTACGTAATAACAAGTTTTTTTACTGTATTAAGAAATTACAGTTTGTTTCTTTATCTGATACATAACAAATATACATATATATACTTTTAAAATGGGAGACAGACTATAATATATTGAGAAATTACTAATTGGACATGCTTATATAATGAGGCAATAGCCAATTAAATTAACTATTTCATATTATGTGTCTTGGTGTTATTTTATATGTTGTTGCAAATTGCAAAATCATCATCATTTTCATCCAAACTTGTGTATTCAAAATACAAGAACTTATAAATATTTTTTCCAATGCTCTTTGTTAAGGGTAAGGTAACGCCACCAATGTTAAAAAAAATCCCTCTCACAAAAATTCTGAAAAAAATTTAAAATGTTCTCCTCTATACCCCCTATCAGTACCTAAAATATCAGGTATACAAATACGATCTAGTTTTTGAGTTATAAAATTTTAAAGTTGACTACTTTAACATGGAGAAATGAAACTCCCATGTTAAATTGGTCAACTTTAAAAATTCATAACTCAAAAACTAGATCGTATTTGTACACCTGATATTTTAGCTACTGATAGGGGGTGTAGAGGAGAACATTTTAAATTTTTTTCAGAATTTTTGTGAGAGGGATTTTTTTTTAACATTGGTGGCGTTACCTTACCCTTAACATTTTAAAGTTCTCTTTTTTTTTTTTTTTTTTTTTTTTTTTTTGTTCTCCAACCTGTAGTATTCTGTACTGATAATCTTATACATAGCACAAAACCAATCTGCGTCTGCATGTCCTTCCCATATATCGTCACCTCAGAATGCAAATCAAGTAACTACAAAAAATTTTATGCAACTCTAAGCCTTATCTCACTACAACATAAGGGTCAAAAAGTTCCATCAAATTTTTTTGTAGTTATGTCAGTTATGTGATTTGCATTCTGAGACGACAATATGTATACAATGTTTAAGCAGGTAACAAATATAGCTAGCACTTTGTTTTCTTTATTTTATATGTATGCAAAAGAAACCTTTTGTATGGCATAACTTAATTTAATAAAATTTAAACATTAAAACTTATAATGTCCATTTTAATGAGTAAATTATCAAAATTTAAATACATAGACTCAGTTTAGGAACTATCGTCACTCAAATTAAAGTCTTACCAACGACATATCAAATTAGTAACAAATTATTGCAACTATATGGATTCATGATGTTGATGCAACTTTTGCTCCGATCGAATTACACAAATTGCTATAATTATATCCTATAAAATTACAAGATTTTATAATATAAATGGATGGATGGCTTCAGAGCTTTCAGGTATTAAAAAGTTACAATGGGCACCAAGTGCAGTGACAATATTTGTTAACAGTGCAAGGGTCATTGAAATTATTTCTTGCTACAACATTGACAAAAGTTTAAAAATATAAATAATGGGCGCGATTCACGCAGTTAGCCAGGTTTCTAACCACAATTAGCTTAACCACGTTTAACTAGGTTGGTTTAACACCTAAAACAGGTATAGTTAAACGTGGTTAGAAACCTGGCTAACTGCTTCGTGAATCCCACTCTATAATAATAATATAAAAAAAAAACATTCCTGGGATTTTTTTTCCCCTCTTCAAAATTCAAAACATAAAAGTTTGCACCAAGAATTCATTTGTGCATTAAATGTGAATTGCAAATAGGCTTTCTGTGGCATTTTTTAAAAGAATTTTTCGTCGATCTTTTTTTAAAAAAAATGTTAAGGGAAAGAGAACACCAATCAGCTGTGTTTTTTTTAGTTCCATTTGATTAACATGTAACCCTTAGCAGACATCACACAAAAATTTTGAAATTTTTTTGAGAGACAGATTTTAGTACCTTAAAACCACAGAAAAAAATTCAAAACAATTCTTTGAACAGTTTTTTTTTTTTTTTTAAGTTTTTAGTTTGGCTCTCCATGATGGGAAAGCCCTACACTGAAAATTAAAAAAATAAATTAAAAAAAAAATCGGCTTGAATTATTGTTTTGAAATTTTTTTCTGCGGTTTTTAGGTGCTTAAATCTGTCTCTCAAAAAAATCCCAGAATTTTTGTATGCCTGCTAAGGTTTACATGTTAATCAAATGTAACTAAAAAAAAAAAAAAAAAAACTGATTGGTGTTCTCTTTCCCTTAATGCTAAAATAAAAGTACTTAAATTCATAAAAAGTGCTTGTAATTGTGGTGAAATCCTATGGCAGTAAATTACTAGTTAAGTCACCTTGTGGTGTAGATACAAAAAAAAAAAAAGCTGTTATGAAGGTTGTGTGCAACAATTGTGACATGCTACTCTAAAAAATTGTTGGTGTGAATCTTTTTGTTAAAGTCGCACAAAACTGAAGATAAAAAGGAAAAAAAAAAAAAAAATAATGTAGTATATTGTTGCTATAATTGAAGAACTTCAAGGAACAAATAAATAACACACATCTCCTGGAGTATTGTAAATGGACAACTTACCATACATGAAATATTTTCATTGCAAAAATGAATTCTCCTACTCCAATTTTTTCACATTTCTTTGAGCCTGGGAACTATCTTTAAACAATTATTGAAATGCGGTCACACCCCCTGGAGACGCTTGGGCCCTATCTAAGACCGAACGTTTCCAGGGGTTGACATGGTCCGGCTTTCATTAATTTTTTAAAAGTGGTTACCAAGCACAGAAAATTCTGAACAAAATTGGATTAGCATAGTTTGATACCCTTTTATTAATTTCTGCAGTAATAAAAAAAAATACATGTGCAGGTTGTCCATTATGAGGAAAAAAATCAATGAAATCAAATAAATAAAGTGATATGTTTATATACAACATAAAAAAGGCGGAATTGAAAGACAAACAAAATACAATGTAAATCAACACAAAAAAAGTAATGTTTGACAGCAACCGTTTTAAAAGTATGTATATTGAAAATTGCCCAATACCTTGGCTTCATAATTTCTTTAACACATGTTGTTTAGTCATGGTTACTCATCATATTTAATTAAAATATTATTTTTACAACATTTAAAATATTTATTGCTATTTGAATGATTTAAAACTAGATAGTCCTAGAAGTAATGTTAACCTCCACGTTATACTAGAATATTGACTAATTAAAGAAAAAGCCCTCATGCATAGTAATTTCAACTACTAGCTCCAGTCCCAAATGGTTCTTCTTACATAGGAGTATGCTTACTAACAAGCAAGTCAATCAAAAACCTTAAAAATAGAAAAATGGAACTACATATTTGGAACTATTAATTAGACAACTTATTTAAAATGAATTAAAAGATGAGGGGGGGGGGATACTATACACTTTGTATCTGTACAATTTAAAATCATACTCTATTTTCAATTAAGGTTGACGACCAAACTACCAAAAAGCATTTATTCAAAAAAAATTGGTAAATATTGATTCTAACCCTTTTAACTATGTTGACCTAATGCAGTCTATATTATTTTTTTAATAACATAACAATAAATCAACAGAAAATTAGTAAAATAAAATGTATAAACCTGGATTCCTTGAATTCTGTGACTCTTAATGTGTAATTAGCCAATAACAATTGATATATTTCACTCATACAAAACTTCACTTTTGTAACAAGTACAAAAAATCAATAAATAAAAGAAAATCACAATTGTACTGAGCTAGTGGCTAGCTGTCAGCACAGTTCAGTTTGTTGGCAGGTACAATACTGAGTAGACCGCACTTGTACTCAGCTGGTGTGCCTCACAAGACACACATCCAGCATGCAGAAGCGTGCCCTGCAGGTGGGACATGGGCACTGCGAGCCCAGCCACGTCTCAGGCTGAGACTGGTCCTGCCGGGAAGCAAACCTGCAGCACACCACAAATTCTCACAAAGATCCTTAGAGGAGGGGGCGGGGATCACCTCTCCTTAGGAGGTTCCAAAATATATGTAAAGGTTTATTTCCCTCCTACTGCTCCCTAAAGGTAGCTACACAATTTATGCCAATAACTGACCAAGCCTACATAAATTAAAACAAATATAAAACTGATATTATTGTAATGGTACAACATTAGTAGCAGTGGTAATGCTTAACACATTTGTAAATATTAAAGATGCCTATTGTTTGTATAGATAAATTTTCAAAAATTATTCAACATATCTACTTTAGTTTTCTAGCTCTCACTTTTTGGAAATGTATCACTTCATTTATTTATTGATGGCAGCCAACAAATGAGCTGTGTCTCATGTTTTTTGTGACTTTGGCAAGCTTTGTCTAGTCTGCAACACTCCAATTCTATAGGACTTGCCTATTGCTGACCATCAATAAAGAATATGGGCCTATGGCAGCCCACAAGTCACATCATTTGGCAAATACAATTCACTTCTTAAAAATGTATAAAACTAGGAAAGCTTGCCTACTTTAAAATTTAACAACTTTAAATCGATGGTGTTCCGTCAAATTGGACCAACTCGTTTTATCGCGATTTGCAAAAGCGAACAACTCGTTTTATCGCGCGCGCTCAAAAAGAACTAACTCATTTTATCTCAGCCGCTCAAAAACGATCAACTCGTTTTATCGCGCACGCTCAAAAAGGACTAACTCATTTTATCTCGGCCGCGCAAAAATGATTAACTCGTTTTATCGCGGCTGTGCAAGAACGACTAAAATATTTCCCAAAAAGGACTATCTCGTGCAAGTATGTTACCATTCAAACATTTATCTGTCTTTTTTAATTAAATAATGATTTGGATTTCTTAATTTTTTAATTAATAAAACAGGTCATTTTGCGCCATTTATTAGTGTAACCTGGAATTATAATATTAAAAATCAGCTGAAAAAACAGCTGTTTCCCACAATTTATTGTCAACAAAGAAATGTGGATGGATTCGACCTACAGAGGTAAATATCATGCCAAAAAATATAATTAATACCTATTATAATATGTATATTTGTTATATTGTATGATTATTTAATAAACATAGAATATAATGAGTATATATTTTTTATAAAATACATAGAAATATCGAAGTAAAACAATATTTCTCTGTTCTGCAGATCATGTCGTCACATCTTTCACAAGCGGGTGTTGTCCTGGCTTGTGATTTAAAGGCCTCATGAACCTTTGCACAATATTAAGTACACGGTAAGCTTTGCTTTAGTATGATTCGGCTGCATAAAATTTTTTGTTTCAGTAGCACAAATATCACAGATAATAGCCGATGAAAAGGAACCTGTGACGTCACTCACACTCATTCAGCGGCAACTATATAGGGAAATCTCTGCAAAAGATAGATTGACTCCCGCTTCAACCACGGCCACAATTTGACTTCTGTAATTTTGAAACTTTACCAGGACAGTCTTGATAGTATTTTTTAAATAGCCTGAAAATTTTTTTTTTTATGACATTCATATAAACCGAGTTATTGCGGTAGAAAGAGGAGCGTAAATGTTGTATAGGAAAACAATGTTAAATTTTTCGCTTATCTTGCTACCGCAAAAACTCAGTCTGTACACACTTCACCAAAAAAATTCTTTCCGTCTATTTGACAAATACTATCAAGACTGCCCTGGTTAAGTTTCAAAATTCCAGAAGTAAAATTGTGACCGTGGTTGCAGCGGGAGTGAACCTATCTTTTGCAGGGATTTCCCTATATTGTCACCGCTGAATGAGCGTGAGTGACGTCAAAGGTGCTTCTTCATCGGCTATTATCTCTGATATTTGTGCTACTGAAACAAAAAAAAATTATGCAGCCGAATCACACTGAAGCAAAGCTAATCGTGTAGTAAATACTGTGAAAAGGTTCATGAGGCCTTTAAGAATTACTACAATTCAGCACTGATTGCCATTTAAGTAATTATTATTTTCTTAATTAAGTTCTGATAGGGACTATTAGTGTTAAATTTAGGTAAAAAGAGTAACGTCCTTTTTTTGAAGATGATTGGGGAACTGTTATATAATGTTTACAACTGTAATGTTTTGTTTTAAGAGTGAAAGTTTTCGATTTTAAATACATTCTTAATTCACAATACATGATTTTCCATGTGGACAATAATTGTGTTACTATAATGGTTGAGATTGTTGATCTTTTTTTTTGCTCAATGTTCTTTTTATGTCCCTTTTTTTAATCATTACATATTTTTAATATAACTGAATTGTAAAAAAAATTACATCTTATTTTTGCTCTGTTATCATCTTTTTTCCTCCCATTTTGCACCATTTTAGAGGAAGAAAGAGATAAAAAGACGAGATTACGTGTTTCTTTCTCTCCTTGAGCACAACATGTTTGAAATATATTCTTTATTTTTCCCTCTTTTTAAGCTAGGAAAAGGAAGATGTGTTTTAGACGTTAAACGATTAGTTATAGACGTGTAATGGATGAGTTGAAGACGAAGAGTTTAAACTAGGTTAGAATTCTAATGAATTTCTTGATTGTTTTAACATCAAAAGATTTTGAATATTTTTACTGAAGGCAAGTAGCCTCATTCGTTAAAGAGTATTGGTTCCAATGATGTACTCTTGTTGGTGCATGTATTATTACATGATGCTTAAAACTTGTTGTGATCTCCATCAGATGAAGGTGTCTAAATTATATTAATATGATGTATTAATAAGCATATTTTTTCTTTTACTGTATTTATTACTTAAAATAGGTAGAATAAATAATAATAATTGGTGCAACAAATGTGGGCTTACGGGGTGTAGTTTTTTACTGGCTCAATCAAAAGAGGATGTCGAAAAATAACCCTTAGATTTTTTTGCGATTGTTTTAGCACTGCATCATACCTAAAATGGAGATTAAAAATGTATCTTGACCTGGAGGTTCCATCCGCAACGCCTATGACGTCACTACATTCTTTGGTTCAACTATATAACACTTGTAAAAAGTTATTGCATTGTTGCTTGTTTATAAAAAATATCATTTGTTTCCATGGCAACGTGTATGTTTAAAAACATTAAATAGTTGACCCAAAGAATGTAATGACGTCATAGGCGTTGCGGATGGAGCCTCCAGGTCAAGAGATATTTTTAATATCCACTTTAGGTATGATGCAGTGCTTAAAAAAATCGCAAAAAATTCTAAAGGATATTTTTCGACCTCCTCTTTTGATTGAACCAGTAAAAAAAATGACAGCTATAAGCCCATTGTTGTTACAATTATTACACTATAATGTGTTATTATTTAATACCAATGTGAAGGAAAAATACAATGTGTTTTATTTTATTTTAAATTTATTCAATTCAATTTTTATTCAAAGAAATTGTGATTATGGGCTTCTGTGAATATTTCTGTATGAAAAAAAAAATTGTTGACGCAATATTAGCACAACTTTAAACAAAATGTAATGCCGCTGCTTTCGTTGCAAATTTTCGGTGGCAATAATATAATAATAAGTGGAGTCAATGATTTCCTAGAAATGCAAACTGCATTCATTTTGATTTTACTTCTCAATACTACACAGTAAATTTGAAGATTATTGTAAATTGATGCATAAATTAAGTTAAACTTTATTATGTTGAAGAAAGAAATGTAGGTAATAATAGTAAGTGCGTGTCAATGAAAAATATATGTGTAAATTGGTAATTTTATACACTTGTAAGATGTTATTATTATACAAATAATAAAAAAAAGGGAAAATTTACAATAAAACTTTATACATTATATTTTCTCACCTATTTTTTTTTTAATTTTTTTTTAACATGTTAATACTGTTAATATTATTATGTTATATTCAATTCGAATAATTTTAATTTAATTACAAATCAGTAAATTAAATTAAATAACAAAGTTTAATAATTCATAAAAAAAAAAGAAAATTAAAAAATTTAATATAAAAAATTAATATTGTAAAGTAAATAACTAAATATGTACTAAACATTAGATGAAAAAATATTTAGGCCACCAAAAAAAAAAATTACTATTCATTTCCTTCAAGTTTTTAAATCAACATCAGCGATTAAAAAAAATAATCGTTTTTGCACAGCCGCGATAAAACGAGTTAATCGTTTTTGCACAGCCGAGATAAAATGGGTTAGTCCTTTTTGAGCGCACGCGATAAAACGAGTTGATCGTTTTTGAGCGGCTGAGATAAAATGAGTTAGTCCTTTTTGAGCGCGCGCGATAAAACGAGTTGTTCGCTTTTGCAAATCGCGATAAAACGAGTTAGTCCGATTTGACGGAACACCATCGAAATATTACTTCACTTTAAATCAGTCCACTATGAAATCAAATTTTAATGACTTCTGCTCTTTAATAAATGTGTGTACTGTATTAGGTTGTGTTTAGGTAATTATGATTTGAGTTGTAGTGGATCAAAACCTAAAACTAAATCAGATTCCTATACTTCATTACATTTTCTTCAGATCAGGATTAAATAGAATGATAAGAGAGCTCACCATTTGCCCATGCAGTAGAGGCACCACATTGGTCGGCAGTAGCAAGAACGACATGACTCTTCACTGGTGCCTGAGCCACACAACTTCTGAAGTTTAACACTCGATGTATTCTGCATGCAGCCAATGCAAGGTTCCAGCTCCTGAAACAACAAATGTGTTCAGTAAGGAAATGTTTTGTAGTATATTATCCTTCCTGCAATATTAGAGATGTTAACGATTGTTAAAGCAACACTCAAAACTTGAATATTTTATAATACAGTCACAAAATTTATTTTTATTTGAGTCTCTAATTGTTAATTACAGTACAATTTACATTTGTCAAGAAAATTTATTTGATTTTAAAAAGAGTAGAAGAAATTATTTACCTCATTAGTCTCATAAGTAATATTTTGTTCGACTTGCTCTTGAAAGGCCTCTAAAAATCTGTCACTTAGTGTTCGATGGATAGTTATATTTTGTAAATTAGCTATAGGTCGTAGAACTTTATCTTGAAGGTCTTTAAAGTCAAATGCATTTAATCTAAAAAAACAAAAAAAAAAAACAAAAAAAAAAAACATGGATTATTCATTTGAGCATATTTTCATTAAAGTTTTACCCATACCTTATATGGAAGGGGTTTGGTGCTACTTGTCGAACACTTTTTACCTCGAGGTTTAGGAACTGAGCACCACCTGGATAGTTGGGTGACACAGAGTGTGTATCGCTGCTCAGAAGGCACAAACTGACGTCGCTCTGATAGGCCATGTTCATAGTGTAAGGTGATACTTTTATTATCCAGTTGTCCGTAGCAACCACCTTCACGACAGCACTTGTTGCAATGCAGATTTTGTCAATTCTAAAAAATAAAAAGTATTCATATTACTTAAATGAATAGCATTATAATTGAAATCTGCAGAGTAATAATATACAAAGGGATACTAATAAGAAGTATATGGTCACTATTGTAGTAATTTAAAAGCTTGCTGTGACAAAGCGGGCATATATAATAGGTCTGTTCGTAAATACACAATCAGAAAGAATCAATTATTTATGATGAACCTTATGTTTCATATACAGAAGGTTCATCACAAATAATCGATTCTTTCTGATTGTGTATTTACGAACAGGCCTAATATGTACACCCAACTTTTGGAGATAAAAATGCGGACAAAAATTTCAACACTAAAATTTCTTATAAATTACTCATATTGAAAGCAAAAAATATTTGAGTTAAATAAGTATAAAAAGCAAAATTTCTTGTTAAGGGTAAGATAACACGAAATATCGATTGTTGTAGTCCCATTTGATTAACATGTAAACCTTAGCAACCTCATAATAATTCTGAATTTTTTTTTTAGAGACAGTTCTTAGCACCAAAAAAATGTGGAAAAAATTTCAAAACAATTGGACGATCCAATTTTTTTAAATTAATTTTTTAAATTTTCAGTATAGGGCTTTCCCATGGAGACCTAAACTAAGAAATTAATTTAAAAAAATTGGATCGTCCAATTGTTTTGAAATTTTTTTCACATTTTTTTGGTGTTAAGGACTGTCTCTAAAAAAAAAATCAGAATTATTGTGAGGTTGCTAAGGTTTACATGTTAATCAAATGAGACTACTACAATCAATGTTTCGTGTTATCTTACCGTTAAAAGTGCTATGTATGCAACTGAGGTAAAATAGTATGGTATTATATTTCATAGATAGTCTAAGAATCGTAGATCCATTAGATCGAAGATTCCATTAAAATATGATAGATGTCACCATGTTCAGTTTATCCCTACATTTGTAAAGTAAGGAATTTCAATAAACCAGTGATGCGTCGAGTACGCTAAGAACAAGAAGTGTTTCTGTTCATCACTCCAGTCTACCTGTAATAAGTAATGCTGCTGAGAGTCAAGTTACTTAAGTATAATTTAAGTAATGAATGTGAGTACTTCGAGAGTTAATAGATCTGAGAGTTATTCATTTAGAGAGTTCATATTGAGAGTTTGAGACTGTCGAGAGAGTTATTATGCATGCAGAGAGTTATCAGAGAGGGACGACAGTCAGAGAGTTAATTAGTTAATTATACAGTACCAGTGAGCATCATGCACCTGCAAGAACTTAGAGCAAGTACGTACACCTCAAGTACCAGCCATTACAAAAAGTAGCATTTTTTAATCTTTTTTTTTTTTTTTTTAAATGTGCCTTTTATCTCTACTCTATTATAGACACCAGCAACACCACTGCACTATTATTAACGCCTACTTAAGGATTAATGTAATTCCTCTATTTTTCCAAATGGCAAATAAAAAATATTTTTACACTTAAAAATTAAGGATCAATTTACCATTAACCTTTTATATATATTTATATTGGGAAAAATAGAGAAATGACATTAATCCTTAAGTAGGCGTTAATAACAGTGCAGTGGTGTTGCTGGTGTCTATAATAGAGTAGAGATAAAAGGCACATTTAAATAAAAAAATTAAAAGGCAAATAAAAAGATTCAAAAATGCTAATTTTAACAAGAAATTTT
The DNA here is from genome assembly GCA_949825025.1 of Siphlonurus alternatus. Lineage (NCBI taxonomy): Eukaryota > Metazoa > Arthropoda > Insecta > Ephemeroptera > Siphlonuridae > Siphlonurus > Siphlonurus alternatus. The sequence goes on along the minus strand of OX463788.1, from coordinate 43,056,609 downwards.
GCTTTTTATACTTATTTAACTCACATATTTTTTCCTTTCAATATGGGTAATTTATAAGAAATTTTCGTGTTGAAATTTTTGTCCGCATTTTTATCTCCAAAAGTTGGGTGTACATATTAGGTCTGTTCGTAAATACACAATCAGAAAGAATAGATTATTTGTGATGAACCTTCTGTACATGAAACATAAGGTTCATCATAAATAATTGATTCTTTCTGATTGTGTATTTACAAACAGACCTATTATACATGCCCGCTTTAATTGTTATATATGTACATACATGAATATTCAATCCAGCTTTTTTTAATGCATGGGGTATAACTTTATGTTTCAATGTTTCAAGAGCTAAAGTGTGCTGCTGAAAATGAAAAAAAAAAAAAAAAAAAAGAAAAAAGAAAAAAAAAAAAAGAAAAGAAAAGAAAAGAAAAGAGATTTCTGACAATGAGGGTGAAAAAAAAATAGCTAAGGGCTAAGGTCAGTAACACTTTCTCAGTACTTCAATTACCTGCGAAACTCCATGTTGATGTCAGATGCAACAACTGTCCATGTGCTGTTCTGTGCAGCATATGCAGCAAGAGCTTGAGCAATTGGATGACCCTGCCATCTTTGAAATGACCAACGCTTTATTATAAGGCTTACAGCTGCTGGTCCAATAACAGAGAGTATCACAAACATTCTCCATGGATAGTTGCCTTTAATAAATATGCTCAGTAAGTCCGCATTGCTAAAGTGAGATAATCCAATAACATAACCTGAAAGCAAAAGAATGAGAAGTTCCTGGTCAGAAAATAGTAATATGTGATGCACTTCCCCTGATTATGTACTACTTAATTAACCCAAACTAGGGTACATTTATACCCCAGGAAACATGCAGATGTAGTCGTCGCTCAAAAGTATATATCCACAATGACAGAGCTTGGCTCTGGGAAACCCTATTCCCAAAATTTACATTTGAGGGAGTATGTATATAAGAGGGCATTCCCTGCTCAAGGATTTTGCCTATATATATATATATATATTATATATATACGCAGGGCAGTCTGCTACAGGCCGTCTTACCCCCCACCACTCTTTTTATTAGTCGTCCGACTGAGCGGCCGGTTTACATGCATTCTTACGGGAGAGAGCCCTCACTTTGCGCCCGGATTATGGCGATTTCACGGTATCTAGAGATTTGAAATTAAAAGTAAGTAAATGCTCATAGAGTCTAATATTGCTCAACAACTTCTTTTCACCCGCAAAAATAATATTAATACGTTTAAATATGACTTTTATAAACCGGACGACTAGTATAAAAAAAGTCTAAGCCCATTTCTGAAGCGATGACGTAGTATAGACTTTATATATATTTTGCATGACTGTGGAATTGGACTCTACCTTAATGTGAATATGTATTTATATTATTTTAACATCAAATCAAGTTAATTCCTGTAATCAAAATACAGTATTTATGAAGGTTGATTTTCTGTTTATTTGTGGTTTTGATATTCTGTGACGTCATACTATATTACCAGACTTATAAGTTATAACTCAGTTCCCGCCTTACGTTTTTCTCGAAAAGTATGATATTTATCAAATAAATAAAAATAACAGTGTGTAGAAATAAATAATTCATGGTCATCAGACTACAATTTACTTTCATTTTTCCACGTAAATATTTTAAAATAAATATTTTCTCACGCGGAGGACCCATTTACTTTTAAAAATCCGGCCGACTAATATCAGTGAGATGACAGTCGAAAATCTATGTGAGACGGCCTGTAGGAGACTGCCCTGATATACGGTACATATATCCAAGCCTACAACAGGCAATTAAGGGCATTGGGTGTAGCACTGGTAGTTGGCAACACTGACGTATCTTCACCATGTTAATTTTTTATGATTGCTTCTCGGAGTAATTTTTATGCTAGATCGAGCTAAGCTGATTGCTGTAGTATCAAGATAATTAGTATCCTAAGTGCACAATTTGGCTAAATAAAGCCTGATTTAAAGAAAAGTATTTTTTAGCATATTTTTTTAAATTTACATGCATTTTTCTAAAATATAAAAAAAAATACTTTTCTTTAAATCGGGCTTTATTTAGCCAAATTGTGCACTTGGGCTACTAATTATAATCTTGATACTACAGCAATCAAGCTCTAGCATAAAAATTACTCCGAGGAGCAAGGATAAAAAATTAACATGGTGAAGATACGTCAGTGTTGCCAACTACCGGTGCTACACCCAATGCCCTTAAACCTGCCACCTTGCTCTCTATGCGATTTAGCTTGATTTTTTTTGCTGCGATTTGTGGTGTGATTCCGAGTACAGTATGTGATGGAAGCCTTACACGGGAAGGACGGGAGTATGCATACACATGGCAGGCCGCAGCCATTAAATTGAATTTTATCCTTATTCAAATGCAAAGTCAGAAATTTTCATGATGAATAGCAATAAATATTCTATCATACTAATGTGATGTTGCATGCATAATATATGATACTTTTATGATGGTATGCAAATAAAAATTATGCATACGGTATGCATGTGTCGATAGTCCAGTAGAATATGCATTTCCTATTCGTTATTTTCCAGCCTGTAAACAATACGATTTTTGAGAAATCTGGTGCACTGACAACTACATACAGAGCAATATTCTGCCTCCTGCAAGTGTACTTGATCATATATCGATAATAATAAACTTACCAAGAGGCAATAAAGAGTGTGTCAATAGTGTTGCAACTGATCTTCTTATGTGGTACTGCACAAAGTGTAAATCTTCACTTCCCAACCAATTCGAGAATAAATATTCTACTGTAAATCCAGCAGATACAAATTCATTTGGGGGAAATATGAAACAAATTGACATTAATATGTAAAATATTGTGAACACCAATGTGGCAGTTGCCATATTTGTTGTTTTGATTCCGCCCCTACTTTTTTGAAGAAACACGCGGGATTACTTTTGAAAAAGTTGTCGATGTTGCCCAAGACAGGGCAGCACTATTATATACTATCGATATTTATACGGGTCTTTCACCATACGTCACAAAAACATGACGTCACGTGAATGTAGGCAAAAAGCACCTATTTAAGGTAGAGATAATACGGATCAGCTGGTCCAATGTTAAAAAAATCCCATTCATAAAAATTATGAAAAAAATTTAAAATGTTCTCCTCTACATCCCCTATCAGTAGGTAAAATATCAGGTATACAAAAACGAGCTAGTTTTCGAGTTATTAATTTTTAAAGTTCTCTAATTTAACATGGAGAAATGGAATTTCCATGTTAAATTAGTCAACTTTAAAAATTAATAACTCGAAAACTAGCTCGTTTTTGTATACCTGATATTTTACCTACTGATAGGGGATGTAGAGGAGAACATTTTAAATTTTTTTCATAATTTTTATGAATGGGATTTTTTTAGCATTGGTCCAGCTGATACATATTATCTCTACCTTAACATGGTAGTAGCATACCAAAAACTATTTATTTTCTGCGATATGACGATTGTGATACCTTTGACAATTATTTTATTTGATAGATTGAAATGTCAAGTAAATGGAAAAAAATGCAATATTTGCCAATGATATCTGTGAAAAATACAATAAATCATTAAATAAAATGTAAATCGACTCCAAATTTCACGTCAAAAATGACCATTTTACGACACTTATGCACTGATATTGACCCTAACATTCTGAAAAAAAATCAGCCAATCACCGACCATTGCTTTCCCCGCGGACTTTTGAATACGAGGGGGAAACGGCACAACAAAGAATAATGATAAAGAAACTTATAGGTAAAATAAAAAAAATATATTTGTTCAAGTTATGTATATTCATTTCTTACGTATTGTTAAAAAAAATTAAAAATATGTTAAATTAGGAGCAATAAATCAAGTGATTCCAGTTCCCCCTAAGTACCTACTGATGAATGTAAACAACAACAAAGCCAAGCAAACACCGTATATTTCGACGCTACGCAATTTCGACGCTACGCCACCTTCCCGGCAGTCTCCTACTCCTACAGGCGACCAAGGTTGGCTTTATACAGGTTAAGCCTCCAATTTGACCAATGTTAACGGGCTTAGCCAATCAGATTCAAGTATTCCAGGACCCATCGTGCCGCGAAACTTTGAATGCGCCCATGATGCAATGCTATTTTTGAATTTTCGCGGTGCAATGGGTCCTGGAAATAGTGGAAAAATGACGCACGAAATACGCACGTGGCTTAACCTGTATAAAGCCAACCTTGCAGGCGACAGGCCGTCTCACAACTTGGGTCTAGGGAGCGGTAGGGAGCGACGATTTCCAGACCAATGCGCGCATCGATGCGCATGCGCGGATTTCTTAGCGCAAACGTTTGAAATGTTAGAGACAACAAAATACCACCGTTTTTACTCCATATTATAACATATTAAATAAATAAATAATGTTTTAACTATAAACTAATAAATACTAATATTTGTTAAACTAAATTTACTTATATATGTTTTATCTTACGTCTTGCACTAATACACGTAATATTATTACATATATAATTACATTATAAATATTATTATAATAATATATATATATTTTACATAAATATATTATTAGTCTTTTATTAAACACAAAAAGTGTACATACAAAATAATATTAGAAATATACATTATTATATATATATATTAAGATTTCAAATATTTCGATTTCTATATAATTTTGTCAGAATGCGCCACCTTGAGGTGATGAGGTGATACTGAGGGAACCGTGGAAAAGGTATCACGCAATATACCACGAAAACGAAAATCACGAAAGAATTTTTAAGGGATTACTTTAATTATCCCGAAAACAATTACATCGAAAACAAATATAAACGAAATCATTTACCACGAAATTAAATTAATACGAAACGAAATAATAACGAGAACAAAAATCACGAAAACAATTTGACCGAAAGTTATTTGAACGAAAATATTTAAGACGAATACAAAAATAACGAAACACTTTGAACGAAATTTATTTGAACGAATTAATGTAATGTAATATATATATATATATATATATATATATATATATATATATATATATATATATATATATATATATATATATATATATATATATATATATAATTTATATATTATATATATATATTATATTAAAATTACTAAAAAATATAATTATAATATATAAAAGAAATACACACATATATATTTATGAAGAGTATAATGGAAAAAAGATAAACCCTTATATAAAATAATATCATGTAAGTCGATCATGCAACTGCATGCATTTTATACCAATGCTATAATATATATTACATACGCATATATACAGCGCCCGCGACGAGTTGAAATAAATTTCATCTTTTTTTCACTTTAAACTCTCCTCTCATCTTTTCTCCTCTTATTTTGCACCATTTTAAAGGAAAAAAGAGGTACACGTGAAATAGCTATAGACGAGATTATACGTCTTTTTTCCTCTTCTTGAATATAAAATGTTATAAATATATTGTCTTCATTTCATCCTCACTTTGAGCGGAGAAGAAATAAGATGTGTTTTGGAGGTAAAAAGATTAGGTTTATAGACGTGTGTGTAAAGAATGAGTTGAAGACGAAATTTTTCAACTAGGAATTAAGGCCTCTCGACATGATTGTAATAATGAATTTTGATTTAAATACACAGCGCCGCTATAATTAAGTGTTTAAAATATAAAACATCAATTCGTGATTTCTAAAATTTAAGTTTTTAAAGATGCGTGCATGTTTTCACGATGCATTTCATAATTGCCTATAGCTAGCTCCTAAATAATATCAAATTTACTTTACTATAAATGTTTAATATACTTCGACTCTATTGCATTAATTCTATTCGTTTTATTTCTATTTTTTTTGTTTAATAATTAATTGTTATAATTTTTTATTAATATTTTTCTTCATCGGTGTTTTTGATTTCGGTCAAATAAAACGTTCGTTGAAATTGTTTTCGTTATTTTTGTATTCGTCTGTAATGTTTTCGTTCAAATAACTTTCGGTCAAATGCCCAAATTGTTTTCTTGATTTTTTTTATTTCGTTTTAAATGTTTTCGTTTTATTTGACTTTCGTTGTTTTTCAATTCGTTAGTAACTATCGACCAAATGATTTTCGTGATTATTGAATTCGGCTAAAATGTTTTCGATGTAAATGCTTTCGTGCTTTTTATAAATGCATTCACATTTTTCATTTCGGTTAATTATATTTTCGTATAAAATGTTTTCATGTTAAATTACTTTCGTCATTACTTTTGTAATTACTTTTGTTTTCGGTGTGTAATATATGCCTTTTTCATATAACTTGTTTTCGATCTTTTATTTTTCATTCTTTTGACGTTATAGACTCTATATAATAGAAAACCGCAGCCAGCAGGGCGGGCACCTCTATTTTTTCCAATGGACCAAAGTGATGTCCAAAGACTGCATGTGCATGGGGATTCGATCGAACCACATACAATTAAGTGCATCGATCACTGCACTATTATATACTAGCTGTATATGTGTACTAGCTATGCATATATGGGTTGGAAAGCGATTTTTTTTTTATTTACGTGCGCCCATATGTAGGAGCAGAATGCAATTGTTACTTGAAACGGTCATTATGCAACCATGCATCCAATTAGTAACCACACTTAACGTATATAGCTTGACTTCGGTGATATAACGAGAACCGAGGGTCAATGCATTGTGCCGTGCACGCGCATGCAACCTCAAATTTCGAATCTTGATCACGATATTTAATTTTTAAAAATTATTTCTTATCGAAAGTATACTTGAATTTTATGTAATTTTTTAATACTTTTTTACAAAAGTGTTTTGTGAATGAAATTTTTGACAGTATATCGTAGCGCACGTCACAGTAGAAAATCATCCTGGCATTTTGACGGTACGTTAATTGAAATACGCAAAGATCGCGAGGCTTTATTCAAAGAGCTTCTTGGCGTTCTCGTTATATCACCGAAGTCAAGCTATATATATACGTTGAGTGTGGTTACTAATTGGATGGGTGATCGTTTCAAGTAACAATTAATTGCGTTGCTCCTGGGAGATATATACATATAAGGAGAAGAGGCTTCAAGTGTGTGACATATTAAGCTTTTGGGAGATCAGTGGTGCAAAATTGATATATATATATATATATATATATATATATATATATATATATATATATATATATATATACGTCTTTTTTATAGTAAGTGTTTTTCAGGCCGGTCGTTATGATCTGAATGTGTTCTCAGCACTGAGAGGGTGTCAGTCAAAAGGAGTTAGCGTAGACCTTGTATTGCGTGATATAGTCAGATTGTGCTCTCTACACCTATGGGAAATTCTGCTTACCTTCTCATATATCGCTTCCTTCTTATATATTTCCCCGTGTATTATATTCAGTGGCGTAGCCAGGATTTGCCCAAGGGGGGGGGGGTTCTTCAGGACAAAGATTGAGAACAGCCCACTGGGGGGTTTGGGGGGCGAAGTCCCCCAATAGCCCGCCGCAGGTGCAATTTTTTTAAGGACACGCCCCTTTTTTAGGGTAAAATAATGGACAAATACTATTATATTAGAGGGTAAAATATATGGCCTGATGCAATTTTTTTAACATTTCATATTTTGTTCACCCCATTTTTCAATTTATTTTGAATACGTGCGTATAATAAATAAAGCTTTGAGTAAATCATTTTAATTAAATCAAGTAATTTTTAAAATTGATTTAATAATCCAAGTTCACATCATTAAGATATTGTAATAAATAAATAAATGAAAAGGGGAATTGCTTTTCTTATTTTTGTTAAATTTTGTCTGCACCGGGCGCGTGGAGCAACCAATTAAATGAAGGTACGTGCAGCACACGTGAGAGCGTTTTATTTATACAATTATAGTAGTTATATATGCACATGCAGTTTGTAAGGGAAATAAAAAATTTATTTATGAGTCGCACTTTTTCCTGTTAAAATGTTAAAATTAGAAACTAACTTATAATTTGGTTATTTTAAAGAAAAGACTACTTAACTTGATACCCCTAAATTTCAATTTTTTATTTAACTTTTTTTTTTTCAAATTAATTTCTATAATTTTTCCTTTTTTCTTATATCCATGCCGTCACTACTCGATCTTCATGGGGGGGGGGGGGGGTTAAACCCCGACCCCCCCCCCCCTGCCTACGCCACTGCGTGTATTATATAGTCAGGGGCTTACCACAATTCCTTGCCTGATGACTCTGCAAGGCCGCAAGGCCGGTATATATCATTTGCCTGATGTGTGATATGCTTTTGCATATATACGCGTATATCAATTAGGTGTTTGTTGTTTTATTACTTGTTTAACTTTTCATTTTATTATTTTGACGATGTATAGTTATACAATATTATTTTCTGAATGATTTTATTTTCTTTGGGTGAATTTACGCATTTTGTGTATATGGATTCGACTTTCGTCTTTTGCATTAATTGGTTTTGATACGTACGTTTTATTTATTAATATTTTTCCCTCCAAACTATGTATTTTTATAAACAATAAACAATTATTATATATTATTATATGGTGTACGTAAATAAAAAAAAATCGCTTTCCAACCCATGCATATATATATATAATATATATATATATAAATAAATATATATATATATATATATATATATATATATATATATATAATATATATATATATATAATATATATATATATATATATATATATATATATATATATATATATATATATATATATATATATATATATATATATATATATATATATATAATAGTGCAGTGATCGATGCTTAATTGTATGAGGTTCGAATCTCACAGACTTATTTGGACATCACTTTGGTCCATTGAAAGAAATAGAGGTGCCCGCCCTGGCTGAGGTTTTCCACGGTTCCCCATGCAGTATCACCTCAAAGTGTATTCTCACAAAATTATATAAATATATATATAGAAATCGAAATAATTGAAATCTTAAAATTTAAATGTAAAAAATAAATTATAATATTAAAAATTAAAATGTAATAATATAACATGTATTAATTAATATATTAGTGCAAGACGCAAGATAAAACATATATAAGTAAATTTAGTTTAACAAATATTAGTATTTATTAGTTTATAGTTAAAACATTATTTATTTATTTAATATGTTATAATATGGAGTAAAAAGGTGATATTTTGTTGTCTCTTACATTTCAAACATTTGCGCTAAGAAATCCGCGCATGCGCATCGGTGCGCATTGGTCTGGAAACCGTCGCTCCCTAGACCCAAGTGTCTCACATGGATTTTCGACTGTCATCTCACTGATATACGGGTCTTTCACCATACGTCACAAAACAATTTGACGTCATAATTGTGTAGGCAAAACATTGTCAGTGGCATAGCAAATACGTGTTAAAGGTGGTCTCGAAATTAATTTCTCCTGACGATTCGTATCATTTCTCGTAGAAATTTCTTTCATAAATGGTGACAAGAAGAACCAATGCTAGTGAAAAAAAATATTTGGTGACCAAAACTGTTATGAGAAAAGAGGTGTTGTGAGTTATGTTAACACGCACAGCATAGGATTTTAGGGTTTTCTGCCTACATCCCGAAGCTCTTCGGGCGGCTTCGGGCATCTCCGTGCTACCCAAAATGTAAACATGAAATTCCTCTATTAGTCGGCCGGATTTTTAAAAGTAAATGGGTCCTCCGTGTGAGAAAATATTTATTTTAAAATATTTACGTGGAAAAATGAAAGTAATTAAATTGTAGTCTGATGATCGACCATGAATTATTTTTTTCTACACACTGTTATTTTTATTTATTTGATAAATATCATACTTTTCGAGAAAAACGTAAGGCGGCCCTACCCTTAAAGTCAAAAAGTAGCTTAATGGTCAGCCCCTACGATAATAATATATCAGGCCTGATATCAGGCTGATGTCAGGGCAGCCTGATATCAGCCTGATATCAGGAAGTGGACAGAAGAAACCTGACATCAGGCTGGCCTGATGTTTCCCTGACGTCTCCACCTGATAGTTCCCTGATGGTTTCCTGACTATAACGCCTGATGGCTACCATTTTGGACTATAATAGATAAAAACACATTTTATTATTAGAATTAAATTAAATAAATAACACTATCATCATTAACACTAAATAAAGAACCAATAAAACAAATTGAAGAAAATTTAAATACAAATGCGATGTTGTGCAGCTAGGAGCTAGGTGGCCTTTATTCTAGCTGGCTCGACTGTTGTCCCATGGTCCACAGCTATAGGCAGCAAGACGGTGGATTTTCTAATATTTCAGGCCTCAGAGTCCTAAAATACCTGCAGCAAAAGACACCCCACATAGTATATTACCCCCAAAACAACTTATAAGCTAAAGAATTATAGTTTAATTACCATTATTTGTTGATTTTCTCCTCTCCTGAAGTAGCTGCCATTTTTCTATCAACAAACCTTTCTCCTTTGATGCAACAATGGTGCCGCCTAGCGTTAAAACTTATAACTAATGGAGCCTGACACTCCCCTGATACCCCCTGATATCAGGCTGATATAGCCCTGATGTCCCCCTGATATCAGGCTGATGTGACCTGACATCAGCCTGATACTCCCTGATATCAGCCTGATACCCCCTGATATCAGCCTGATACCCCTGATATCAGCCTGATACCCCCTGATATCAGCCTGATACCCCCTGATATCAGCCTGATATCAGGCCTGATATATTATTATCGTAGGGGAGACTTGGACCACTTAAAATAAATGGTCGGACCACTGAAATAAGTAGTCGGACTACTGGCTTCAGTAGTCCGACCATGAATCATGACCATTTGGTAAATGGTCAAATGGTTTTCAAATGGTCATGGTCAATAGTCAATGGTCATAGTCAATGGTCATATTATAGTCAATGGTCATAGTCAATGGTCATATAGTCAATGGTCAAAGGTTGACTACTTGGGTGAGATGGTAGTAAATCGTCCTGGTCTGACTACTTGGTAAATGGTCGGACCATTTAGTAAAGTATTAGTCATGGTCGGACTACTTGGTAAATGGTCCGACCATTTACCAAATAAAATTAGTCACACCAGGACGATTTACCATCTCACCAAGTAGTCAACCATTGACTATGACCATTGACTATGACCATTGACTATGACCATTGACTATAATATGACCATTGCATGACTATGATAATTGCATGACTATGACCATGATTGACTAATATGACCATTGACTATGACCATTGACTATGGCCATGATTGACTATGACCATTGACTATGACCATTGCATGACTATGACCATTTACTATGACCATTGACTATGACCATTTGGTAAGTAGTCACTTGCGTGCGCATGCCGCGCATGCGCATTTCGAGTGACCATCAAATGAAGCATCTAAAATGGCGTCCGATTCATCAGAAGCAGAGTTCCTACAAATTAATCGAAATTCAAGCACTTTAATGTCAGATAAGTACCTTTCCAGTACATTAAACGTATTATGAAATGTTCTTTCGTGATGATCTCGTTACTTTTTGTGTTGAATAATTTGTTCCAGGTAGCCTTAAACACTCAATGTTTGTCGGCTCTTGGGACATGATAAAAAAGATCGCCGGAAAGAGACGCTATGGGTAAATATTACTTAAAGAAGTGACTGTTTGAAAATAATTGTTTGCCGATTTCTTTTTTAATTAATATTGTGATGATATTGATAAAATTTAATATTAAATTGCATAAAAAATTAATATAAATTTTTCTTTATAATTGTTTTGTTTGTAGCATTTTTGCTATCTTTTACCAATTCAAAGTAAAAATTTGGAAGAATAATTTTATCACATGTTCCAGCCTCATTCTCTACTAATATATTTGTGGCTTACTAAAGTTTTAGCTGCTCATGATATGTACGGCGTGAGGTGGCGCCATGCAACTACATGCATGACCATTGGATCACTTGAAACCGCGACTACTTGACCATGAAATGGACCACGACCACTTGACCATGAACTTGACTACTTGACCATGATTACTTGACCATGAAATGGACCACTTGACCATGAACTTGACCACTTGACCATGAACTTGACTACTTGACCATGACTATTTGACCATGACTACTTGACCATGACTACTTGACCATTAGCCAATTTAAAACTGGCAGTAGTCAACCACTTGACCATTGAGTTATTTTTTGACTAGGGTATATCTCTACGGTCTGGTTGAACCTCCCTAGTCGAAAAATAGGAGTGCTAAGTGGTAATTTGAGCAGTAGTCGACTACTTGTTTTTAAGTAATCAACTACTTGTTTTAAGTAGTTGACTACTTAAAAACAAGTAGTCAACTACTTGACTACTGCTCAAATTACCACTTAGCACTCTTATTTCTCGACTAGGGCTGGTAAGGTGGCTGGTAGACTCTTACAAGCACTAAACCAGCAGTGCTGGTAAGCCGTACCTGTTCTTACCACCCACATAAAACATTTTTCGCTCTAATGCATTTCTTTTCGTAAAAATATGCATTTCTAACACATTAAAAAGCAGTCTAAATATTTTCAGGCACATTTCTGAACATTTCTATCATTTTAGGACTCTGAGGCCTGAAATATTAGAAAATCCACCGTCTTGCTGCCTATAGCTGTGGACCATGGGACAACAGTCGAGCCAGCTAGAATAAAAGGCCACCTAGCTCCTAAAGCTGCACAACATCGCATTTGTATTTAAATTTTCTTCAATTTGTTTTATTGATTCTTTATTTAGTGTTAATGATGATAGTGTTATTTATTTAATTTAATTCTAATAATAAAATGTGTTTTTATCTATTATAGTCCAAAATGGTTGCCATTCAGGCGTTAGTCAGAAAACCATCAGGGAACTATATCAGGCATGGAGACGTCAGGGAAACATCAGGCCAGCCTGATGTCAGGTTTCTTCTGTCCATGTAGTGCACTTCCTGATATCAGGCTGCCCTGACATCAGCCTGATATCAGGCCTGACATATTTTTATCGTAGGGGTATAACTTATAAGTCTGGTAATATAGTATGACGTCACAGAATATCAAAACCACAAATAAACAGAAAATCAACCTTCCTTCATAAATATTTTCAATACAGGAATTAACTTAATTTGATGTTAAAATAATATAAATATTCACATTAAGGTAGAGTCCAATTCCACAGTCATGCAAAATATATATAAAGTCTATATATATACTACGTCATCGCTTTAGAAATGGGCTTAGACTTTTTTATACTAGTCGTCCGGTTTATAAAAGTCATAAACCTAGACATGGATAAATTATTTTCCTCCATGGTCATAGAGTGCGTTCGAGGTGACTGCAATGTCCAACCCAGTCCGGACCGGTCCGGACCGTCTAAAATCGTTTTTTTACAGTCGGACTGCCGTCCATTTCCCCTCATACCTCCCCTCTCATGACGTCACTTCCGCAGTCCGGCCGGTGTTGAGCGGTCCGGCTAAAAAGTCGGACGAGTCCCTCTATAGTCGGACTGTAGAACTAAACTGAACAACGAAATGCGTCGCAATACTCGAAATGCGCAATGTTTTGGTAATTTTGGCGCAATCCTTGGACGGGACGGGATACTTGCACCTTTTCTCTATTAATTGCAGCGATCTACAGCAGCAGGCTCTATTTTTACTGTACTAAAAAGTACTGTACGCCCCCTTTCACGCGCCCGACAGCTGATAGCAGTCGATCCGTCGGACTGCGCGTTTTTTCTTCAAAACCAGACAGTGACGTAAATATGACGTTTCAGACCACGTGACCAAAATATGCCGCCATTTTCACAGACCAGTCCGGACAGGGTTGGACAGTCACCTCGAACGTACTCATATTTAAACCATTGAGCTCTATACAAGGCTAGAGGGCTAATCAGCTGTTTTAGGCGCGCACGGCGTCTGGGAGGAAAGTGGGTGGTGGTCGGTGCTATCGAATGCCTGGTTGACCAACCTAAGAAAGTTTCCTTATAAAATAAATGAGTGCGTTTGAATTCACGGGCCAGCCCGGGCTGGCCTGGGCTGAAGCGTTTTTTGTCGTCAAGTGGGGCCAGCCCGACGGCCATTTTTCCTCCTCTCATGACGTCACTTCCTGGCTGGCCCAGGCTGACGCGGGCGGACTCTACAGTGCGCCTGAGACCTAGCGGACAGACTGGGAACTAATTATGACGTTTCATACCAGGCGACCAAGGTCACCGCCATTTTACCCAGCCCGGGCCAGCCCGGGCTGGCCCGTGAATTCAAACGCACTCAATATTAAAAGTTACACTGCAGTTGGCAATTCTGAGGAGAATACGTTGGAATGTGTGACGAAAGCGCAATCTCCCACCCACTTCCTCCCGCCGGACCGTGCGCACAGTTTAACATTGAGAAGTATAGGGCATTATCCCTCTAGCCTTGTATAGAGCTCAATGATTTAAACGTATTATAATATTACTTTTGCGGGTGAAAAGAAGTTGTTGAGCAATATATATTAGACTCTATGAGAGCATTTACTTACTTTTAATTTCAAATCTCTAGTTACCGTGAAATCGCCATAATCCGAGCGCAAAGTGAGGGCTCTCTCCCGTAAGAATGCATATATATGTAAACCGGCCGCTCAGTCGGACGACTAATAAAAAGAGTGGTGGGGGGTAAGACGGCCTGTTGCAGTCTGCCCTGATCGAGGATACGGCAATATAGCTATATAGCGTTTGCTTGGCTTTGTTGTTGTTTACATTCAGCAGTAGGTATACTGAGAGGGAACTGGAATCACTTGATTTATTCCTCCTAATTTAACATATTATATTTTTATTATTTTTTAGTAATAATATATACGTAAGAAATAAATATACATAACTTGAACATATACATTTTTTTTATTTTACCTAGCTTCTTTATCATTATTTTTTGTTGTGCCGTTTCCCCCCGTTTCCCCCTCGTATTCAAAAGTCCGCGGGGAAAGCAATGGTCGGTGATTGGCTGATTTTTTTGAAGCATCTTAGGGTCAATATCAGTGCATAAGTGTCCTAAAATGATCATTATTGACGTGAAATTTGGAGTCGATTTACATTTTATTTAATGATTTATTGTATTTTTCACAGATATCATTGGCAAATATTGTATTTTTTTCCATTTACTTGACATTTCAATCTATCATATAAAATAATTGTCAAAAGTACCACGATTGTCATATCGCAGAAAATAAATAGTTTTTGGTATGCTACTACCATATTAAATAGGTGCTTTTTGCCTACATTCAAGTGACGTCATATTTTTGTGACGTATGGTGAAAGACCTCTATAGCATGGGGAGAATCACAAAAATTATCAAGTATATATTTAGGAAAGAAATCACTTACGAAGTTGAAATATTTTTTTATAATTGTCCGATAGTGTTCGACAACTAACCCTAGTCGAAAAATAAAGTGCTAATTAAGTGATAATTTGAGCAGTATAATAGTCAAGTAGTTGACTACTTGTTTCTTAAGATTATAGTCAACTACTTAAAACAAAAGTAGTTGACTTCTTAAAAACAAGTATAGTCAACTACTTGACTACTGCTCAAAATATCACTTAATTAGCACTCTTACTTTTCGACTAGGGAAACCATGCATGGTGCATATTTTTCCTTAAAGGGACACAGGACAATAACGCTCTACGTTCGCCACAAGTTCCTCTAAGATATGGTAATGCTAAAATTGACCAAATTTTAGCTTTTGGTCCACTCCCCAAATTTAAATTAATTAAATAAAAGAGAGAGCCGCAGGGCAAAAAAAATTGCAACATCGCACCGAGTCAGGCTGGGAGGAGCGAGGAGAGAAGGGCTGGTGGAGAGAGAGGAGAGGGGGCAAGCGGTATGTGGCGGGAAGAAACGATGATGACCGATCGATGTCGAAGCACGTAAGCTTCAATAATATGGAAGATTTATATTTTATTAAATAAATATAATATAAAATCTTTAATATATATTTTGGTTCACTATTTTTTTGCCTAACTGAAATCATTAAATCGTCACATAAATATACTATATATGTATATAATCATATGTTATTATATATTATATGCATATCTATCAGGTGTAAAATATATTTCATATAAATTAATAAATTATTAATATATAATGTTGTATTATAAAATTACATAACACTATGTTATCTATAATGTATCATGGCATTAAATATAAAATAAACATAATAAAATACACCTATAGCGGAGCCTAAGAAAAAAAATCAGTTTGTTCTTCTTGCAAACGTCCTAAATATGTTATTATTTTTTAATTATCATCCAATAAAATATGCTAATACACGAAATCAATTAAGTAAGATAATATATCTATCCCTAGCACCACGTGTATGAATTTAGATAAATGTATTTAATGATGTTAGGAATTAACACAATATTATAATATACAAAGTCAAATGTTTTATAAGGTAATTTTTATTATTGTTGTTTTTCCGTCATATATTATGTAAATATATTGCATACAATTATAGTTGAAAAAAAAACACTTATGTTGTAACAAGACACACAAAATAAGATAATTCAATTATATTAGTTTGGAGCTTGTTATCCATGTTTAATATTAAATGAAACAAGAAATAATTATAATAATATAATTTACCTACTTTCAAACAATATATTAAAAACAAAGAAATATGAAAAATTGTTACAAAAGATAATTAACTATATTGTGATAATTTATATGATGGTAGTGTATAACAATTTATTAATATATTAATTAATTTACTACAATTCTATATTTACATGGTCTATTCCTATGCAGAAGTGAAAGTTCTTTAACTTTCCTATGAAAGTTAAATAAATAACAATTCGATTTATTTCTTTTTTTATACTGGTGTACAGTACGTACTTCATTAAAAATTTTCCGTTTAGTATAAATAAATAACATTGTTATATTATCACTTTTCAAGGCCTCTCTTTTTCTGCTTTCTTATTTCCCCTATTTCCCCGCCGTCCTCTCTTCCTCTCTCGAGCGCGTGAGGGGAGGGGGGAGAGGCAGTGAGGAAGCTGCTGCATGTTGCCAGCGGAGGGAATTGACGTCATCTTCCTCGGCTGGCGCTGCCCCTGGCGCGCTTACCCTGGGGCACTCGCCCCTTAGCAGCACGCATTCTTACTCAGTTAGTAGGTAACGTTTGAATAAAAAATACTTATTTTTAAGGTCCTGTGTCCCTTTAATAAGGCGGTTGCATGAGCAACGCAATCAGTCTACTTTACAGGGGCTGAGTGAAAACATGCGCGCGCATTCTGCCATGTCGGTGGAGTGGTAGAGAACTCTGCATGCAGGCAAAAGATTAAAAAAATACATTATAAATTATTTAAAATGAAAATAAAAAATGTGAGGTGAACAAAATGTTTAAAATAAAATTTACAAACTTTTGCTCACCTCAGAATTCAGAATCTTTTCTTTATATATTTTTAAATAATTTTTTTAATACTTTCTCCTATATGCTTATACATTGCGGAGTTCCACCAGGCCACCATCGACGACTGGCGGACGACTGTTGAAACTCCTGATCCAAGGTCACACTGACGTCACACGCAAGCGCCTAATTAATACAATTATGCACAAAAATAATATCAAATAATCACAACAAACCTAGTTTACGGGCAATGACTGCTTCACTGAGGAAAAAAATAAAGCTTCAAATTACTTTGGTATATATTCAAAGCAATTATTTTTAAAATGCAACCGTCTTCTACATAAAATTTTAAAGTTTTGCTGCTTTTTCGCTGCTTAGGTCGGTGAAAGGTTAAACTTATAAAGTTTTAAAACATTAAAGAAAATTTAATGCAACAAGTACATAATGCTTTAAGACTCAACGCTGTTATTAGTTAGTTATAAAATACATAATCTGGAGACTTAAGTTAAATAATTTAAATTCAATAAATGTAAGTATATAATAAAGTATCGACCTAAATGATACTACAATATCTAATAATTTTGTATTTAACATTATATGTGTTGCTCTTGTTTGTTTTTTAACTTACAGCGCTCGATGTATAGCATTTTACAGTTTGAACTTTTAAACAGTTTCTTACTCTCTTTGCTTCATAGCTTTTAACATTAAAAAACATTAGAATCAAATAAGTAAAAGTTACTTCATAACGCCATAAAATATCAAGTCGTATAATGCTTAAAAAGTTAAAGAGTACAGCATAATATTTAAAGTTACGGAATTCTTACTTACATAGCGCATGCGCACCACATGCGCACAGCGATGACAGTTGGTCAGTCGTTCATCTATCTTTGCTTGCCGTGTTTGCTGCCATTTATATTCGACAAGTTATCTACAAACATCGAAGTCATCTTTAGTACTATCTTTTTGAACTAAAGATTTTTAGTTAAATCCATTAATTATTTATCTGTTGTGTCATAAAGTTTAGTGATTTATGTCATATTTGCATTAAAATAATGTGTTTGAAAGTTCAATTTTTTTTTTTACCGAAGACAGCATGGCATCCAACTCCCGGAGGGGATCATCTGATGATAAAACTGTAAGTATGCTAGCATCGGAATCAAACCCTTTTTTAAAGTTTTGTTTTATAGTTGCTAAGTATTATTTTTGTTTTAATTTCCACGTTACTACAATTGCAGTGGCGTAGGCAGGATTTGTCCAAGGGGGGGGTTCTTGAAAATAAATAAGATGGAAAACAGCCCACTGGGGGGTTTGGGGGGCGTAGTCCCCCAATAGCCCGCCGCAGGCGCGATTTTTTTTAAGGACACGCCCCTTTTTTAGGGTAAAATTATAAAAAAATACTATTATAGAGAATGCATGGCCTGATGCAATATTTTTAAAATTTTATTTTTTTTTTGCACCTCTTTTTTTTAATTTCGTTTCAATATTATACGTGCACTAACGTGCTTTAATTGAGTATATATTATATATTTAAATCAAGTAATTCATCTAATACCACTTTTATATCGTTTTTATTAGTTTCATGGTGCGCGATTTTTTTGAAAAAGAGACATGGACTATACATTTTTTCGATGAAAAGTTGCAGCAAATTTCTTATATTTGTAAATCGGAAATTATGTAGTTACAATATTTTTGTCACTACTTTTTCTTATAAAAAAAATAGAGCACATTTTAAGACGATGTACTGGTGTACGAGCAAGAAAAAATATTTTTATTAAATTTTCAAAACAGGAATATCAATTCATTACATTAAGTATACTGTAAAATTAATACATTTAAAAAATCGGATTTTTTTTAACTTCAATAATAAATTCAAAGATATACGTACAGTATTATACATGAGACAATGAGACTAGCAATTGTAAGATGTAATATACCTATATAATAAATTAAAAATAATAAAATACTATGTATAATTTTTATTTTTATGCTGAACATTATGCGGGGAATGCTTTCAACATTTTTTACACTTTAAATTGTTGTCTTTACGTGTACAAAAACATAAATAACTTAATGAGGAATAGTACATATTATATATAATTATAATAATATAGAATTATACCATGATTATATAATCATAATTCTGCAGACCGATTTTAAATAAAATAAATATGTATTAACGATGTGTTTCGGGGATATAAATTTTTATTTTTATTATTTTTTTTAAGAAAATTTTTCATAAAATTTTAGCTAAATCGTATCTGTCGAGTCCCATTTTTTGTTATTTTTCCCTTAAAATTTACTAAGGTTCAGCTCTCAAGGGGGGGGTTATAACACCCAAAACCCCCCCCTCTTCTACGCCCCTGTACAATTGCCACTACATACTACATATGTGGGCAAACCCAACTTCGGCCCTATGGGCAACTTTGCAAATCTGATCGGTGATTCGGTTCGCATGGGCAAAAATAAAATCCGGGAAGGGTGACCCCCCCCCAATTTCCCCAACCCCCCAAAAAATATTTTTTTTCACTATCTTGATTGTGGACGACGAAGGGACGGTGAAGTGAAAAAAAATACCCCCCTCCCCCTCCCGGGTCATGGGCAAAGTCAACTTCGGTCCTATGGGCATATCTGTAAATCTGATTAGAGATTATTGTTTCGTGAGCAAAAAAAAAAAAAAAAAAAAAAATTGGGGTGGGGGGAAATTTTTCCCACCCCTCCTCAATATTTTTTTTTTATTACTATCTCGATTCAGGACGACAAACTTTTGGTAAAGTGAAAAAAAAATACCCACCCCCCTCCCGGGTCATGGGCAAAGTCAACTTCGGTCCTATGGACAAATCTGCAAATCTGATTAGTGATTAATGTTACATGGGCAAAAAAAAAAAAAAAAAAAAGTTTGGGGCGTGGGGAAATTTCCATGAAAATATTATGTGAAATTATTGAATATTATTTAAATTTTTCAAATAATTTTATTCACTGAAAATTAAAATGTGCCTTTTTTTTTATTCGTCATAACAAAAGTTTTATATACAGGAAAACTTTTAAACAACGGCATTAAAAAAAATATTTGTGAAGCAGCAACGTATGTCCATAATTTTTTCACGCCCCATATTTTTAATAGGAATGAAATTGCTATGACAATGTTTTAAAGCATGATTTTAATGTTATACTTTCAGGTTCCAGGAAACCTGTGCACTGAGCTGCAGCGTCTGCAGAATAGAAGTTCCGTGTAGATAATGTTTTCATAGTTATTAAATTGTAATTTCAACACATCACGCAACATCATATAATACGCTGCTCTGATGTTATGTTAAATAAGCAAGGTTTATTATGTATGCTATTTCTATATGCCCATTTATTTCAATAAATTGTATATTGTAATCATATTCATTTTTTTCATTGATTAAGTTATGATGTAGTTATTATTTTTATGTCTTTATTTATATTTACTATTTTTAACATAACGATTCCAAATCTGTTGTAACTGTGACTTTTTTTGTAGCAATGTGGAGTTGGATCAATTTATATATTGACACAAAGCAAAAACATTGAAGTTTACTTGGAACAGTACTTTAATGCTTTTACTTCATGTTAGTCGATGAATGAATCCAACTGAACAATATATAATATATTCATTTATGATTTAAGTTGCTACACATTTGCCATGAAAATAGTAAATATTTAACATGTTAAGTTATTGCATGCATTGAAAGCAAAAAGATTAACAGGTAGCTTTCTATTGCTTAAGTAGATAAAATAATATAGTTTACTCTATAATAAGTAATGTAGATATTTCTTGAAAAATAATGGTTTGATACATTGAATCTTACCCATTATGTACTTAAAAATAAAAAGTACATTCAATAAAAAGTAAAGTAGTATTCTACTTTTAAAGTAATGTTATTACGCTTAAAAACCTAAAGAGTTTACAGCTTAACAAAGTAGCACTTGTGACATAAAGCCATAGAGAGCCCGCTGCTTTCAATTTTAAGGAGTTACTACTTAGAATTTTATATTTAAAACAGTAACATTCTAGGCATTGCAGCTCATACAATACTACACCGAAGTCGCTAGCATTTTATCTTCTGACTCTTTACTTTCTGATATATTATACAAGGTACATTTCAATGTACTTGAGTACTTAACTTTTAAAAGAATTTGGGGCTGGCATAGATCCACCAGTGTTAAACTTTTGATTTCAAAAGTTACTCTTTAACTATTTTTCTCAGTGTTGGTCCTTAGACCCGAAGTCAATACATAAATCAATTCATGCATGGTGTTGTCGGATCATCATTTCTGTAAAATTATGCTGTGGCTGCTGACAGAGCATTTTACTTTATTTTACAATGTTAATCATATACAAATATGATATACAGCAATCCTCGCCAGACGCACGTCACGCACGTAATTCCAGCAGTTCCTACTGTATAGGGGGTGCACTAACTTTATGACGCCAATTATACCAATTAAAGTTCCCCTAGAGGAACTTTAAGATTATATACTCTCTTGGATTAATTTTGTATATTGTAATTTTGTAGTAATTGTATAGCGATCACCGACAGGGTGTAAACCTCGATAAAGGGTAACTTAATTATATATAACACTGCATGCATGAGACTGTGGTACAACATTTCCGTGCCATATATGCAATCGTACAGTATATATATATATATATATATATATATATATATATAACCTGCAGTATATAACAGATCTTATTATTATAGTTTGCGTGAGATTCGACTACGCGCGGCGGCCATCTTGGACGTCTAAAACATGGTTAAGATATATAAGGGGCGCCAGCCTGTCTAGACTATGTTGGCGCCAAGTCGCCCAAAAAATTAGGTCATGCGTGTAAACTTAGATTTGTTTAACTGCATGTACATACTACATATATATTATAGTGGTACATGGTGTAACATAATAATATATATGTAATTAAATGCCAATAAAGAATTATTTTTATCTCATTAAATTCCTCAAACAAATAAACATAATATATAATAAACAAATTGATGTACTTTATTTACATACCATGTGTATGCTGGGCAATCTCCGCGCCGCTCCTTGAACTTTAATTTATGCAGCACGTGTACCGCACATTATATAACACTGCATGATAATATAGAGCACACGCAAGCACATTATAATGCCTATTTTAATAACTATAACTCAAAAAATGTATAATTTGCAGATTTTGCACAAAATTCGATGTATTCACTCCTGATTAATTAATTAATTGGTGATATTTTGCAAGTAATATAGTCTATATAAGCTTTGACGGACCGAGCTCTTCTGCTGCTGATACTTGAATTAGTCTCGAATCTGCATGATGTGCTCTGTAGTTCTGTAGGACTTTTTTTTTGTAATTTAAAGTCAAGTCGTAACACCGGTGACACTTCGGTATGGGGTAGCTAGGTCGGAGGGGAAAGTTTTTTTTTTTTCCTTTTTTATTTATTTTTATTATTACATTATTATTAATATTATATTTCTCATCAGTGGCGTAGCTACAAAATATGGGTCCGGGGGCCAAAGGCCCGCTTGGGCCCCTCCGCCGCGAAGCGGCGGCTCCGGGGTGGGGGGTAGGGATCCCCGCCGGAGGTGATTTTTTTTAGAAAATGTGGGCGTGGCACTTTTTTTTAAATGAAGAAAATTACATAATTTAATGAAATTAGATTTGCGCAATATTTTATAAATTTCTTATTAATTTATACCTGCAGATCCACAGATGTCACGTTATGCAGCAATCGACAATTTTAAAATAAAAAACACAGCTAGTATATTATATATGGTGTTGTAAAAATATTAAAATTCGAATGATCATATTAGTTCAATTTAATCTACTATAACATGAATTATTAATTAACAAGTTTGGTATATACTATCAAATAAAAAAAATCCATAATTTAAGCACAATTTTACTTATTAGAGAGACTATTTTTGTTTCAACTGCACAAGCATGCTTCAATTAACGTGGTGAACTGAATTTGGGATGGTTCATTCGAATCTTAAATGTCATAAAACAGGGAACAGGGAGAGATGCAGTGGTGAAAGTAGTTTTAATCTCTTACCAGTGCGCCTCAGATAGAGGCCTGAAGGGCCAAAACCCCCGCCGGAGGCGCGATTTTTTGGGAAAAAGGGGCGTGGCTTTATTTTTTTATATTAAAAAGTGGTTCAAAATTCATTTATAACATTTGAATGCATATCTTCATTTTGAGTAAAATTAAATAATATATTATCCAAACTTTGAAAAAAAAAAAAATGCAATGAGTGATTGATTTTCGATCACATTAAATTCATAAAAAAAAAAATTTTAAAACATTATAGCTATATAGCTTTTAAAAAAATTAATACTAAAGAAAATCCCTAGTGATTTAAATTGAAAGCACTTCGATCTTCATTGATCATATAACAGTAGTATTTAATATAATAAAAATACTTTAGTTAACTCTTACGATTTGGGATGCTTTATAATTTAATCAAATACGTCAATTATTTAAAATTTAAATTAATATTTTGAATATGCCTCAAAAAAATTATTTGAACAAAAATTTTAAAAAAAAAAAACGCAAGAGAATTCTTTTTATAATTATAAATTGTAATGTTTATATTTGTTTCGGTAATTAATTTTTATTTACTCTAGATCTTGTAGCAATTATTGTTCCCCTTTGTCATCGATAGAAATTAAAATCTAGCCATATTAAATATGCTCCAAACGTGCAGCCATCTCGGCCCTAATAGCGGCTGCATTTATCTATCTACTCTCTTCTAGCAATGCTTGCATGAGTCGCATTTTATGCATGTGACTAAATTTTTGTTACACTTATTCTTTACAAACTCATTAAAAAAAAAAAAAAAAATGAGAATAAAATTTTTTGTTTGCTTTTCTAAAAAATTCATTACTATGAAGAATTTTTTGAGACGAAGACTTAATTTTACTAACCTAGCACTGACTGCCAGTGTTGGCCACGTTCGTATTTAAAACGAACGCGTTCAGTTCATGTTCATTCGCCCAAAAATTGAACGAGTTCATGTTCATGTTCATTAATGTGAGAGTGAACGCGTTCAGTTCATAGTTCATTTTATAAATGAACGCGTTCATTTCATCGTTCATTTTTTTTTTAATCAAGGTTTTAAAAGTTTCAAAGTTTTAACAAATAATGTAGCCTTTTATTTATTATTATTATTTTTTTTTAATTTTCTGCAAAGCTCAATGTAATGTAATTTGTACACCAGCACCTACTCATAAGGCTTCCAGCCTTAGTAGGACTGTATTCTCATTATAACTAATAAAACTATTTAAAAAATATATATATTATGTAACCCAATAAAATATATATAGCAAAATTTTTTTAAATTGTTTCAACGGAAATGATAAATAATTAATTAATATGAAATTATTGTATAATTTAGAATTTACTCTATGAATTCGTCAGAAATGCATAACTCAAAAATTAATAATTTGCGATATAATAATGCAAATTAAGAGATATATGTTAATAATGTTAATAAGCGTGTAAACCTTTGAACAACGCGCCGTGGATATTATTTGTTTATGTAAAATTACGCTGAAACATTACAAAGCAACAACAAATAAAAATCATCACTTACTTAATTTGCCATTTCAAATTAGCTGCAGATTTTTTATCGGTTGAATATTGTTTATTTATCGGTATGCAGAGCTTGCACTTCACTTTATATAGTTTTTCTCACCCTCATTAACGTATGTGAATGTGAAATATTTTTTATATGCCTCACGTACAGCTTGCAGGCAAGTCTGGTGTTACGGAGGTATCAGTGATTACATTATTAATTTTTATTATGACATATTATTTGTTGATAAAATCTTTTTGTATTTAATTATATATTAAATATTCACATAATCACCTCTACAACACAGAACACACACTTTACACTTTGTTATTTTTCTACACATGTAATGAAAAAAGTGAATGCACCTGTTTTCTAAAAAAAAAAAAAAATGGTCGATTCATGCGTATCCATCCTCTCGTATAGCTAAAGACTGCATGACTGATGTTTGGACTGTGTACCTTTGGGAGGGGTGATTGGGGGTGGGAAAGGAGAGGGGAAGGGGTAGAGGGTTCCCCTCTTCTCAAGATCTTCCCTTAGTGTTTTGACCTTGGTTTGGCAGTGGCAACGATGGCCTACTTAGGAGGTCCAGTACGGAGAGAGGGTGGAAGGGGGTTGAAGATTGCAGTGGTATCTCACTGTGTGATCAGCAAGCAAAAATTTATCTTCTACCCATATCCTCCTATTCTTCATCCACGCGGCTCCTTTATGAAGCCGCCGGGCCGC
The DNA here is from genome assembly GCA_949825025.1 of Siphlonurus alternatus. Lineage (NCBI taxonomy): Eukaryota > Metazoa > Arthropoda > Insecta > Ephemeroptera > Siphlonuridae > Siphlonurus > Siphlonurus alternatus. Next base: position 43,030,956 of record OX463788.1, on the reverse strand, counting down.
CGCAACGAAAGATGTGACTTTTACAACAGTTAGGGAAGATTTACAAGAATACCTGCATTCTGAATCTCATTTTTCCATCATTAAGGTAGAGGTAACACGCCCAATCGCCCAATGCTAAAAAAATCCAATTCATAAAAATTGTGAAAAAAATTTAAAATGTTCTCCTCTACATCCCCTATCAGTAGGTAAAACATCAGGTACACAAAAACGAGCTAGTTTTTTTAGTTTTAAATTTTTAAAGTTGACTAATTTAATATGGAGAAATGGAACTTCCATGTTAAATTAGTCAAATTTAAAAATTAATAACTCGAAAACTAGCTCGTTTTTGTATACCTGATATTTTACCTACTGATAGGGGATGTAAATAAAGAGAAAATTTTATTTTTTTTTCATAATTTATATGAATGGGATTTTTTTAGCATTGAGCCAACTGATCCGTATTTTTCCTACCTTAAAGAAAACATTAGTATAATAGTAAAAAACTAAAATTATTTTAAAAAATATCCATGTTAAAAAAGTCAACGAAGCGCAAATAAGTTTATGATATAATTGCTTTTAACTTTTAAAAAAAATTTTTTTTTTTTTAGTTTCTTTGTTGGTATTTATGGCTAGAGAGAGAGAGAGAGTCGGTCGGTGGGTCGACAATTTCAAACGACTCTGTATCTCTCTCCTCTTAAATTGACTTGCTTGCCTCTCTAAACCTTAACATTTTGTATGTACTGAGAACTCTGAGAAGAGTAGAAAATATCTGTGATTTTTTTTTTACAACATTTACCAGTCAAATAAGAACGAAGTATGAACGTACGTTCATTTCACGTTCAAAGCTAAAAAATTGAACATGTTCACGTTCAAGTTCTTTTTTTGTAAATCGAACGATGTTCACGTTCAGTTCATGAAAAAATGAACATGTTCAATGAACGTCGTTCATTGAACGCGTTCATGGCCAACACTGGCTGACTGCGATTGATCTTCTATACGATCCCAAATCCTTTGCCCTAATTTTTTTAAACTCCTTGCGTAAATGAACCTTCTAAACCTCGGTGGGTATGTGGGCCAGAAGAGGCACTCCCCCTTTGCCTCTTGACTTAATTGTAATTAAAAAATTAATTTGAATAAAAATGTGTTAATTTTGTGCAATAAATGAGACAGAAAAAAAAATGTAATAAAATTCGTGGTGTAGTATATATAACGCATCATCAGCAAAAGATGTTTTGAATCTATTTTAATTAATTTTATTAGTCATTCAAGAATTAAAAAATACAATAAATATATATTGAAAGAAATTTAATACTATAGTAAATATCTATCTCTTCATAAAAATCGAAGATAAAATAGTCAACCCAGTAGGCCTACAGAAATTTAAATAAATTTAGAAAAACATTAAAAACTATTTCTATAAAAAAAAATCGTCAGCTTGACATAGCTAATAAATATTATAGTTGATAGTATGTAAATAGTTGATTTTATTTTTTTTTTTCCTTTTAGGAGCTTTTTAACTCAAAAGAATTAAAGAGTAAATTAAATTTCGTGAGACAAAAGTACGAAGTATAAGAAAATTGTCATTCATTATTTGAGCATGATTAATGTTTTACAAAGTAACTTCTCTGATTTTGAAAATTTTATTAAAAATTATTGATTATTTTTAATAAATTTCGATCAGTGTCTTAATTACCAGTGCGCCGCACTGGCGCGCACCGGCTTACTTTCACCACTGGAGAGATGAGTCAGATGAGGAGCACGCGTGTGAGCTATTGTTCTCCCCATCCCCAACTGATAACGATAATGCTCGCTCCTGCCCAGGGACCACAAGGAGTTCGATCCCTGGGAACTCCCTCGGAACTTCCTTTTTACCCTCCCAAAAAAACTCCTTTGGAAGTTCCCCTATGTCCACCCAAAAAGGAAGTTCCTTTAGGGAGGCAAAAAGGAGTAGCCAGGGAACTATGTCTCCATAGTAATTTTTTACAAATCATAAATTAAAAATTATTTTTGAACATGTTTAAGATGTTTCCAAGAGTACAAAAACCTAAAAAAAAAAGTGTAAAAATTTGGATGCTCCGGGATTTGAACTCGGGTCCATGAGCATGAGAAGCGACTGCGCTACCAATTAGGCTATTGCCTTACTTAAGAATAAATGGTAAAGTTAAGTTTATAAACTTTGAAATTTGGGTACTTTTAATTATATTTTTATTCCGTGCGAAAATAAGCAACATTTGCCTTTTTTTAAAACCCTAGTGGAACAATAATGTTTATTAATTATTTAATTTAATACTAAAGTAATAAAAATAAATAAATAATTAAGATTTATTAATAATTTCAAATAAAAATAAAATATATTTTCTACATTTCAAATTTAGTAGCACTATTTTTAATATATTAAATACACAAAGTGTTATATAAATAAGAATACGTTGATTGTTCAATAAATAGAGTAATTACATACCGTAAACAGTAGTATTTACATAACTATGTAATGTTCCCGGTATATATTCCCCTCGGGAGGTATTAGGGAACTTGATTTTACAAATTAAATCACGCTCCAATTTAAAAAAAATGCTATTTCGAGTTGTAACTTATACAAGGGATCCAAGAAAATTAATTAATTAATAATTACAATGAATTTGGGACTATTTCCCTTTATGTTCCCGCAGGAATATCTTAGGGAAAGTCCAGTGGCGTAGGCAGGATTTGTCCAAGGGGGGGGTTCTTGAAAATAAATAAGATGGAAAACAGCCCACTGGGGGGTTTGGGGGGCGTAGTCCCCCAATAGCCCGCCGCAGGCGCGATTTTTTTTAAGGACACGCCCCTTTTTTAGGGTAAAATTATAAAAAAATACTATTATAGAGAATGCATGGCCTGATGCAATATTTTTAAAATTTTATTTTTTTTTTGCACCTCTTTTTTTTAATTTCGTTTCAATATTATACGTGCACTAACGTGCTTTAATTGAGTATATATTATATATTTAAATCAAGTAATTCATCTAATACCACTTTTATATCGTTTTTATTAGTTTCATGGTGCGCGATTTTTTTGAAAAAGAGACATGGACTATACATTTTTTCGATGAAAAGTTGCAGCAAATTTCTTATATTTGTAAATCGGAAATTATGTAGTTACAATATTTTTGTCACTACTTTTTCTTATAAAAAAAATAGAGCACATTTTAAGACGATGTACTGGTGTACGAGCAAGAAAAAATATTTTTATTAAATTTTCAAAACAGGAATATCAATTCATTACATTAAGTATACTGTAAAATTAATACATTTAAAAAATCGGATTTTTTTTAACTTCAATAATAAATTCAAAGATATACGTACAGTATTATACATGAGACAATGAGACTAGCAATTGTAAGATGTAATATACCTATATAATAAATTAAAAATAATAAAATACTATGTATAATTTTTATTTTTATGCTGAACATTATGCGGGGAATGCTTTCAACATTTTTTACACTTTAAATTGTTGTCTTTACGTGTACAAAAACATAAATAACTTAATGAGGAATAGTACATATTATATATAATTATAATAATATAGAATTATACCATGATTATATAATCATAATTCTGCAGACCGATTTTAAATAAAATAAATATGTATTAACGATGTGTTTCGGGGATATAAATTTTTATTTTTATTATTTTTTTTAAGAAAATTTTTCATAAAATTTTAGCTAAATCGTATCTGTCGAGTCCCATTTTTTGTTATTTTTCCCTTAAAATTTACTAAGGTTCAGCTCTCAAGGGGGGGGTTATAACACCCAAAACCCCCCCCTCTTCTACGCCCCTGCGGAAAGTCCCTTTACCCTCCTCGGGGGAAACATCAGGGAACATTATTTAAAAAATTAAATAATTTACTAAAAAAAAATGTGCTGTTGATAGCCTCATTAAACAGAGCATCGACTCCATGCAATATTTTTTGCTAAAAACTATACTGAAATAAGTTATGATGTCAGGGAACTAAGAGGGAACAAAACGGGAGGATGGCCAATTTCCCGAGGTACTCCTTGCGGTCCCTGGGTGGTCTTCATATTTGTGACAAACATTTAAAAACTTTTGTTTACGGGAAAAAAATATGACTAATATAATTTTTTTTATGTCATGCTCAATTGAAATTTCTTTAATGAGCATAATTGACCAAGGGCCCCAGTTACGCCATTGTTTCTCATTATTATAATATTTGCAGTTCTGCAAACAATAATAGGATGGGGCGGGGTTGGCACTAACCAAAATCAGGGTCTAATTAAATAAGTGCGTTGCACAACAGAAATAAAGAATTTAGAATAATTAAACAACACATTTTAACATGTAATGTAATAAAATTATAGAATGCTAAATTTGAAATAAAACTGATATTTTTTTATTTTTTAAATTTGTTATTTTCTATTTTTAATTTTAAATCAAAATGGAATTATTACGAGCCGGTCACGACAGAGTCTGCGAAATTCCGTCTTCTCATTGGACGTTCTTGAACCAATGAAATTGAAGCGCGCCATTCATGCCAAAAGAAAAAATAATAATAAATTTAAAATTTCTTCAGATTTTTTTAAAATTTCGCAGTTGTTTGCATAACATACTCTAAATAATATTTTTAAATAAATAAATATTTTTTCTATACATGTGAAAAGTACCAGTTTGATATTATATTATACAAAAATTATACATTATAATATATTATTATATATTATACTATATATTTAGAAGTATGTTTAGAATTAAAACTTATATTTAATAAATTTTTAGACTATTCAAAATTATTCAATACATTTTTTGAAAGGAACTGATGTAATAAAGTTACACTTATAATATTTATAATTGTATATTTTGAATATTATGCAATATAAATATTATATCAGAGACCACATACCACCAATCATGTGAAACAAATCTGTGATATTCATTAGATCCTTTTTCCAGTTTTATATTTTTTTACGATGTATTATAAAAATTATAATATTATAATTTGTGTAATTATGATGGTTACTAGTTACTACAGTAACACAAAGTATGTTCGTAAATGCAAAATTGACCCATGAATCAAGAATCAGATGGACCTATAACCTAGCCTCGATTTAGCCGGGGATAAAAATTGAGACTATAAAGGTGGATTCACATGGCGATTTGTATCATGCGACGCGACGCGAATAATGCGCACTGCTTGCTCCTTGGCTTGCTGTAACATCCACTGCCGGCCATATTTGGCGATTAAAAGAAAAGTGGGAGGTGTGGCGCAGTGCGCTTGACCGGGTCTCGTCAGATCACCGAAGTCAAGCAACGCCGCGCGTGGTTAGTAGTTGGATGGGTGACCATTTTCAACAAAAACCACGTTTCCCACCCAGGGGTAAATCGTTGCGCTTTTCCACTATGTGGTTCCCCTGGCTTTGGACCATTGCACTTCCGGTTCATTGACAAAAGCTGTAACGTCCATCCTGGCTGAGGTTTCCACGTTTCCCTCAGCCGCAGGCAAATGCCGGGATGGATTTGCAAGGCCGTGGCCGCCCCCGTTCCGAAAGAGCCCGCGAAACGCTCAAGTTAGGGTTTCGGAAGGTTCGGGGTTTCAAAGTAGTATATATGTAATTAGTAAATAGAAGTACCCAATAGGGTTTGATTAAAAAATTAAAAAAAAAAAAAAAAGAAAAAGAGCATCGTAATTAACGTGATTCGCGGCGAATTCGCCACCGCATCGACCGCATAGGATCGATAGGATTTCACAGCTTTTACGTCAAAATCGCGTCGCATCGATCACCGTTGTCGCCATCGGAATCCGCCTTAAAGGTCTTTTTGAATATATAATATGCCCAAATGATTATAAATTATGTTTATAATGTTTGTATAAAATATTATATAAAAAGCACAGACCTGTGTTTGATAAAAAATGTAGAAGAAATTCGTTATTCAAATAATAATTATTAATTTAATTATTAATACTCATTAATTTCTACAATAAAAAAATTTCATGCAGGTTGTCCATTATTATACAAATAATATTTAAAGATAAATATATGATGCTCTAGCATATTATAATCCCTCAAATTTAATTATTAATCTACATTACGTATATATATATATGTATATCGGAGCGGCTGACAATTTAGGCGTATTTGCGCCTAAAAATGTCAGAAATTTTATGCACACCCTGTATATATTAATAAAATATCAGAGAGAGGGCATATTATATCTCAATTTAAACTATATTTTGCTCCATGAATAGAGAAGCTAAGATTGTAAATACATATCGAAAATTTTGTAAATGGCACCCAATGCTGCAAGTGTGAAATTACGCAAATTTTTGAAAAATTATCAATTAAAAAAAAATTAGCGAACAAACGGCTCTCCAGTAAAAATTAATGCTGCAAAATCAATATGTACTGTATTCAGCTATTCAGCATCTTAAAATTCATTCGAAGATCCTACCTTCTGCAAAACCATGTGGCCGTGTGGCATTAGTCTGTGGCTCAAATGAAAGTAAAAAGTAAAGGGTCTACTACAAAAAAGACAACAAAGAAACGAGTTATTATTTTTTTAAAATAGTTCCAGTGCTCCTACATATTACGGAACCGAAATCCAAAAGATTCCATCTCACATAGGTTCTCCAGAAAAAAATTCCAAAGTCAGAGAGAAGGCATCATTTAACATGGGGTCTTATAATTATCTGAAAAAACAATCTCGAATATCTCGAAAAAATACACCATTGGCTGGCATGAAAAAAATATAGCCATGGCATGTTCTATGGCTCGAGTTTTAACCAAAAGTTGTTTAAAAAACATTTGTACTCGAATTCGTTTTCCCGTCATAAAGTTACGAAAAACTCTTATGGGAATTAATGGGAAATTTTCTTCATTTTTTTACGGAAAATGGATTCGAGCAAAAAAATTTTATTCGTTTTTCTGTTAAAGCTCGGGTCATAGAACATATTCATATTTTTTTTTATACCACCTAACGGTGTATTTTTTCGAAATATTCTAGGGTCATTTTTAGGTAAGGCCCCATGTTAAGCGACGCATTCACTCAAACTTTTGAGTTTTTTCCTGGAGAACCTATGTGATATGGGATTTTTTGGATTTCGGTTCCATGTGTAGGTGAAGCTATTTTTAAAAAAATACTAACTCAGTTTTCATTTTTTGACATCAGCTGATAGACCCTCATCTACTTTAAACGACCGTTCATGCGATTGGCTTTACAGAAATATCAAAAACTTAATATTAATTTATTGCCATGCAGCGTTCACAAATACCTGATGAAAATAACATTAAATTAACTGAATTTAAAAATGCGCGCTTTAAAATTATCGTCCTCACAAACTGACCGACTAGCTGAATTAACCATAGAGCAATATAATAAATTTAAAATTTATAATCTCAATTATCTGAATAATCATCCCTTGTTTTTACGGCATGCAATTGGAGCTCTACAAAAAGTCTAAAATTGTTAGATATGAAATCACAACTGCTCAAATTCTAAAATAAAATATAAAAATAAATCAATAATAAAAATTATCAAAATAATAATTTACTTTGGAAAATTAATAACTTTAACCAGCTAAATGACAATTCTAACACTCTTTTTATATTTAATGGCAATATTTTTAACGCTACCTAACTATAGTACCTTAAAATTTCACCTTTTCTTACTAGAAATTTCATCTTTCAAGGGTTGGGATTTGTTGGGAAACAAAAAAAAAAAAAAAAAAAAAAAAAACAACACAACACAACAGCAACTTTATAGCAGTGCACCACGAATGATCTGATAGTCCAAAAACGAAACATTTTTTTTTCTCTCTTACAAAATGCGTACAGAAAATGTTAATAAAATAATTCTTGACGTTCCTCCTCGATCTCGGCTGCAGTCTGCAACTTCCTGCAAAACATACAGAGAACAATTAAAGGTTATATAACGCCCGTGCACCTCAAACATTATATATCGTCTCATCACAGTGAGGTAAGGTCCAGCATCAAAACTGATATGCTTGGCATGAAGTAACAAATTAATTATAAATATATAATGGAGTGTCGACCTCAATTTTTTTTATTGCTGAAATGGATAGAGGGTGAAGAGTTATGCTACCCTGATTTTTTTCAGATTGTTTAGAGCTCGGGAAGTATTTTTAAAAATGATTGAAAGTCCTTTTTGTGACGTCACGCGGCGGCAAGTCCTATCTTTTTCTTAAGGAGCGGCGTCTCGTGACGTCACAGAAAGGACTTTCAATAATTTTTTAAAACTAGTTCCCGGGCTCTAAAAATTCTGAAACAAATCAGGGTAGCATAACTTTGCACCCTAGCTCTATCCATTTCTGCAATAAAAAAAAATGAGGTCGATACTCCATTGTAAAATAATATCAAGAGTAATTAAAGCCATTATTTTTATAGAAATTATATTTTGCGTATACATTGCATATTTGGAAAGAAGCTAGACTTAAATTCGAGTTTATTTATAATTATCAATTTTATTAACCTTTTAGCACTTAAAATCGTACGTACAAAAATTAAAAAAAAAAATGCAATAATAATTGTATTAATCCCACAATTATTGTTACAGGGTTTGCAAATAATAATAGAACCAATTAATTTGAAGTTAAATTTAAGAAATGTTTTTTAACACAAATAGAGAGAACAATTAAAAAAGGTATCAAATTTTACGAGTTTTGTTCCCCGTTTTAACACCGCCCCCTCTACCCGGCCTCTGGAGTAGGCGATGGTATTAGTCAATATTGTCAATATTATAGAGGGGATTGCGCTGACGTCACGCGAGGAGGGCCAGAATGCACGGACTAGCATATAAACAAAGTGCCATGTACAATAATTTTTTACTTAACTTAATAAAATAAATCAAGTTTAAATACTTCAACACGATAGAACTCATAAAAAAAATCTCACCGCCAAAAAAACGTTAAAAGTATTTTTTATATTTTTTTTTCGTCATTTTGCCTATGCTCACTGTATAATCTGGCCTGCCAAAACTTTCTCTTTTCCCTCCCTCCTGCGCCTCCTTCGCAATGTATTATTATTATTATAGGGAAACCCCTCTCCCGCCTCACGTAAACATAAACAGAAATCAGCTCTATAGCTCTGTTCGTAAGTACACAATCAGAAAGAATCAATTTTTATTGATGAACGTACCTTGTGTATTTACGAACAGAGCTAATAGTAAATGCTTGGGTTAATTTTTTAAACGTCGCTCCCTGCAAGTTCTGGTTACTTTCTTTAGTATTAATTAAATGGTGCTATATTTGTTGTTATTTGCAACAAAATTCAGGTAATTCAGAAGGGGTAGCCAAGATACCAAAGTTTTAGACCCCTAAGTTGAAATTTCTATATTTTTAAGTTTCATCCCCTTCTGAGGGCGCAGGGTGCAAAACTCATTTCTGTCTTATAGGATTTCAATGTTAATATAAAAAAAAAAAATGTTTCAAATATCTCAAGATGATTTGAATTTCATTCTGAAAGTTTGTATCCAGGGGTTTTGAAGGTTGAGAAAGACATTGGTGAAATTATTTTGTGTGAAACTTTCACCCCCAACCCTGTGGAGGGCACAGAGCAGCACCTGCGATTGACATTTCTTTAAATTTGCTCACAAACTTTCAGAATGAAATTCAAAGCATCTTGAGATCAAAGTATCAAAGTTGTTTAATATATTGTAAACGTGTATCGACCATATTTACATTATAATAATATATGTCACAAAATTAAATAAAACCTAAATGTTGTTTCATTTTTGTCCATCCTAAACTTGATTTTTTTTAAGCGATGCAAACTAATATCACGATTAAAATTATTTTTATTGCAAGCTGTGTACACATGGTTTGTAAAATCATTCTATTACTTACAAATCTTACAATTAGCTACGATCGTTAAAAAGGCATTGCAATATAGAGATAAAAATTAATCATTGGTGTCACTAAAAATTGTTTATGTTCTTATTAATAATTCAAGAAAACAATAATATTATACAAAATACCAATATAGAAAATAAAACTAAAATTCTTTGTCTTTTTATGTGTTAGCAGTGTTAGTTAATCTGTTAATTTACTAAAAATATGAAATTTACATCATTACAGTAAAATATTGTGAAATTGTAAACTTTCATTGTAAAATGAGATATTATATACGTAAGTAATATTGAAAAAATAATATTAATATGATATTATTATTATTATATTATTTATAATTATATATTATTATATTAAATATCTTTAAATTTATGATGCAATTTTCGTCGAATGGCTGCTTTGAATAATTTGCAAAATAAAGAGAATGTACACATTATTAAAAAAATATAATATATAGTTTATTGGTGGATTTGTATTAAAATAATTAACAATTAGATAACATGCAACACTATAATTAAAATATAATATATAATATCATTTGAGCACATACTACAATCTAATGGTGAACTTTACACATAAAAAAAAAATATATGATCGATTTTATACTATGAATATAGCTTAAAGGTATTTAAATTACATACAAATTTCAACTTCTATGTGTTACATAAATTATTGGAGTAAATAAAAAGAATAACTGACCCCCTAGAGGTAAAGAGGATTTTTCCCCCCTGACACTTGCAATTTGTAATTATTTATAATACTCATATAAATATCATAAAAAACATTCACATCAATTTTCATTAAAAAAAATCCTTTTACCAATTTAAATTTTAAGTATACTTATAATGTAACGGTATAAAAAAGGTCATCAAAAACTAAAAAAGTAAAAAACAAAAACAATAGCAATGCTGAACATTCTATCTAACTTTTTAAGTGCTAAAAGAAAGAGTCGTTCCCTCCAAATTCTTGGCTGTCCAGTCGTCGAACCGTTTTGCCATTTCTGGGCTCATGTGGTTGGCCCAATCTCCGATGACGCCCTTGCGGATGAAGTCCGGTGCGTCGAGACTGGGAATGTGCTGGACGGGCATTTGCGACTGCAGCGACGTCTTGCGGTACTCAAGTACGGGCTCCAGGTTTACGGCGGGGTTCTTCTTCATGCTGGCAAAGCTCAAGTGGTCCAGCAAGGCAGCCATGTCAGTCTCGGTGAGCTGCTTATCCATGAACTTGGCAGTACGTTCGATCGCGTCACGCAGGTCCTGGCATCAATGAAATCGTTAAATGTGTTTTAATTTAATATTTCAGTGATATATTCCTATATACAGATATGAGATACAATAAAAACATTACCATATTATGTATTAATATGCAGTATAATATTATAAAAATCTGAATAACTGAGAATAATAAACATGGTCAAATGTATATAACTGGATTAATTTATTTTAACCTACCTTCTTCAACTCTTCAAAGCGCAGGAAAAGGACATTTGGCTCATTGCGAAGTTTCCAGAAGCCCAAGATGTGGTTCCAGATTGGCCCCATGGGTACTAAAACAACAAAATAATTTTTTGAGTAATTAAATTTGAAAAAACTGCACTTTCTGTTCCAAAGAAGTTTATATTTGTATTTTTATTTGTTGCCTACCTTTGTCTTCCAAGAAAAGCTCGCAAAACTCGCTGAAAGGTCCGTTCAGGTCATGCAGAAGTCGGCAGTAATGATAGTAAGACACGCACATGTCCTTGGGATTGCGGCACACGTACACGATCTGAAATATTAAAAAAGAAAAAATATATAGTAAAATTAATATATCACTATTATTACTTGAGTTAAATTATAATTTTCAAGTACTGTATTATAGAAATTGTTAAAGAAAGTATGTATTATTATATATTTTTTAGAAATTAATTTGTCAACTAACTATAACTTCATAAACTCGGTATACTTCCTGAGTGCATAGCAGTGACAAAAACTGTCAATACTAAAGTATTAATATTAAAAATATAGAAATATTGGACTGCATGCTAGATGAAAACAAAACTGTTACACTTTCTAATTAGCGATTTTTTTTTTTTTTTTCCTACTCGCTAAACATTTAAATTATACCAGCAAAAAATCATCTGTCTTGTTTCGCATATAATAATATTATTATGTTTTTTTATGTTCAATTTATTTTTCCTATGTAAATTCACATATTAACTATAGTATATTTTATGCTTCCTATTTGGGGAAGTGCCACTAAAAAGCTACTAGCTAGATCATCTTCAAATTCTACAAAATAAAGATCAGCTGTAAAATTTACTTTTAATATTCCAAGACTAACCAGAACTGTTGATGTATACTCCACCACAGAAATATTGAATATTGATCAACAATATTTTAAAGATGTTGTAACTATGTATTACAGAATTCAACATAAATTGATTAAAAGTACGATAGAACTTCATTTTAATGCAAATATTCATCACCATTTTACAAGAAAAGCTATTATAGGAATGTCCATTTAAATTACAACAAACTACATGTCGTGTAGCTATAGGTCAAGAAGCATTTTTACACAGTCGAGGAGCTATATCTTTTTCAAGTCAATACCTATTGAAATCAGACTAGCCTCCCACAAAAAAAGAAAAATCATGATATTTGTCATGATTTTATTGAAGTCTTCCTCTGATCTAAATTTTACCTCTAAATTCAAATTATAAGAAAAAAAAATGTACTAGTATTTTTAATTAATTTATTTATTTATGTATTATTTTTATAAATGATATTTAGTAATTTGTCTCTAAGTTATATGTATCATTGTTCTATCTTTTATGTAATTTCTTTATTAACTATGTCATATATGTATATTATGTATTAATTTCTACAGCTCATATTTTTTTTTTTTTTTTTTTTTTATTCCTGCCATATATCTTGTCCGTGATTCATAAATAACAAACTAACGTTCCCCGATTACGAGTTCTAAACTCTTTTGGTCTAATCTGTATTTCCATTGTAATATATATTATGTATGTTTTATTTCTGAATAAACACATTTAAAAAATATACGACTATATCTTTATTTATTATATTGATATGATATATTCATTTATTCACATATCATGGATATTTTTTTTTTGTGATACCAAATATTTAAAGTTAACCAGGCATGCTGTTCATCATTGTTGATGTGAAATCACATACATACAATATTCATCAAATGTTGATAATTATTTAATATTTCATTTAACATTTGAAGCTTGCATATATTAATAGCTGCCCGATGAGCAGAGCAATCACTATATATAAAAATAGTATAAACATATAATTTAATTATAATTAATTTAAAATATTAAATCATTCTCTCGAATCACTGTTGAAATTTGGTTTGCTGCTATTGTGAACTGGAGCGTTATGCGTGAAGTGCTATATATTATATATATATTATGCTATATAGTAATGTACAGACAATGGTGGTAAAATGGGTCAAGACATACAATTTTTTAAAGCGATATTTTTCGCACGTGTGGTTGGTACCATGCAATATAATGAAGTCTCGCACCTTAGGTTTGACGGTCTCAAGCTGACGTGGCAGCAGCTCGCGCGGTAGGTGGGTTTTGATGAAGCGAGGAGAAGGCATGTTCTCCACGATGGACACGGTCTCTCCGATGAGCGTGGCAACGCCAGAAGTGTCGTTACCGAGCAGTGCAGACAGCCTATAGCAAAATCCTGATTTGTTATATCATATTATGGCATTATAAATACATCAAATTAAAGTATTTTTATAACAACTCTTTGCTGTATATTATTATTTTCCTTTTTATCTCATCTGTCTGTAAAGATTTTAAACATCGTGTTACTGAAATATTTATTTATTTATTTATTTATTTATTTATTTATTTATTTATTTATTTATTTATTTATTTATTTATTTACTTATTTATTTATTTATTTATTTATTTATTTATTTATTTATTTATTTATTTATTTATTTATTTATTTATTTATTTATTTATTTATTTATTTATTTATTTATTTATTTATTTATTTATTTATTTATTTATTTATTTATTTATTTATTTATTTATTTATTGTTATTATTTTGCACTTACTCGAGCACTGGAGCACGCAGCTGTTGCAGCATCTTGGCGCGCTCGAAGTCTAAGTCATTGCCGATGCACCACACCATCTCCTGGGTCCACGTGCTACCTGAATAATTAATACACCTTTTTAATTTCAAAACTCTTTCAGTCAATCGGGAGAAATTAAAATACACAACGCGCTTCGATTGGCTTACAAACGTCAAGTTGCAACAAACTTTTGTAGGACTTCCTTATACGTATGGTGAATCACGAGATAATTTATTGTTATTTTTTTATTATATTATATTTGTTATTATTATTGACTACAAGATTGCCGATATAGTTTAAGAAAGTTGCAACAACAAAAATTCATGACCATATTATATATTTACTTTTTCGTTCTTTTTGTATTTTTGTTCAGTTAGTAAAAAATATTTTACGTCCATGCATGATGCAAAATGGCTGGTACTGTATATTGGACATTGTATATTATTATATGAGCAAAAATTTCTAGAAAAATGTACATTTGCAATTAAAGATAAAAGGCATGAATCATGCCTTGGCATGAAAGTATTCTAATTTTGGAGGGGAGACTTAAAAAAAGCGAAATTATTTATTATATTATACTAAAAGCATTTTTTCTCGCTTTTATTCAATTAATAAGTATAAACCCTGTGACCATGCAGCTAGTGTACGTTTTCTGCACTGGATTTTCTTTAAATGTAGTTGATGGGCATAATAATGTATATTTGTCAGCTTATGAACAGATGTGAGAAATTATAAATAGAATAGAAAATTAAACCAATAATGATACGAGTTCTTCGTGCCTGCAGTAAAAATAAAATTTTGACAACTGAAGCTAATTGATTACTGCAAATGTTTACCTCCTACCTCTAATATCAAGAACACGCTAACATCATTTGCAAGTTTCCAACTCTCTCTCTCTCTCTCTCGCTCCTTCGCTAATCTCCCTACGCAATTACTGAGAATATAATGCATAAACATTTTTTTTTCACCTCTTAGAAGAGTGACCCTGCGGTAAACTGACAACTACACTTTCTTCCACGAGAAAGTTTACAGAGAAAGTAAGACGTTTTAGTAACACACTTGGTCTCTAAATTATTTTTTTCTTCTCTAGAGCTTAGTATCACATTTTTTTTTATTTATTTATAATATGGAATAAGATAGAGATGGTCGACTTTTGGTAGATCCTATTTTTAATCGGAATCCGGCAAAGCATGTGACCTCTAAAATATTTTAAATGACCCGCTTTTTTTTTATTATTTTTTTTTTTTTTGTAACTTGGAAACTTGGCCTACTACGTAAAACCGGTTCAATAAAAAGAATAAAAGTAATAATTAACTTTGCGAAATTCATACAACGGCATCGGTATACTCGTCAAAGGAGAAATAATGTTTTTTTAGCAATTGCATTGATTGCATGGTCAATGAGTAATTTTTTTCCCATCGCAATTAATATTAGAGAATTATTTTTTTTAATAGCTTTTTTCCAACGGTGTTTTATAACATATGAAAAAAGTAGTTTCGCAAATGAAAATTTTAACTGATTGTTCATAACATTAATACTCATCATGATGTCTCCGTTTTTATGTATATAAAAAATAATAGCATTAAAAAAATCTACACTTAACTATACTATGGCATAGGAAGTACCGACCCTCCTTGTACTATGAAGTCTGCTGACCATAGTAAAAAACTTCAGCAGACTTTAATAAAAGAACAAAGCTAAAATAGCTACATCCTCTAGAACATAAATTACTGTACTAATTTCAGTAATTATTTAGCTGGATTGCATGAAAGAAAAAGACGTGTATATTTACTCAGAGATAATAAAAACACTTTGCTATTCTAAATGGTTAACAATATATACGTTTGTATACATTTCAACATTAGAAGATTAATTAATTTATTCATAACCATGCTGAACTTGTCTGAAGTATTTTACAGAAAATTGAACGATACATTCTTTATTATTTAATATAATAGTGTTTTAAATTGAAAGTTCAGGTGACGATGCTGTAATATTATGAGATCATCAAATTTAATGTAAAACCAGAGATCTGCGATTTTATTAGTAAAAAAGGTTACTTCCAGGCGGAAAGAAAATAAAAACTATAATTTTCATCAGAGCGGTAGTTATCTATAGAACATATTTTAATGCCAGCGAGGGAGAACGATATGTAATTTAATTGAGACCACCCAATCAACTTCAGTAACGAAACCTTGCAACGATGTCACTATATACACTGTCCTTAAGGTTTATTTTGAATTTTGATATTGTCATCATTCTGATAGAAATTTTGTAAAAACACTCCAAATTAACTGAACTCATACCTCCCGACAATGCAAGACAAAAACGTGATTGAACGTCTTTGAGTAACATATTGTTTAAAATTTAATTTAGCATTTAAAATTAATGCATTTGGAGTTAGCGACATCATATCAAATCTTCGACCTACAGTTTTCTGGACAACGAATGGACCACAATAACATAGCAGTTTAGTATGCACCCACTATACGTTTACACTACAGCGTCTGATTTATTATTAGTGACGCTTTAAAATAGCATTATTTGACGCCATCAACAAATTAGACACTGGCATGTGCACGTAATGATGGTGTGCTGTTCTACACTGAAGGTCAAGGTGCCTACCAGTGCGAGGGTAAGAGACGAGCCACACGTCGTCCGGTCGGACCTCGAGGTCGAGGATGCGCTGTGCCATCTCCTCGAACTTGGGGGGCACCAGCACGCGGCCGGGGTTCACCTCGATCAGTCCACCGTCCTTCATGCCGAATAGTTTCTCCAACCTTTCGGCGCATGGCCCTTCCACTTTGCTGTAGACGAGCTCCATTCTGGGAAAACAAATTCAATACTGTTATAACGTAAGTCTGCTAAAACCAAGAAACCTGTCGTCTCTGCAGTCTCAGGTCGCTTTTAATTAAAGTTTAATTACATGTAAAATTTTCATAATTATATTTTTACACTATATTTCTATATTATATATATATATATTATATATAATTAAAAATAATAATTAGAATGAAACTAATATTTAAAAAAGAATAACACAACGTATGCAGTTTTTCGATTTTAATGCTCACAAGAACTAACATTAATCTTTTTGCATCCAACACTAAGCGTAACAGAGAAACCATCAAATTTGTTCCGTGGAGTTCAACGCTGATGCCGCAATGTGGTAAAGTTCACACTGACGATAAAATCCTGAAATATGCTCTTATTTTGACCAATTAATGAATTTTGATATCCAGATATATTTTTTTTTAGTATTCATTGACTAAATTAATGAAGATTCATAACGAAGAAATTGTAATTTGGGTGCCTGACATGAGTTTAATGAAAATATAATTTTTTATCAACTCTTTATGTATGTTTTTTTTTTTTTAATTTTTTTTTTTAATTTTAATTTTAATTTTAAAAGTGTTTATTTGGAGATTATATTAAAAAAATTATATTTAAAATCATATTATAGAAAATAGAGATTAAATGGTTATGTAGGAAGAGGTTGTGTATGTAAATTACAAAATTCTGTTTTTTTTTGTTGCAGAAAATGGACAACAAAGTGTATATGAATATTTTCTGATCAATTTTTTTTTTTTATGTATATATTTTTATGTTACAATGTAATAGAACCTTAGGGATGATAATTATTTTATGTAAATAAATTTTTAATTTTCATTGATTTTCATGATAAAATATCTAAAAATGATTGTTTAATATTTTCTTTTTTTTAAATACAAAATATAAAAAAGAATTTTGTTTTTGTTTCACATTAAGATAAAGATTCAAAATATTGTTTAATTAAAGTTCTTTTGTCATTGTGTTTTGTGGAAATTTTTATTTTGCTATTCAGTTTAATAACATTTGTTTACTCTTGAAGAAAAACATTATTGTGAAATCTTGCACCGGCAGATGAGATTATTAATTTAATCTCTGCTGGACAATATCTGTAAAATTATGAATGTAATAAAAAAAAATAAAAAAAAAAAAAAAAAAAAATTAATTTTATACCGTATGTTCACTATTTGCGTTTAATAAAAGATTTATATTTTATATGTTTTTTTATCGTTGTAAGAATTTTACAAGAATTTTATAAGTTTATAAAACAAAAATCGTCAGAATAAAATTTGATATCAAATTTGAATTATCAATAATAAACTTTGTAAAAAATAAAAATATAACATTGCATATAAACTTAAAAATTTGTTTTGCACTAAGACATTTTCCTGAGTTATTAATTATTTTCACTCACCTGAGAGAACTGAGAGGGTTGCAGTCGCACGTGTGTTCTGTTTAAAGAAGAGACGACAAGTGCGAGCAGACGATTACGTTCTTGCATATAGGACTCGTGTAGACGGAGATATAGAGAGTGCAAAGGGAGGGGGCAGCAGCGGGCGCCACCAACGGAATGGATGGAGCACGACAGGAGTGCGAGAGAGTGCTTTCTCTTCCCTCTCTCCCAATTCCCCCACAAAAGGTACGCACGGGAGGCACCATCTGACATAAGACCATCCTGACTAGCTGTACTGGTGAACCAACTCATGCGTCTTTCAGTGTGGAATTATCAAAATATAGTTTCTTTTTAACTCTACTGATTCAATAGGGCTTTAAATTCAAACAAAATTTAAATACATGCAGAAGTCAAAACGAATGAATGATTACTATATATTGTGTGTGTGTGTGTGTGTGTGTGTGTGTGTGTGTGTGTGTGTGTGTGTGTGTGTGTGTGTGTGTGTGTTTATATATACAGTATATATATATATATATATATATATATATATATATATATATATATATATATATATATATATATAATATTGTAAATGTAAAACTAAATGTCATGTAGTTAATAGGTTACAATTCTTACTGTATTGTACTATCATTTTCAAGAAGAGAAGAAAATTTATTTAATAAATTATACTTCCTGCGCTGCGAAATAATTGTTGAGTTAGTTATATGCTTTATTATTTTGATATTATTGCTATTGAGTACTGCAAAATTGCGTATTTTAACACATTTCTGAGATTTCATGTTATTAATTTACAATGGCAACAAATTAAAACAATAATCTAATTCATTAATGTTGTGGGGGATTAAAAAAATGTATAATTTAATACTCGTAAAACTCGTAAGTTCTTATAAACAAAAACGTAATAGTATCAATTTACACTGTCAGATCAGTATTGCATTTATAAACTAATAATATGTCATGATTGTATTTGTGAATTCACTTTATTTGGGGTTATTTATTTTCAGGTCAAAATAAAATATATATATTATCAGTTCTTAAAACATAAATATACTGTATAACTGTACCAAACGATGTGAGTACTATACTTTATCTTCCCTACTTCCATGAAGTATCATGCTATTAAAATATAGAAAGCTTGTTATTTTTTTTTATCTGTCTAGGTAGTGTGAAAAATTATGGTGAAATTTAGGAGGTAATTTCTTTTGCTGCGTGACTCATTGTCTTACTGTATTCGACTCTCGCTTAATTTTGTATACCTATCCGTACAACAAGCACCAGGGAAAGTTATTGTAATTAAATTTGTTTCCCAAAAAATTAGGAAGTTCTAAATAACATAATATTATGGTATATATGAAATTATAATAATAACGAATTCATGTCGTTGATCTAGAAACCAGGATATAACAGAGCTTTTTTTTTTTTTTACTTTGTTACAACAGTATAATAAGATAACAATATAGCACCTATAATAGATAATTACGATCCTGTATTCTACTAATGATCTGATAACAAATTAATTCCTGGTATATTAAATTAAAATTAGAGTGTAAAATTTAAAAAAAAAAAAAAAACTTACTCGCTATTTATGTAAATCAACAGGGAAATGAAATAAATTAATAGATAAATGAATACACAAACAGAATAATTACACAAAAGATAACACTCGAGTAACACAAAGTATTATTGCCAGTGTTCGAAAATGAGATCAGATAGATATAATATATAGCTTTTGCACTCAACAGCATAATATAACAAAAGTATAAAATAAATATTATTCTGTATATAAAATATATATAGTATACAGATTCTTCATGATATGTATTTGACTATTAATTGGGGACATTCCACATGACTAAAATGTGTCAATTGCCCCAAAATACAAACCAATCAATAAATTAATCGTATTTGACTATTTTCCAGTTTTTATCTTAATTGTATTTGTATATAATGACTTTGTATTATTAACATTCAGTCGCTTGCAATAATAATAAATATAATAATAACAATCACTAATATAGATGCACTATTTTTAAGATAAAAAATACAATATTTAATAAAATATAACTTACAAGAGTTTTTTTTTTTTTTTAATCAAACCCTAACTGGATACTTCTACTTACTAATTACTCACTATAAGTTTGAAACCCCGAACCTCTCGAAACCCTAACTTAGCGTTTCGCGGGCTCTTCCGGAACGGGGGCGGCCACGGCCTTGCAATCCATTCCGGCATTTGCCTGCAACTGAGGGAAACGTGGAAACCTCAGCCAAGATGGACGCAACAGTTTTTGTCAATGAACCGGAAGTGCAATGGTCCAAAAAGCCAGGGGAATCACATGGTGAAAAAGCGCAACGATTTACCCCTGGGTGGGAAACATGGTTTTTGTTGAAAATGGTCACCCATCCAACTAAACTAACCACGCTCGGCGTTGCTTGACTTCGGTGATCTGACGAGACCCGGTCAGGCGCACTGCGCCACACATCCACAAGAAAATCAATAAAGCACAATTTTTTTATTCAAAATAGATTGAGAATCTCGAGTTAAATCATAGGTGTATGCTACTGTGTTAAATGCTGTTATGTTGTTATTTTTTCCAGTTTTTCCTTATTCCATCATGACAATAGCCACAATATTGCACACTATATTATAATAATTATTAATATATTACTATAAATTTTTAAAAGTTCTTGGCATATGAAAAGGAACGTTATTTTTTCAGCAAACCCTGAATTACTGAATTGTACTTGGGGGAGGGGGCTCAAAAATACACTAAAAATCATTAAAATGTTTATACAGTATATTATAATACATAATCATGATTATAGTATACATAAATAAATAATACGTAATACGTAATACATAGCAATAACTAATGAGAGTAATAAAAGAATTAAACATAAATGCATTATAATAATAATTAAACGAGGAACATATATTAATATCACATGGTTTTCATGCAATAAAATTAAAAGTTACCGAACTCAGAAAAACCTGAAAATAAATATAAAATATTTGACACCACAATACTGTAGTGTATTGCTTTTGTCCACATCCGATGATTTTTTTTGTTTTTTTTAATATATGATGATCTAACACAGCGTCTGAGTTCATGTTGATTTATAAGATATTTGGCACAAAAAGAAAAAAAAGTAAATGAAGTGAAATCACCTGAAACGAAAGAAGGTTAATTTTAGGACCATTTAGAGAATGGACAAGTTGCATGACATTTTTTTATTTCAGAAATGGATAGAGGGTGCAAAGTTATGCCACTCTGAATTTTTTCAGCATTTTTAGAGACTGGGAACTGTTTTTAAAAAAATATTGAAAGTCGATTTTATGAGTCTGTCCTTACGAAAAGGATAGGCGCTAAACGCCCGTGATGTCATAAAACTGACTTTCAATAATTTTTTAAAAATAGTTCCCGGTCTCAAAAAAATCTGAAAAAATTCAGAGTAGCATAATTTGGTACCCTCTATCCATTTCTGCAATAAAAAAATGTCCATTGTTTATTTATAATTTAAAACATTTTCCAAATTTGCTGCGACTGGTACATCAAACATCAAATTGTATATTTTCGTACTATATAAACATATAATAACTCTCTTCTCGTAAATACACAATCACTACAAACAGATATAATAAATATTATTTGATTTTCTTATGTTAGTATACGTGTATCGCACAGATGGTTCAGCTGATTATTGATTCATGAATCGATTATATATTTAAAAATATACAAACCTCATAATGTATATAATTTTATAAGGATCATTGTAAACGAATTAAAAATAGTTCATTGCAGCAGGTAATATATAAATTAATTAAGACATATATTATGTGAATTCGTTATTCGTTATGCATTCATTGATTACAATGAAAATTTCAACTCACTATAATATTTAACAATATAACGAGGCTATAATTTTATTCAAACTACTTATATATAAAAATTTTCAATTCATATGATGTACTAAAATAGAATGGCAAATAATTCACCATTACGACAACGCTGTAAATTTATTTCGACTGGTTTTATATTTTCAGAAAGACTGAATAAAGTTCTATAGTGTCTTCCTTATGCATGTGTCGGATCACGCGGTGCAAAGGTATTGGAATTAGGTTAACACAATCAGAATATGGTCTCATTTCCTGCATTAGGTGTGATTGGCATTATAGATCTAATCGAAGACAGTTTTTGTCATTAGCTTAACTGCAGATGAAATTTTTCAATTTATATGATGTACTAAAATCCAACAACATTCATATAAAAAAATGAGCATCCTTTTAATAAAATAAATCTTGCTATTCATAATGAAAAGCATTGCATGATTGCAAATCAGAGACAGCGTTGGCAAATTAAGGATGTAGGGGGTACAGGACTATATAATTAATTAAATATTAAACTTATTTTTTGTAGAAATTATTGCTCGAAGCTGCAATTAAGATAAGTATAGAGAGACTTTTTATACATATCCGAGCTGCAATGAACGATAATACCATGCAAGCATATTTTCACCGTCTTCCTGAGAGGAATAATTTTAGCCAGTAGTTATCTACTGGACACAAAGGTGGTTCACCACAGAAGGGGGGTAGGGGGAGAGTCCCCCAGGTTTGACATTACACTGAAAGTACGTTCAGGATGTTGCATTTAAATAAGGTCAAAAATGGGATTTCATGTAGCTTTAAAAACAATATTTACATATATCATAATTTTTTATCTAAAATCTAATACAAAAATAATATACACCAAACTAATATATATATATATATATATATATATATATATATATATATATATATATATATATATATATATATATATATATATATATTATATATATATATATTTAGTTTGGTCCTCTAGTTTTGCCTATGCAGAATATTTTCCTTTTTTCTCAAAAAAAGGCTGCCCTTTTAGGTGCCTTTTTTTCCCCCAAAAATCAAGTTGCTTTTTTTCCGCCCTCTTCCCTCTACTAGCTGATAACTGAAAATTAAGGGTAAAAAGTGTATCTGGTAATTTGAAATTTTGCTCGGATCGACTTCATTGAAAGCTAGAGACATCTATATTGAAACAGCGCCAGTAAAATGTCTTGCGACGCCTAGCTAGTGCTGCCACAGTGTTAAATATTCTTACTGCATCTACCTGTCCAGCTGAGTTCCGTAGATATTTTTTTAATAACATATAAAATATGCCCTTGACTCATTCTTAATTGCGAAAGACACTGTCGTATAAAATTCTATCTTATATTAAATTTATCGAGAATTAAGATGCAGAAAAATAAAGCAGAAACACCTTTTTTTCATTTTAACACACAGGCCTCATCCTTCTAGCTCGCCCTAAGATTTAATTCACATAAATAATATATATAATTATATATATATATATATATATATATATATATATATATATATATATATATATATATATATATATATATATATATATACACACATATGCATGCATGCATGCATGCAGTTATAATATATATTATAATTATATATTTTCCAAGTCAATCAAGTATGCAAATTTGTTGTTATATACCAAAGGGAGTTTCCAGACGAGTTCAAAGTGCGCTCTTGGCTGTTGCACTTGCCATTGATAATGAATAATAAATCACAAGCTTACAAGGCCACTGCGACAAGTTAGTCGTATATAGCTGCACGCACTGTCGCGCTTTGAATCAGCCAACAATAAAATATATATGCGGTTTGCTTATATTTTACGCTTAATTTTTAACTTATATATGTACTATAGAAATGAAAAGAAAAAAATATTTTGGTACGTATACGTGCGGTACAAATAATTTATTAATAATATTATAATGATATTTTTTATTTTATTGTTTAATCATAATATTAATGCGTAGTGATGTTCATTCTTACAAGCCCGAGAATTAATTAATGCATGAACACTAAACCTCCAGTTTCCATTGTAATTTTCTTCAGGATTTTTTTATATAACATGCCTTTTATAATTATATAATACCCCGAAAATCGAAGTATATACCTCGATTTCAGCTATAGAAAGTAATTACGTTTAATATTTTTTTAAAGCCACATGGACTCGAGAGAAAACACAAAACATCATATAATTATATTTAATTTGTTATTTTACTTAAATTTATAATACGCAAGATTTTTGTAATTTTTATTCAAAAAAGCACACGTGATTTGTCCTTATTGGACTGTTTGTAAATCTCCTGCGCCTCTGACTTGCTATTTATGTACTCATGAGGGAAATATAATAAAATAAAAAAAAACTATAAAAACAATAAAATAATTGAATGTTTATTTTATGACGTATCCTTTTTAAGGTAGCGTATACACAAATATAAAAAAAAATACAAATTTAGTTTTATAATTATGATATACGCGTATAGTCAAGAAAATTAAGATAAAAAAAAAGGCGCCAAAGAAAATTTATTGTGATAAATTTATAATTTATTTATTAAAAAATTCAAACCCTGAATTTAATTAATAAAATGAAATGTACATTATTAGATCATATCATATTTACAAAATTAATTAACAATCAGATCTATGAAACACAATTGATACGACAAAAATTACATTTATTTTACATAATGTTGTGAGCATATATGTATTGTTGACGTGCGTGTCTTTGAGATAAATAAAAATAAATCAAAGACACGCCAACAATTAAAAAATTAGGATCTTACTTAAAAAAAGTGGGAAAAATTACTGTCGCAACGTTTTCTAGACTATCAAGTATGAAATTTTAAAAACAAAATCATGCACATTTCCATTATTTTTTCTATATCATGATCAGAATATTAAGTGTCATCAATTTTTACACTCACTATCAGAACGTGAGTAGAGTATATATATATACAAACAAACATTTATGCACGTAGATCACATTACCACAATGCAAAGTTCAATCACTCTTATGAAGTAGCAGTATGTTGTTATCTTTCTACAGTTCGATGCAAAGTGCAAGAATGCAACGTGACGTGTATTTATATGCCCTGGAAACACGTACAGCACAAAAGAACATAACATATATTGTTATTTATATTATTTACTTGCTGACGTCAAGTTGACACCTGTTTTTTTTTTTATGCTGTCGCGACTATGAACTTTGCTCTGACTGAGGTATGAACTTGTACCCTCATTGAATACAAAGTTATAAAGTTTCTACGCAATGATTTATGTACTGTACATGATGTAGATTGTTTCTCTGCTGTTGTGAAAAAAATTCAAAGATTTTCAGTTCTTTTGAAATTAAACAACAAAATTAATATATATTGTACCTATATAATAAATTTAATTATGATAAAGGCTCTATCATGTGGTGTTCATATTATACATAATTTATTTTATCTTATATATAACAGGCAAAAATGCAGGAGCTTCAATTAAATGAGCTACAATTTTTTTTAAAAAAAATATCAAAACTACAGAGTAACGCTTCCTTTAAAATTGAAGTTCTCAACATGCATAGACTAAATTGATATATTATTTTAAATATAAAAACGTCAATTAATTTTAAAAAATATATCGCATAATGCAGATAATAATAGTTTACATTTTCTTATGATTAAACCATGACATGAAGTGATTCGTATTTTAGCCATTCATAATTTCACATTCATCATCATACAATGAAAACAAATAATTAATTACTGCTGAATATAATATTGTAGATATAATTTAGAATATTCCACACTTTCACAGTGTAAAACAGCTTGGGACAGTCAGAATGTGATTATATTTGATTTGCGCTTTCTCTTATAATATATTGATTAATATAAGACGTCAAAACGCTAAGTTGCGGAAATTTGGTACATTAATTAGACATCCTAACATACATGATCCCATAATCAACATTATAAATAATAAAACAAAATTATATTTACTAACGAGAGGAGCGGTGTTAACAATAATAACGTTCGGGATATTCCAAGGTGTAAATGAAATACACTTTTTCTCCATAATTACTCGTATTAAACCATTAGGAAAAATCAGAAAAATTGTCTTATTAATTAACATGAAAATTTCTAAAATTCCTTACTTCCTTACTTCATTTATATACAACTTTTTATTTTTAATCAAATTGTTATTCGATTAATTAATATGTAAACAAACACCATATTTTTTCCCCCTATATTTTAGCTGACTGTGTGGCCGGGAGTTCCCTAAAGCCAATATAATTTAAATTCAATTACCTTAACATGCACTATAGCTCCAATGTAGCTATAATATAAGAGCTATAAGATTGGTTCCTGTAGCTCAATGCAAGTAAAAATATTGTCGATTTCAACTTTGAATTCATTGTCATTCCTTTTATAGAGCCATTACGCAGCGCGCGATCACGTACTAGCTGTACTTCACGTGGGTTTTAACATGCATGCTTCATCTCATTGTCAGTATCAACGGTACACAGGTACAGTACATTTAATGTTATAGTATTATTTTCTCTTTAGTCGCTTCTTTGTGTTGACTGCATGCACATATATGACCTTGTGGCTAGATAGCTTATAATATAATAATACACGTATATATATTTAGAATTCACGAGTAGAGCAGTGACTAATAATAGTATCTTCAACACCGTTTGCTCTCGTATAGCTGTATGAAACTGTGTATATATTTATACTGTATATATTATAAACATAAACATATATCGCGACGTATATGCACGCAGTCTATTGTCCCCTTGATTGCATGTTGCTGTGCGGGAGAAGGTTATGAATTACGACAGTTAAAATGATAAAGCATGGGGATGTTACTGTACAAAATTTAATAATCATCGTCTTCGTCTTGCGGCTGATGACCTTTAAGTGTCATCAGACTCTTCAAGTCTAGGAGGTGGGAGTCTTGGAAGCATGACGGAATTAAGAATAGGAAGAAGGAAGACTGTTGCTGATTCACTTCTGCACGCACATGGTATCGCCACGTTTCACACGCTCACGGGAAAACTCATGCATATTATGTATATTGCAATAGAGAAAATATTTTATGGACTAACACAAGTATAATCGTGTAAACCTCGAGACAGTCAGATCATTACCCCCTGCCAAGCTGATTTGACATAAATATTGTTGCAGCTCAAATTACAAATAGATGTAGATCTTCAATTTTTTCAATTTTAGGTTATATATAGGTAAAAGAAGAGCAATATTTAGCGGCTTCATTATATTTCATGTTTCTAATATATAACTGCTTTAATTCGCACACCGTCTTTAATATGAGCATCAGGGGTATTATAACGTCCGACTATAAAATAATATTTATAATTTGGGAGCAATCGTAGCAATCTTTCCTTTTTCATTTGCCCCATGGATTTGTATCTGATTTTTTTTTTACTGCATAATATATTTTGTATGTTAATTAATTATTATACATATTATTGTATACTGCCCATGAAAGCATGAAAGAGATAGTAAAATAAAATAGTATAAAATTAAGGTGTTCCGATTAGGAAATGAGAAAATGCGGGGAATTATATGAGCATATATACTAATTAATATAATCCTTATCGAACATGGAAAAAGACTAGAAGCTTACAGAACGTAATAATTATAGAAGTACACAATAATTATTTATTGTATAATAGCTACTATGTATAAACCAGAGATACGTACAGCTAGGTATTTTCCAATAACAAATATCGGTTGAAAATTGTAACAGAAGATATTATTTGTTTATTATGATCACTTACGATTCTTACGAAGTATACTAATTTTTCAGTGTTATTGCAAATTCTAAGTTAAATAAGGCATACATGCCAATTTAATAAAATTATTTGACTTAACTCTATATAGTCATAATAACTTTGAAAATTAATTATGGCTTGTAACTTTATTATACGTACTCTATGGTCATTAACTTAGGAAATAACATTAACGTGACGCCATTTACTGACGTAAGCAATTTTATTGTTTTAATTTAATGAGATATACATGGTGGTCTCATGTTCTTGTGAGATCCACTGAACAATATATGTACTCATGTCTGGATTATGACAAATATATAGATTGATCTGTCATCAAGGTCATGCGTTATGTCGCGAGTACATTGATAACGATGAAGTATACTGCTGACAGTCTACTGGTAGTTTATGTTAAATGCATGCATGTGAATATATATTCTGAAGGTTATACCTCCCAGCCAACACTTTGCATTCTGTATAGGAACCACGTAATTAATTGTGCATTTGTGTGCCTATAAAACTATAACGATTCAAACTTAGAAAATTACTCTAACTTACATTATAAGAGGTAATTTCTGTTATTAATAGAAGTATAGACTTATAGAGTAAGGATTTAGAAATTTGCTTTGTTTTCCAAAATGTCTACATTTAATTATGTTTGCATGCATGTTAATCCACCAAACCAATATTCTCTGGATCTTACTGGTTAGATGAAGTAGAAATGAGATTGATCAAGCGCATTTTATTAAATATATGAATTCACATTTTTTATCGGACATGAATGGCACAACAAAACTCTCTTCTCCATGCAGTAAGAGAGTTGCAAAACACATTAATTTGCAGCATTTTGTGTAAAAAATTAAAATATCGAATTAATATGAAAGAAAAAAATGGCTTCAACTTGTATCATGATGTAATGAAAAATGATCAAATTTATAGATATATAATATTTATATTTAATTTTTTATTTAATTAATATTTATAGGTATAATGCAACAATTTTTCTTGAAAAATTCCTTGCTTGGCTGCACAAAAGAAATATTGGGTGCAATAACTTCCTCACAACGTCACACCCTAATTGCATTCTGGTTGTTTGTGATTTCTTGAGTTAATCAATCCGGGCACTTGACGCAGTATTATAATGCGCATTTGATTCGTAATCGGATGGTCGTGAGTTCGATCCCAGGCACCGACAAACTTTTCACAAGTGGTTGCTGTTAAAGAACACCCAATCGTGCATACGGGAGGTGATTGGTGGCATCTTCCATCAATTGCCGACCATCCTGACTTAGGTTTCCATGGTTTCCTCTGTCAACCAGGTGAATGCTAGGATGGATTGCTGTTATAGGCCATATATAGCTGCCCCGGTTTGGATTGTTTGGAAGAGACCCACAAAACTCTAAGCAATATGCTAGGTCGGATTCACGAAGAGCCGGGGATTTAAATTCAGTTACTTGTGACCGCAGTACCCAACAACAGGGTTCAGTTGAAGAAAAAAAAAAGTTTAAGTGATCCCAGTGATAGCAACTTAATCATGTGATTGTTGGAAATACATCAAAATTAATCAAAATTATAATATATTGTTCTGTTTCTGCAGTGAATTAAATAAATAAATATAAATGAATATACAAAGTAATATAATAACTAATAACCATAACAATTAAATTAAGCATTTTATAAATATTAAATATGCATAGGAAATTTATATATAAAATCTGCAAGAATGTGAAATTCTTGCATTCCATGGCTCATACTCGTTAAGAGAAAGTGCAACACGAAGGAAAGTGATTATGGTGAGATAGGAGCAGGCAGCTACTATAGGCAGCAAGCAATTTTGCAGCGGATGCTCTGCCACTTCCGTGCAACATCACCGTGAAAACCGCGTGAAGCGCGGGCGTGAAGCTCAATAGCTTTATAGTTGTAGCGTTGTAGCTCTGTTTCTATAGCTCTGCCAACACTTGATACTACTCGACTGTAATGGGAACCGACAAGAAAGCATCTCATATGACTAATTAATTATTCCCATGATGAGTTTAAGCTAGAGCTGTACTCCAACGTAAACTGATATACTATATAGCCGCTTTACGACTTAATTTGTCGGGCTCAGCTGATAAGTTCGTATCTCTAATTGAAACAAATAAAAATAAAATTTAATACTTTTCTTGATACGGATATTATGTTTGACTGAGATAAAAGTGAGAGTTTTCAGAAAGCTTTTAATTTATAACATAATAAAATTCTATTACAATTCAGTGTCTTATTTAATATGCTTTAAAAAAATAAATTAAATTACTTGCAATCAAATAGAAATAAATAATTAAATATATAATAGATCATTATTATGCAAATTATATTAAAAATTTAAAAATAAATAAAATCAAAAATTTAAAATTATACTCATACATTTTTTATGTAATAAATGTGCAGTATTTACTGAATAATTTGAATACACTTAAAATTATGGGATTGCTTAATTATTCCCATGAGTATATATAGAATAAAATAATAAAATATAATACAGGTTTTCTAATTTCTTAAACGTCTAATTATATTAGTATATAGCTCTTTAGTACCTTATCTTACTTTGGATTCTGAAATTTGGAGCTCTTTACAAAAGTATAATGATTTCCAGAGGATTTGATACTTTCGTTACTTAGTCTGTATACATCCATAATAATATATAATAATATTGGTTTAAACTTCAAATTTAAAATTCACATAAGATATATTCATAAACATGATTCTTTAAGCCAACTAAAAGTACGAACCACAGTTTTTGTTTGACGGACTCGACACAATTATGCATGTAGAATAATAACATCATGCATCAATAGTTTAGTCAAAATGGTTATTGAGTCAATCATTATAGTTATACAGTATATTAGTTATTCACCAAAACGGTTATAGTGTTACTGAAAGAAGAGACCATTATTTTTAATAATATTTTTTTTTCATTTTCCAAAGCGAAAAATAAAGAAATAAACAAAATTTCGCAAACTTTTTGTAATATGGTAAATCAAATTACTGAATTGTTGTTTAAGTTTTTTCATACGCATATAACAATATACAATGTCATATATTCTTATATTTTTTTAGGCCTTATTATTATTTTTTATATTCGATTCCTCAATATTTTTTAATTTAAAAAAGTCTCTTGAGGAGTTTTAATGGCCTTCGCGTAAAAAATTCTGCTGCTGTAAAAATTTTACTTTTTTACTATGCAGTTATTTTATTATTGTAATAAAAATGCATGGGCTATGGTTCTATGTTGTTAAGTGATACGGAGCTAAACGTATAAGAAAAATACCATAGCAAAAATGCATTAATTTTTTGAAGCATTTTTTTACACTTTTATAATGAATGACTGAAAACTACCATTCTTTCTTTCTGGCATCACAGTCTAAAGAAATGAAAGAAAATAAATATATTAAAGTTACAATATTTAATTAAAATTCTGTACTTTAATGTTGTACAACCAGCATAGTATAAATATGCAACAGTATATACATACAGTATAAGTATGCAACGATGATTTTGCATGTATTGCAAGTCGTCACAAAATCTATTGTAATATTTCTTATTATTTGCCATTCTTGGTGTATCCAATCCTATATAATTATATTGTACAATAGCTTGGATCGGCTTTATATATGATGACCTCCAGATATTATAATATATTATTTTCTAAATGAAAATTCTCTTCAGTACATTGTCCTTCAAATTGCAAGTAAAAAAAAAATAAAAAAAAATAAAAAAAAATACCTTCGATTACAAGCAGTGTCCATACTGAACGTAATAGTTATTACGATCTACCATACAATCATTATATTGCATGAATGCTCTGACGTGTATGTATATAATTTTAATGCATATTGGAGTTCGCAGAGCATTTCAAGGTTATACCAAAAGTTTATTTTAAAATTTCATTTCATTCAACTTATTATTTATCACTTTAATAGAATATACTATAATTTGAGCTTGCCCATAATTTATATTTGAATTTGAGTGAATTCTTTGTTATTTCATAATACAAGGAAGGTAAACGCAAATGAACCGAAAGTGATATAAAAATAAAATATTTAGGGTGCAAATTTTGCACCCCACCACAAATAAAAGTGAAAGTGCTCCGAGGAAAATTTTTTTGGGAACCATATATTATAATTATATAACGTGAAGGCCAGCTAGGGTGTATTAGTACATTTTATAGGAGGATTAATTAAACTAACATCAGCTGTAATAACCCTCTTCGAGGGATTGGAGACAAAACGACCCTGACATTCGAGATCCGATGCTGTATCATGACTTGGATTCACGAGAGAAGAATATACAAGTGGTGAACAACCCGATGCATACAAGCCGTGCCAAGTACCGTACAGTTCTTTCTTGTGTCATTTCCAACACAATAGGTTGCAAAGCGATCAAGAGTCGATCAGATATGGTGTGTGCGGGTGTCGGGAAGTGAAGGCGACAGGAACTTGGTAGTGCAGTGTCAGAGGCCTGAGAACGTGCAGGTGCGATGACGCGCGCGGTGAGCAGCCAGGCAGGGGCAGGCGGCTAGTCAAGTACAGTCAATTTAATTCGATATTCTCAGTGGAAGTAGCAAGAATTGAGTGACAAGTTACTAAGATTTTTGCTAAAATTACATTTTGAAACCTTTCAGAGCTTAACGTCCACAGGGGTCCTCTCTTAGCCCGATACTGTACGCAATAGCCACCAACGATCTGTCAGATGCGATAACAGAGGACGACAAAGTGCAGTACGCGGATGATACCACATGCGCCACCATCGCAACCACTGTTTCGCAACTCACAGAGAAAGCATGTAAAACTACGGAGGAACTCACAGACTGGAGTTCAGAGAACAAACTATTACTCAACCCACAAAAAACTACATTCATACATTTTAAATCAAAAGGCAAAGAACATAATTTCACCCCACGCATAACAATTCAATCACAAAACATAAAAAAAGTTACGGAAGTAAAATACTTAGGTGTAACAATAACAGACGACCTACAATGGTCGGCACATATAAACTCAAAAGCAAAATGTATCGCAAAAGGAATTCACGTGTTAAGAAATGTTAATAAAAAATTGTCAGAAAACTTAAATAAACAATTGTATTACGCACATGTACACGCGCATCTTTTATATGCTGTAATATTATGGGGGAACACAAAAGATGCTAGTACACTATTTTCACTACAAAAATCAGCACTTAAGGTAATTTATAATCTCAAAAAAACAGAGTCATGTAAAAAAACTTTTATGCAACAAAAAATCCTAACATTGCCTTCTTTGTATATACTAGAAAGTGCAAAATTTGTAAGAAATCAACCCGATCTTTTTGAAACTAACGCCACCCTTCATACTCATAATACAAGAATCAGAAATGATCCTCACCTTCCAAAAAATTTCAAATGTCCTCATTTTGACCTTATAACAATTTATAATAAACTGCCAACGGCAATTAAAAATATTGACTGTAATAAAAAATTTGCGAAAGAACTAAAAAAGTTTCTATTAGCGCACCAGTTTTATTCAGTAAAAGAATATATCAATCTTAAGAATACAACATAGCGGATAAATGCCACTATGATGTATTATCTTTATTTATATATGTGTATGAATGTTATTTTAATGTTTGCTTTAATTGTTTTAATATTTCTAAGTGCATATAATATTGTATCATGTTTAATTTTTAAGTTATATTTATAAGTCTTTTTTGTCTCTATGTTGTATTATGTACAGCCACAAGAGAAATAAATAAATAAATAAATAAATAAATAACGTACAAATTTGTAAGCTAAGTTTCAATACTGGAAGTCGAACAGAATGACTAGAAGTCTTCAGGTGGTATTTTAAATTAATTTGATTGTAGGAGAGTCTTGCAAGTGCGGTCGGCTAGATCGAGAGCATGGAGATACAGAGGTGATCGCTTTCTTTCCCAGCACCGCCATCGTCGGTCGTCAACAGGTCGCTTGGCAGGGTCAGCGTCACGGCCGGTGCTCAGGTGACCGTGACCTCGCTCCTTGCAATGCTCCCAGACACCAGCGGTGCAGATCAACAACAAGATTACCCTTAATGTTAATATCAGCAATATTCAAATTATCTCTGAGTATTTGTTTTCTACCTACTTAATATTCTACTTAGTTTTCCATTTTCACACGCTATATATGCACATATTACACCTAAGATTATAATAAAAGAAAATTAATTTTGCGCAGGACTTTGAATACAGCCTAGGTTTTATAAGTAGAGAACATTTTCGTCAGAATTTATTTTTGCATTTTTTATATTTAAAGCTGGTATTACACGATATAAATTTTCTAACTATAATATTGCACGCATTTTTTTCTTACAAGAAAACTTGAATTCCATTTGTTTGTATGAAGATGAAATTTTCTTGTTATATAAGGAAAAATTGTATGCAAAATTGTATCGTATGATGTAATACAGGCTTTATAACAAAATAAAATATTGTTACTATGTTGTCATGAAGAAATTAATAAATTCTTAGGTATGATTGACTGTAAAGTTACTCTTCATTAATTTCAATGAAAAATTAATAATTAATATATATGAAATCACAACATTTCATTTTAACATTTTAACTTGAAGACTTAATTATATATAGTCACTTAATTATGCGAGGTTAATCTTTTGTATTTAAATAAAGTACAAGCACCTATTATATTATATAAACAAAACTTTTTCTGCCACCGACGAGAGACACGTTATTTAATATTGCGTAATAGTAACAAATAGTTTTTAAACATAGCTCTTAAAGCTTGCTGCAATTATCATGATTCATCAGCAACAGAGTGGATTAATCAGAAAAAGTCAACAATTAAAAGTTTTTATCTTTCATGAGTCATCCAGTCTCAACGCAAGAAAACAAAAATAACAAAAAAATGTACAAAATCCTCATAGCAAAATGTGTAAATCCAGCACATTAATAGCAGTACTAGTGACGAAATGTGTATCGTGTAATAAATTAGACTACTACACTCAGCTATAATACACTCTAATATGACTCACTGATATTTTTTACTCTGCGATAAAGTAATTGCTACGTTTGTGTTGTTGTACTTCTATACGTAAACAATAATAAATATATTATATTTTTACATGCGGAGGGCGTATTTGGCCGTAGTTTTGTTTAGCAATAACACTGAAAACGCGTATATGCCTTATATTTATCCGGTTCAGATCAGGCGCGGATCCAGGGGGGCTGGGGGGCACGGCCCTCTTAAAAATTTGATTCTGAATCCACGCTTGACTCAAATACAAATTTGGCTAGTTTTTAATTTTTTAATATACACTACTTCGTTACCAGCGAGTTCCCGATGGACGTGTTTAAATTAACTCTTTAATAGAAAATGAATATTATCAAAAAAAATTTGTTTGATAAGTTGTGAAATTTATAAAGGACTAGACTATATTTATATTATATGCGTACTATATGATACAACGTACGTATTGAAAATTAGGACTTTTGCACAGCTTGCACTGTCCACCTCTTTCACAATAGATCGTTATCACATTGAAGCGAGATGAACATTTAAAATAATTATGTCAAAAGTTAATTCGTAAGTTCATTTGATTCTCGAAGACTCAATTATTATTTTATTTATTTAATTCAAAGTAGTATAAATTAAGTACTGTAAAATTATTGTCTGTTATAATTTGAACGTGTAAGTTTTTAGAGCTCTTAATGAAACAAATTATTAAATATACGTATAGTGCATGCAGCTATATATATATATATATATATATATATATAATTATAATACCAAATTAAAATATTAAAATTCGTTCTTGTTTTCTTATGTACCGTAAAAATATTAATGAGCAGTAATACATGATTAACATGTTAATGCACTAAAAAATTACATGCAAAAATACGCATTCCAATAGTCATATCCACTTCTTATAGTATACATAATAATCTTACCTATTTGGATGATGTGACTTTTTTTTCAGTTTTAATTAAAATTGAAATTGAAATATTCTTTATTTTTTAGCTTGCGCTAATAATACTAATATTATTAGCTAATACTAATAGTTCTTTATCTGGAATGGTAACGTTAAAAATTATGTAATATATAGAATTACATGAAGTTCTTCAATGGATGCATTCACAAAAACGATAAGAATCAATTTTGATCAATTTATATCAGCATTTGTAAGACTTCAAAGGGTTTTATATGTAACT
Source organism: Siphlonurus alternatus (assembly GCA_949825025.1). NCBI lineage: Eukaryota > Metazoa > Arthropoda > Insecta > Ephemeroptera > Siphlonuridae > Siphlonurus > Siphlonurus alternatus. Next base: position 42,994,883 of record OX463788.1, on the reverse strand, counting down.
AATTTCTAAAATCAAGACGATAGTCCTGAATTATTCAAAACAAATGTAAATTTTTAATACTAATTAAAATAATATTTGAAAAATGATTTTAAAGTAATATACGTATATACACTATTAAGTGTACGTATATATATATATATATATATATATATATATATATTAAACTTCACTATTATCACAATTATTATATTTGATAATTTTAATTTCATGCATTAAATAGATATGATATTCTACCACCTGAATACAAATTAATACATATAATTATATTGCGTTCTGAATAGTCCCTGTATAATTATACGGTGTCTTAAATCTTCAATCTAAAATTGTAAAGTATAAAATTCACTATTTGAATTCATGATGATAAATAGTTAATTTTTTTTCAGAATGATTTTTTTGGTATGTTAAGAGGCCATCTGCTTCTAATTATGTTGGTTAATTAATACAAGACAGGAACTTACGAAAGACTAAATTCCAAACCAACATTGCTGGTCACGATATTGTACTTACATGAAATATAATTGCTGACGAGTTTTTGCAAACTTCCGCACTGACATTAAATTTTTTCATTAACCTTGTCCCTAAAAAGACAGCCTCACTAAAAAGTTGATGAAGTACGTCGTCATTGATGGTAATTTTTTGGACGGACGTGATGGTTCTTTTTTTTTTTTTTTTTCCTGTTACGAACATATTTGTGTTTTAAATTAAATTTATACATTTATACATAATATAGCAGGTTTAATTCTTTATAAAGAAGAGTGTTTCTTACTCATCATATTGGTGTGTTCTTTATTAAATATATTCATGAAAATATTTTAATTTGCATATACATGAAATACAGGGTGGGCATCATCCACATGAAAACCCTTAATAGTAACGTGAGACGACGTGAGAATAAATTAATATTTATTTCAAACGACTCCAAGAAATCTTACAGGATTTTAATCCATGCCCAAAAGAAGGATTTAAAAAAATAAAAAGTGCAGCACTGCATTATTCGAAATACGTACTGCACATTCGTTTCAATTTTTTGAAATGTAATTTTTTTTCACTTTACTCCTTTTTTATATAATGTGTATACATAAAAATATGCAACAATTATAATATGTTATGTGGGTGCGCTGCGAATTTGACATCGGACGGTTCCGTCTTCCCCGCGCGACTGGAGCAGGGTCTCTGTCCACAGAATATTATACAATCAAGAGATAAATATGAAGAGATTGGATTAGGTTCAACCATCAATGAAAATTCTAAAATGCATAAGTTTTAAGCCTGTATTACGCGATACAATTTTCCTTACAAGAAAATTTCTTCATCTCAATGCATACGAATGCCATGGAGTTGAAGTTTTATCGTAAGGAAAAATTGTATGCAAAATTGTATCGTGTGTAAAGCCGGTATTACACGATACAATTTTTCCTTACAAGAAAACTTCAACTCCATTTGTTTGTATGAAGATAAAATTTTCTTGTAAGCCAAAATTGTAAGCAAAATTGTATCGTGTATTAATACAAGCTTAATACAGACTTACCTATAAGAAAAATTCTTCTGGAGGATTTTACTTAATTGATATTATTGATAATTGATAGCTCCTTATTTTAATATCACAAAGTCTTAATATCTAAATTTTTTAGTATAATTACTATAATTTGAATAAGTTAACAGTGTGCAAATAACTTTATAAGTTTAATTGCCCCACACATTTTCGTGACTATAAAATTCGGCATGCATAATTTAATACGGCACTGCATGCATGATGCTTTCATAATGGTCATTGTAAATATTTTTTTATATCGGTGCATGCTGTATTTAAAATCGTCCATATGAAAAAAATAATTGCATAATATGCATGTTATAGAACGACATTCATATATATATCGTCCGCAATAATGAGCTATCTGCTTCCATGATCTCGTTGCAATAATAAGCTGTAAATCGATATAAAATAAAGCTCATAATTGCGCTCACCTGAAAGAGCAGACAGCTCATTATTTCGGACGAGGGATATACCTAAAATATTTTGATTAAAAAAAGCATCACAGCTCAAAATAAAATGTGTGCATTAATCTTTATAATAGAGAGCTTTGTTTTTAGGCAAGAATACTTTGTTTGGAAATTCAGAATTCACCATTTGAATGGTTACAAAGTATGTTAAAAATTATTACTCTTCGTGAAGTATAATATATTTACGGTTTCATACATCATACAATTCAAATTATAAAATTATGGTATTAAAAAAAAATCTTACAAACATAATTATCCCATGCTTTGTGACACATGCAGTATAGTGATGATCGGAAGTGTATTATATAATTATATACTGCTTGAGACAGAAAAAACATGCATTTCACGATTGTAATTTATTGTATCTTTGAAGGTTTAAAATAAAAAAAAAAAAATAATAATTACTTTTGTTTTACTACTTCAGTTAAGTTTTATGTAGTACATATAAGAGCTATATATACAAAGAGCAGACAATAAAGAAATACAATTATAAAAACAATAATAATAATAGTAATAACATTAACAACCGGCCAGTAGGAGTTCACTACCTATAATTAAAATTATGTTAATTTCGAACATTTACGTGCGAGACAGTGAGAAGTTTATAATATTTAATTAATTTAAGAGATTTTTTAAGTTTTTTAACGCTCAGAAAGTTTTGTACCTAAGAATCTCTCAACCATCATTATTTCTTTTCAGTTATATGCAAATATCTTGCATTGGTGAGCAATAATAATAATGAAATAATTTTGTCAGCTGTAGGTATTATAGTTCAAGAAGATGCGAGAGAATATGAAATATATTAAATAATACAGTATACTGTATATTTATATTAACCGTCTACTGCGTTCAAATAATTTTGGTATAATTAACTGGTATACTGGTATAATAATGCACTTTTCTACAGGCGTATTTATAAAACACGTAGAATATAAGTATTATTAGTTTACAAGTATGCATGAAATATTACGTGACTAATACCGAATACTCAGTTCTGTGTTCAAATCCAACATGTTATCCAATATATAAATAAATACACATTTTTTTAATATATACCTGGACATTTTTTACCCAAGACTATAGCCTGCATAATTATATATATATAATATTTCTCTTCTATAATATCATGTTTCAACGGTAAAAAATAAAATAAAATTATCAAATATAGCTCGAAACTTCAATGATATAATGTTTCTGTTTTTGCTTTCTTTTGAGTTCAAGTCATTACAATACATGTGCTGGGCTCCAGAGTTTTATATATATATATATATATATATATATATATATATATATATATATATATATATATATATATATATATACGACTTTTGCATTGCAATTTAAGTAATATCATATATATAATTCTTATAAATCAACTTCATGGTATATTAGTCATATTGGAAATTAGTTATTAAATAATACAGGAGGCAGTGGTGGCGTAGCCAGAAATAACTTGGAAATGAGGAGGGCCAAGTACATTGCGTGACTCCCTTGCGTCACTAACTCCGCTACTACACCACAGAGTGATTTAACTTTTGCAGCCTAACATCAGAAATTTGTCTTCTTAGTCGCGTTCATCATAATTTATATTTCAAAGTTATGTTGCAAAATTCTTACGAAATTATATATAACCCACCAATAAGTCATATCAGAGTTTAGGGAGCATTTGAAGGGTACGACGAGTAGGGGTGTGCGCTCTATGACTTTCATGATTACAAGACCCACGAGGGTTATTGGAGGCTAGGTGGGGGGAAATAAAATAAAATTTTAATATGACAACATTCCAGCAACCGCAGCTAAAAATTAATAGATTCTATATTTACAAATTTGTCAAGATTTACCAATTCAAGATCTAACAAGAGGCAAGTTCAAGGACCCATGACCTTTTGTGTGATTGAAAGCCAGCCTGTCTTTATAACACAATACATCAAAGCCAAAAGAGAACTATTACATTTTAATCTTCCTGTTTCTGAATATTATAATTATTATTATTATTTAGCATCCAAAATACATGGGATGATGATCACTTCCTTAAAGAATTGACCATGCCATGCAGACAGGCAAAAGCAGCTTCGCACACCAGCAAGCCATAACCATGTGGCCATGTAGGGCAGAAAATGGTCACGCCTGGGGCAAGTGGCCTTGTCAAGCTGCTGTTGCTACTACGGCGGAGGCTAAGGATTGTACAGCAGTCAGTACGAACAGCAATCAGTTTCGCACCTTCCTTCCTTACTAATTCATATAGATGGCCTTCAGCAACGATCACTCCTTACTTATTCCCTCTACTATAAACTTATTTCCCATTCAGGTGACAACTTTTACATTGCATGTGATCAAGCCAAGCAGGTTTGTGATCTAGCTCTTCGTATATACTACTAGTAGAGTGCAATCGATGACCGTCCAGGAAATAATGAAACTTGACATAGAGATATAACAAGCCACGTTCTGTATACATTACAGTTCCTTACACCTACAACACTATAAATATTTATTAATTATACGTTTTATTAATTTATGATTTTGTATGGGATATAATTATATTTTTATTTATTTATTTTTTAATTTTAACTATACTGATTCATTGTTAGGTGCTATATATATATGTTACACATGAACATAATTTTGTTGCTCGGGAATGCCATAAAAATTATATTTGGTAGACATTGGTTATGTAACTCACAATTAGTATTGATTCAGATTCTTAATAAAAATAGTTGTGTCTACGTTTTTCTTATCATGTATCTTAATGTAATTACTGTGCTTTTTTTAAATTTACGTGTTAATAACACCAATAAATAAATTTGATGCAAAAGGTAGCTTCAACTATTGCATACAAGCAATGATTGATTTTTTTATCTCATATTTTCCGATCTCACGTACTGCGATAATGTTCATAAAATTATTTTCAGCTCGCAAAATTTTTCAGATCATATTATGTTCTTCAAAGTGTTCATTTCATGGAGGTCATGCAATATATTAAATTGGATTGCAAATGTAACATTGAATGCTGATTAATATTACTTCCATACAATATATCTGCTCCAGTACCTATACATATTATGTGAGTTGGTATGGGGGTATAGTCACCTTGAAATCATATCCGAGGTCATATTTTTAATATAAAAATTCTGATCGAAACAGTTTGGTAAACATCTGAATTTTGCACTGTTAATAAAATCATATAATATCAATACTTCAAATTTAACTATAATCCTACACAATAGCAATTATGCAAATTATAATTTATGCACATCACACAGCAAAACATACACCATGCAGACATGCAAAAACAATGACAATATATGATTTCAAAGACATGGCACTGATTCCACAATTTATAAATTTAAAGTATAAATTATAAAGAAAGAATATTTTTACTTCTTTTTGTTCATAAATATGTTTTAAAATTTCATCAGTGTTGGCCACGTTCGTATTTAAAACGAACGCGTTCAGTTCATGTTCATTCGCCCAAAAATTGAACGAGTTCATGTTCATGTTCATTAATGTGAGAGTGAACGCGTTCAGTTCATAGTTCATTTTATAAATGAACGCGTTCATTTCATCGTTCATTTTTTTTTTAATCAAGGTTTTAAAAGTTTCAAAGTTTTAACAAATAATGTAGCCTTTTATTTATTATTATTATTTTTTTTTAATTTTCTGCAAAGCTCAATGTAATGTAATTTGTACACCAGCACCTACTCATAAGGCTTCCAGCCTTAGTAGGACTGTATTCTCATTATAACTAATAAAACTATTTAAAAAATATATATATTATGTAACCCAATAAAATATATATATATAGCAAAATTTTTTTAAATTGTTTCAACGGAAATGATAAATAATTAATTAATATGAAATTATTGTATAATTTAGAATTTACTCTATGAATTCGTCAGAAATGCATAACTCAAAAATTAATAATTTGCGATATAATAATGCAAATTAAGAGATATATGTTAATAATGTTAATAAGCGTGTAAACCTTTGAACAACGCGCCGTGGATATTATTTGTTTATGTAAAATTACGCTGAAACATTACAAAGCAACAACAAATAAAAATCATCACTTACTTAATTTGCCATTTCAAATTAGCTGCAGATTTTTTATCGGTTGAATATTGTTTATTTATCGGTATGCAGAGCTTGCACTTCACTTTATATAGTTTTTCTCACCCTCATTAACGTATGTGAATGTGAAATATTTTTTATATGCCTCACGTACAGCTTGCAGGCAAGTCTGGTGTTACGGAGGTATCAGTGATTACATTATTAATTTTTATTATGACATATTATTTGTTGATAAAATCTTTTTGTATTTAATTATATATTAAATATTCACATAATCACCTCTACAACACAGAACACACACTTTACACTTTGTTATTTTTCTACACATGTAATGAAAAAAGTGAATGCACCTGTTTTCTAAAAAAAAAAAAAAATGGTCGATTCATGCGTATCCATCCTCTCGTATAGCTAAAGACTGCATGACTGATGTTTGGACTGTGTACCTTTGGGAGGGGTGATTGGGGGTGGGAAAGGAGAGGGGAAGGGGTAGAGGGTTCCCCTCTTCTCAAGATCTTCCCTTAGTGTTTTGACCTTGGTTTGGCAGTGGCAACGATGGCCTACTTAGGAGGTCCAGTACGGAGAGAGGGTGGAAGGGGGTTGAAGATTGCAGTGGTATCTCACTGTGTGATCAGCAAGCAAAAATTTATCTTCTACCCATATCCTCCTATTCTTCATCCACGCGGCTCCTTTATGAAGCCGCCGGGCCGCCGCAACGAAAGATGTGACTTTTACAACAGTTAGGGAAGATTTACAAGAATACCTGCATTCTGAATCTCATTTTTCCATCATTAAGGTAGAGGTAACACGCCCAATCGCCCAATGCTAAAAAAATCCAATTCATAAAAATTGTGAAAAAAATTTAAAATGTTCTCCTCTACATCCCCTATCAGTAGGTAAAACATCAGGTACACAAAAACGAGCTAGTTTTTTTAGTTTTAAATTTTTAAAGTTGACTAATTTAATATGGAGAAATGGAACTTCCATGTTAAATTAGTCAAATTTAAAAATTAATAACTCGAAAACTAGCTCGTTTTTGTATACCTGATATTTTACCTACTGATAGGGGATGTAAATAAAGAGAAAATTTTATTTTTTTTTCATAATTTATATGAATGGGATTTTTTTAGCATTGAGCCAACTGATCCGTATTTTTCCTACCTTAAAGAAAACATTAGTATAATAGTAAAAAACTAAAATTATTTTAAAAAATATCCATGTTAAAAAAGTCAACGAAGCGCAAATAAGTTTATGATATAATTGCTTTTAACTTTTAAAAAAAATTTTTTTTTTTTTAGTTTCTTTGTTGGTATTTATGGCTAGAGAGAGAGAGAGAGTCGGTCGGTGGGTCGACAATTTCAAACGACTCTGTATCTCTCTCCTCTTAAATTGACTTGCTTGCCTCTCTAAACCTTAACATTTTGTATGTACTGAGAACTCTGAGAAGAGTAGAAAATATCTGTGATTTTTTTTTTACAACATTTACCAGTCAAATAAGAACGAAGTATGAACGTACGTTCATTTCACGTTCAAAGCTAAAAAATTGAACATGTTCACGTTCAAGTTCTTTTTTTGTAAATCGAACGATGTTCACGTTCAGTTCATGAAAAAATGAACATGTTCAATGAACGTCGTTCATTGAACGCGTTCATGGCCAACACTGAATTTCATAACATATATTTGATTAAAAAATTAATAATACCAATTGTTGTGATATAATCTTAAAATTACGCGTATAATTAAAATGTTAATTTTTAGCATTATTGTGATTTTGCACATGGACGGCAGAAAAGGATATATAACAATATGACCTATTTCTAAATGTAGCGTCAAGAATTCTTGGCATATTACCAGCCTAGGTGTTGTTATAGAATATTTTGAAACTGTCAAATATTTTGGCTAGCATCTTTTCTTTGTTGATGTCGTAAGCTCGCAACTTACAGTATTAATTGATTACTTTTTACTTTTATAATTAAAGGTTTTAAGTAACATAATATTTGTTGCTTACAGTTACGGATACCACTTAATTTGTAGTAATTATGATAATTATAACATACTTAATCTTAATTTAGTTTTTCTCATTTAAGAATTAAGTGAGCCTTGTCGGGATTTTTTTCGGTTTTATTTACGCGTCAATTCATTATTCTTATATTGTTGACAATTTTCACCCAGTAAAAATTAAGCACATTATAATAAAAACTTTGCTTTTTATATTTTTAAAACTGAATTTATAAGATCTGTTCGTGATTGAACAATCAGATTTAAATTAAGAATCGGTTGAACCTTTTTATAATATATTGTACTGTATATACATATAACATGCAGTGTTCAGGTTTCAGGTATATAATATAAGAGGAAGACCTCATTCTTGATTCTCATTTCATCATAGTTTATTTATATACAATTCTCGTTCAAGTTCAAATAAATACTCAATTTATAAATAAATAAATAAATAAATAAATAAATAAATAAATAAATAAATAAATAAATAAATAAATAAATAAATAAATAAATAAATAAATAAATAAATAAATAAATAAATAAATAAATAAATAAATAAATAAATAAATAAATAAATAAATAAATAAATAAATAAATAAATAAACATTAATTCTGATGGGAATTATTTTCTTACCTTTATTTAATTAAACCCAACTCCCCAACTTTTTCGGAAATGTGAGCTAGCTTTCTTGTTTTGCGTAGTTTCTTAATTGATTAATTTGGTTAAACTTCAAAATTCCACTACGAAATATATAATACGTGTAATTAATACACTATTATAATTTAATGTATGGAGTTGCGGTCATCTTTGGTCAATAATTAGCATCTTAGTTTTATTTATAGTATAATATGCTATGTGTTTGAGATTTATTATAATTGATAATTCACAATTATTATAATACACTGTACTCTTCTTTATTTTATTATATATGATAAGAAACAAACTTCTCCTATAATAGTTAATAGTAGAAGTTGCTGTAGCAGTAAAAAGTAAAACATATCTTAGATTGTACGAGTATATATTGAGTATTTGAGTCTGAACATTTGGTAAAACAATAAAAACAATAAATAAAATTATCCGTTTCAAAATATCCAAATTAGCAATACATTTATAATGCGCTATGGATGAATATTTAATTTTGTGGAACTGTAGTAATTAACGTTGTTCAGAGGAGGCAAATAGGTGAAATAGGTTAGTGACGGTGACACCCGAACAGGAAGGAATCTCACACATAGTTTTTATTTCACTGTGCCAGCAGTGTCAGCTAGAGGTTTGCCAGCGACATGAGGACTCCGGTGGCGCTGCATGACGTTCGTCCGTTTGTTAGCCACCGCCAACTCGCAAGAGATGCTGCGCTGATGCTGACCTTGACTCAGATTCATCTCCTGCTGCTCTTACTATTAAGAATATAATAATAAAAAAGATCAGCCTTGATGCAATAAGCGGTCCGTGACCCAGGTGCTAACGATATATTTTAGTCACTATAACACAGGGATTTAGATCTGCAAGCAGCATAATATACTTACTATAACTAAAAGAACCAGGAAATTTTGGCTATAAACCTGAAATATGCATTTTTTTTTTTAAATATTATAATATTAAATATATGTTGCTTAAATTATAACATAAAAATAACTAAAAATATTTATATTATTGAACTACTTTTGCTGAGGGTATTTAGGGAAGAAGGTTGTGAAAATCTTTCTACTGTTCTCTTGCCAAAGAAAAGTCTGAAATATTTTTAAATAATTTAATACACCAGAAATCAGAATTATGAAGGATTTTTTTATCGTATTTATTTATGATATTGCAGTTGTGTAATATTTATAAACTATTGTACCCCTAATAGCTGCATGACTAGATAATCCTAGATACACATAAAGTACAGCATAAAATACAGTCAAATTAATTTGATTTTCCTTCCAGAAGTAGCCGGAAGGGAGAATTTGCAGCTCTTTTGTTTTGTAATTCAGTTTTGAAACTTTACAGAATTGTTTGAAGTAGATTCGAAGTACTGACCTATTATAGTTATGTGTGAAATTGCAACGCTGAAATATGAATAGGAAGACCAGAAACCTTATACTTCCGGAGGGAGTATCGTGTAAATTTAATTGTATGATTAAATTATATTATTATAGTTTGAAAATTTATCCGAATTATACGAACGTATACGTATAACACATCAATACAGCCAGGAATATTTTTTTAGATCAACATATATAATAATTGTTTGGGATCACAAAATTGGTACACCATACGTCAAAATTCATTTTAATTTGGTATATCTGGCCACTTATTATTATTTTCCTCATGTTTCACTACTGTTAATAATGGTATTTCCTTAAAACTTAAAATGCATTTTTTCTTTCTTGTTTATTCTTAGTTTTAGCCGTGTGATCCATATATATTATGTTAATTTCCTAGCTGTGTCATTTGAATAAAAATGTCAGATGCGGCTCTTCTTTAATAACATGGCTGAATCGGATTTTTTTTTATTCGAATCGAGTGTACAACCAGTAGTTAGTTCCAATAAAGTATTATTATTACCTAGTTCCCCCACCTCACCCCCTCTCCCACCCCTAGCTGAAAAATTGCGTCTTCAACTCATCTTTTACACGTCGTAAACCTAATCTTTTTACCTTTAAAACACATCTTATTTCCTCTTCACTCAAAGTGAGGATGAAATAAAGACAATATTATATTTTTAACATTTTATATTCAAGAAGAGAAAAAAATACGTAATCTCGTCTTTTTTACCTATTTTTTCGTCTAAAATGATACAAAATAAGAGGAAAAAAGACGAGAGGAGAGTTTAATAGCGGAGAAAAGATGAAATTTATTTCAACTCGGGACTTCTCTTCCTCTCTTTTTTTATGTGTACCATTTTCGTATGTAACAATCTATAGTAAGAGATATAAATACAATTTTGCATCAGTTTTTGTTTAGCTAAGCAGGCTCAAGCACATTAGTCTAATTTGATTCTGTTGTAAGCAGCGTAGTTGGAACATTTACATTGCACGCTCTGCTGACGATGTAGGGCACGCACGGCACCACATCACGTTCTCCGTGCGAAGTGTTCTCCTCGCTTCTCGGGGCGCTGCTGGCCGCACCTTCTTCCTCCTCCACCCCCGCGCATGAACACCACCGGCATGCAATTGTGCGGCGGCGCCATGGGCGGCGGGTGACCCAGCACCAGTAGCTTGCATCCCCACACTGTCGCTGGCGCTACGAATGCTCGTCCCATTTTCCATTTCCTCAATACATGCACTACAATTAAGCCATAGGCGTGAATTCATACAGTAAATTATGCATGCATTCAAGCATGCCTCCTCTGCTGTACGTTCATGCTTACTGACTGACCCGTTACAAATAACTGATTTTTCCCCCCGTTTCCGTCTATATATATATATATATATATATATATATATATATATATATATATATATATATATATATATATAATTATGTTTGTAAGTGACAGCTAAATATTATAAGGGGGCATACATGACCAAAATGTGTCAATTGCCGCAAAATACTAACCAACCAACTAAATATTATAACAAGTGTCACATATTAATAATATATACTTTTTAATTATTTTAATTATCATAGTTTGTTACTTAATTACAGTAAAGGAAATTAATATTTTGTTTGCTAAGAAGACGTTTCTTTGAATTTAGGCATATGTAGTCAAGGGCTTAAATAATCCGGGAACATTATAGTTATTATTTACCAAGTCTAGGTAGAAAATGAATGTGACTTCATATTATTTGTTGCTAATTGCATTGTACTACTTTAATTACGCTTAACACTTAAGCTTTCGACACAACAACCATACCATGCCTATAGTAACAGAAGTGTTCCAAAAACAAAACGTTTCACTTGAGAATTAATTACAATATTCTACTTATTGTAAAGCAATCAATTCTTTTTCTCAACAATTAAGGCCCAAATAAGGAACATTAATTATGAACTAGTATTTATCTAATTTAATAAGAGTAAATGTTTATAAAAATATAATTTTAAATGTTAATCGTGTAAATTAATGTAATTAATAACTCTATAGATATATAGTATAATAAGTTTCGATCCCTACTGTGACTTTCATTAATATTCTCCAACAACTATATAACAGTTATTATTATTTTATTTTAAAAATTAAATCCCGGCCATTTAATGCAAAAATAAAGCAATAAAATCTTTTAATGGCTAATGAAATTAACTTTTAAAGCTAACTATAAACCACCATACAAACAATTAAAACAATAAGTTCGATTTTTTTTTTTTTTTTTTTTTTACTTTTACATTTTTATTACTTTTGCATTGAGAAATTATTTTAGCCCTTCACGAAAAACAATACAAAAATACAATTCATATAATTAACGATTTTAAAAAAAATATTGCTTAAAATTTAATTGTAGAATCCCAGCATTAATGACATTTTTTATCATGCATGAAAGGAAACACGCCCAGCATATTAATACCAAAGAATTAATATCTACTAGAAGACTTACCGCCGTGTTAAAGTTTCGTCTCTCCTATTTTAAAAGAAAAACCTGTTTGCGCTTTTGAAGTGAGCTAACGATGACATGGACACTAGATGTCTCCTTTGTCTGAGGCTATACAGTTCGGCAGGGCTAGGGTTGACTTAACGTCACGTGACTCCTATTAGTATTGTATTGGAAAGTCCGTGACGTCAATCAACCCTAGCACGGCCGGAGCACGGTCGTAAAAATTGAAGAAAGGGAGGGGAAGTTAGAGAAGGGTGAGGTTAGAAGGAGGGCAACTCAGCAGAACAATAGCAGATTTTACCGAGGCAATATTGTTATCACGATCGTATTGTGTATTTATTGTTGTCGTTGTCAACAGGGAATTCTTTTAAATATTTCGTCTAATTTGCTCTCATTTTAAACCATTTTAGAGGAAAAGAAGAGAAAAAGACGAGATTACATATTTTTTCCTCTACTCACTACTTGAACATAAAAATGTTAGAAATATTGTTGTCAGGCACTTTAAAAAAACTAATGAAGTGCGGAAAATTATGAATCGCGGAAAAAAAACCCTCGGAAAAAAAACCCTTGTATTAAAAAACCCTAGGAAAAAAAACCCTCGGGGATAAAAAACCCACGGAAAAAAAACCCTTCGCTGAAGGAGCAGCCCCAAGGAGCATTCGTGGCGTAGTAGCGCGGTAGCGAGGTTTCACGGTGTGGGGAGCTCATCAAAATGTAGAAGAAAATCAACGCGGCGATGTTGTGGAAGTTAACCATTATCTGTATAGTAATTCCAACTGTGTTTTTAGTTAAAAATTATTTTAAAAACATATGTTTTCTAACTTCGAATATTATATATTGGATATAAAATAATTAAAATAAAAAAGTAATAAAACAAAAAAAGTCGTCGTCAAACTCGTATTATTATTATATAACATATAGACATAAAATAATGAACATTTGAAAATTATAATATCTGATAGGTTAAATGATATCTTATGTAATATATATTATTGGAACAAATATAATCTGTCAAAATAGGAAAAAAAAAAACGTGAAACCTCGCTACCGCGCTACTACGCCAGCACGAATGCTCCTTGGGGCTGCTCCTTCAGCGAAGGGTTTTTTTTCCGTGGGTTTTTTATCCCCGAGGGTTTTTTTTCCTAGGGTTTTTTTTCAAGGGTTTTTTAATACAAGGGTTTTTTTTCCGAGGGTTTTTTTTCCGCTTACCGAAAATTATATTTCATAATTATTTTTATTGCTTTACTTTTCGATTGTACCAAAATAATGTAAGCACTCATAATAAAAAAAAATAATCACAGTATCACATGACATTATATTGACTTAAATTAAAAGAAGCATGCGCTGTCAAGGTCCACCTAATAAACAGTTTTAATATTTATTTATTTATTTTTTAAAAATAATTTTTAGTTTTAATCAGTTTGAAATTATTGAAGATTTACATTAAAATGAGAAATCATCCTTAAACCGGGCTTTTAGTTAACGTCAGGAAAATAAATTAAAACTATAATATTATACATACAAATACACACATATATAATATATATATATATATATATATATATATATATATATATATATATATATATATATGTATATATATATATATATATATATATATATATATATATATATATATATATATGTATGTATATATTATTATGATAGTACAAGAATGTAGAATTGTATATGAATTTTTATTTTACGATAATACGTAACATTCGTAGGATCTTTACTGAAAATATAAATTAATATAATTAATATAGAATGTTAGAAATGTTGACTCCATTTCATCCTCACATTCATCGAAGATGAAATAAGGTGTGCATTAGAGGTAAAAAGATTAGGTTTATTGTTACTGCATTGGTTGCAAATAGATTTGTAAATAAATTACAGTAGAAGAGAAAATATTATTAATTTTTTTACTATTTTATTTATCGATCGAGGAATCCCTAGTTGAAAAATTACGCTTCAACTTGTCCTGTAATATTTACCTGCAATAATTTTCGTTAATTTCGATCGAAAAAAAAAAAAAACAACATAAAATCTTGATCCTTGAAATAAAATTTTAGTAACCAAGTTTAAAAAAAAAAAAAAGAAGAAAAATGTTGATTAATTACAATTGTGAAATTCTGATTTATTTATTTATTATATTTCTGAATAAATATAATAAATAAATAAATCAGATTTTCACAATGGCTACTTTTCAGCAAAAATAATGAAAAAAATTAAAATTATTTCTACTGATTGTTCGACTTTATTTAAAATAACATTCTCTATTTTTAAATTGGCGAATCAATTTTATAAAGCATTGAAAAATTAAATTGTAAAATTAAAAAAATATCATGACTATATTAATATTGATTGAATGTTACAAAATGAACATAATTTATAATAAATATTATATATTAATATTTCTAAAGTGCTGCTACTGAAGACGATAATGCACCTGCTTCTATTTAAAAGAATGACTTTAGTCATTGTTATCCTCTGGCCATTCATCCCTAGCATACCTTCCCCCTACTCCGGCCAGCTAGATCTGCCCGTCGCCTTCTTTTACTTCCCCTCTCTGCTCTGAACAAACTCGATCCGTCGATCGCGACTGTCGCGATACCTTGCGTCCATGTCTTAAAGCTTTCTGCTAAGATAAAGTGGACGAAAGCCGCCATAAGCGGTAAGTCTTCTAGTAGATATTAATTCTTTGTTAATACTGTGAGGAACCAACATAATTATATTAGTTATATAGTCACTATATATTGTAATTTTATACTAAATAGAAGGAAGTAGTTACTGAACTGACAATAAGTGAGTTATAATACTTATAATATGTCATCTATAAGAAACAGCATTATATATTACAGCAAAACGTGTCAGAGGATTGAAACATTACTGTACTGTGAGTATTATTTATGATTAATTTTTAGTCTTAATTTTATACTGAGGCTCTACGGTTCCGTACAAGCAATTTTACAAAAAAAAAATCACTAATTGTAAGTCAGGTTATTATCACTGAAGTAAGATGGTAACTGGTTTTTACTTGCAATTGGTTTATAAAACTATTTTCTGTAATACTGAACTTGTTGCCTGCTCGTTGCCTTCCCCATACCATCCCATACCTTGAAAGATATACACATGGCAGACTCTCTCGTCACTGCACGTCTCACATGCCAGAGAAAGTCCTGTATGTAGTACGTAATTTTGGCAATACGTGGAGAAAACATGCAGAAAAATGTGAATTGCCTTCTTCCTTACTGTATACCTCCAATCAACAGCAGGTCATGTGGTTGGTAGAGTAATTCGTTAAACACGACACAGAGCTTTCGAAAATCATCATACAAAATAAAAAGACAAAATTAAAAAAAAAAAAAAAAAAAAAAAAAACATGACATATATCTCTTGAAAATTGTTGTATACATATTATAGGCTGGATATGTACTACATCATGTATCCAAACTTATGGAAATACTGTAATATAATTATAATATGTATATATATATACTGTATATATATATATATGTGTATATATATATAATATATATACTGTATTGGATTCTAAATATATCACTAATCTATTTACATACAGATATTTTATTAATGTAATTAAGTGCCTTATTAAGCAAGGCCATCAAGTCTCATTTACTTTTTTACTTTACACGCAGCATTATAAAATATACAATTAGTCTTGCTCGCATATAATCTGGATATTATTTAAATATTTACATATAAGTGTAAATTGACATATATATGCACTATATGCAGTATCATTTTATTATTATCAGTTACTTATATTAATTTGAACATTTGAACACCTCAGAATTGCAGTTGCAACAATTTCAAAGCAGATCAACAAATATATAGCTCTGCGTCATCTTGATTATCCTTACCGTCTCTTTATTACCCTTAAATAAGATAAACCACAACCCTATCAAATTTACTTACAATAATATAATTATCCAAATTGAATTTTTAAGCGGTGAAATATTTAACTGTGTTAATTGGTTCAGTTGGTTGTTAAATAATCTATTTTCTACATTCCCGGGTAAAAATTACCGCTATTCTTATACAGTATATGTTCTTCATGCACATCAACAGACCATCGACATAAAAACATGTTACATATAATTAATACAACATAATTATGATACTTTGCTTTTGTTTTTGTTTTTTTCACTTTTTTTAATTGTTTTATTTTAGCAGACGTTACTCCTTACTTAAAGTATGAAGCTTTGGCGCCGTTGACACTATGACATAAATAATTCCATTTATTTTTTTTCAACAGGAATAATTCCCAAAATTGAATAAATAATTATATACGATAAGCAAATGAGACGGTGGAGGGAAGGGGGGGTTAAGGATGAAGGCAGGGTATCTTAACTTTATTAGTTGCAGCAAAAAAAAAAAAAAAATATCAAATTTCTTGAAGTTTTGAATTTATGCATTCTGAGATGATGAGATAGCATTATCTCATAAGATTTTCAAATTTAATATTTAATTTATTCATCTCACTTACAAGATAAGTCAACAGTCAACATAACATATATACATGGCATAAAATGTTGATGTTGTGTATACGGTTCATGAATTATAATAACATTACAAATGGTAATGTTAAATATATACATATAATTATGTACTATAACTATATATTATATACAGGAAATGTTTACACTAATTTTTTAGAACCTAGTTGTCCTCCAATTCCATAATTATGTCTTATACCTTGTGCTCTAAAAACTTGTTGCGAATTTTTCTCTGTATAAATGGAAGCGAGAAGCGAGTAACAATTTTTAATTTAATTTTATGCATACTTTTTACCAGCTATTTCTCTTGGCTCAAGGTTATAGAGTCAATCAAGC
Source organism: Siphlonurus alternatus (assembly GCA_949825025.1). Lineage (NCBI taxonomy): Eukaryota > Metazoa > Arthropoda > Insecta > Ephemeroptera > Siphlonuridae > Siphlonurus > Siphlonurus alternatus. The sequence goes on along the minus strand of OX463788.1, from coordinate 42,977,448 downwards.
CAATGGTATATTTTATGGCAGTGCACACGAGTCTTTTTTTAAAATAGAGTATCTACTACAAAAAATACAAAAAATAAACGAGTTAGTATTTTCTACAAATTTAGTAGCTCTTATAAATAATTATGAAACCGAAATCCAAAAAATTCCATCTCACATATATAGGTTCTCAAAAAAAAAAAAAAAAAAAATCTAGTAAACTCAGAGTGAATGCGTCATTTAACATGGGGAGTTACCTGTCAAAGGCCCTCAAATATCTCGGGAAAAAAAAAAAAAAAAAAAAAAAAAAAAAAAAAAAAAAAAACGTATATAAGGTGATATGAAAAGAATACATAATTATATGCGTTCTATGGCTCAAGCCTTAACCAGAAAATGTTAAAAAAAAAGTGTATGTTCTCGAATCCGTTTTCCTGTCATAAAATCAAGAAAAACCTATTATGGGAATTAACATGGGAAATTTTCTTGATTTTTTTTTTTTTTTTTTTACTGAAAAATGGATTTGAGAGATTTTTTTTATTCGTTTTTTTGTTAAAGCTCGGGTCATAGAACATCGCCATATTTTTTTGATACCACCTACGTTTTCGAGATATTCGAGGGTCTTCGTCAGGTAAGACCCCATTTATGTTAAATGACGCATTCTCTCTGATTTTGGAATTTTTTTCTGAAGAACCTATTTGAGCTAGAATTTTTTGGATTTCGGTTCCATATGGAGGACCACTTTTACTGTTTTTAGAAAATACTAACTCAGTTTTTGTTTATTGCCAACATCTGATAGACCCTATAAAGTACACATCTTGGGACAGCACGAACTTCAGCAATGTACTTGATGTATTCCCATTATAGCATTACACATTATACTCGTCGTCCCAGTAATTTTTTTTAGAAATTAGAAAAAAAATTAGCAGAAGTAAGTTTCCTTACCTTAATTGTGCCGTCACAATCTGCGTAGACATGACAAGCATGTGCATTCAAGGAGTGTTTTTATTATTATCATGCTCTGCATGATATCGTTTATTTTGTAATAAATTTCCATAGTTCCTGTAGGTAAAAACGTGACAAATACCTGGATGAAACAGGTATAGGCAAGACAATGTATACGTCTTGAATCTTGGCAGGTCACAAATAGAGAATATCATAATCACATTTTTTTTTTTTTTTTTTTTTAAATAAGCTTATATTTATAATACGTATATTTATAGTTTAGAATGGCGTCAAAGCAATATAAATATATGACAATGATTTTTCTTTTAAAAATGAAAAATAGCTTTATAGATCGAGTATGATATTTTGTATGGTATGGTATGGTATGGTATTTGGCATGATATATTAGAAGCACCGTTATACGTATATATACCATGGTATTATAGTGTATATTATACTATATATTTTATAATTATAACTTACATTATCATTATATATGTATCGCCATGCTATATAGTTTACATATTTAACAAAAATTTAATTAAATATAATATTTATGACAGTGGATGTAAAAAGTGATTAACATATATAATTTTAAATCTCTCATTTTGCTGGTGTTTATGCCAAGTGTTAAATGACGATGATGATCCTTGATGACTATGACGGCCGCGCGCAGGTGATGATGGTGCGTAAAGTGCTGGCGTAAGGTGCTCGCAGGAACAAACAATTGATTGAACAAACAATATTGCTGCTCATGCAGGCTTGTATAAATTTCTGTTAGCTAAAAGCTACTAACATACACAGGCGCTATGGAAGCTATAAGCAAGGAGCTGTGTGCTATAAGCCATCATGCTGGAAAGGCCTTGCTTTGCGTAAGGTGTGAATAAAAGGAAGGAAAGGATTTTGCTGTATATAATATAATAATTTTACCCAATTGACTGAGCTATACGCGCGTACATTACTGAATTTATTACACAAAATTAGCAAATGAAGAGTGTAAAGCAAGCTGTTATATAATTATATACTAATACTGTAAACTTGTATTGCGTCTATATATACGTCACTATTATAGACGACGCTTGTTTATATCATCTGCATTATACGTCTAACAATATGATGGTACTGTACAGAATATATTAATTGGCACTTAAGGTGGAGTATAAATCTGCATACGGTACGTATAGTGCTGAGCAGCGAGAATTAAGGCGCCATCGCAAGGTGAACAGGACAGAGCGTACTTGAAGTTCGCTTTGAACAGGACGACTTTGATAGCCGGCGTCACGAGTTGAATGACGCTCAAGTTGGCTTATATCTTAACACTAAAATCCATGCTCAGAGACTCTTCGTGAGGATTACATCAAAAGTTCAAGGAAGTTGCATGGTAAACAACTTCTTGTCTACGAAAAACGAATATATTGTTACATAATAATATTATTATAATATGTAGTATAGTATTATAATATGTTAACTCATTTTAGAGAAACAATTTGAAGATGAACAGAATAAATGAATATATAATAATTATGTATTTATAAATTTTATAATAATTATTTATTTTCGTTGAAAATGTAACCGATTGGGGGTAAATTATTTTTATATTGTATTCAATCAACAAGAACTGAAGTTATTTAATTATGAACAGATATATTGAATACATTGATCATTATAATATATAAGAACAATTTAAACAGTCGTTAATTGTTTTGCAATGATGTCGGACGATATTTTTTGGTACATTGAGGTGATCGATTATCATAAAAGTTTATGACATATTTCGGAAGGAAATATGGAGGCTCTATGTAAATAATGTTTTACCAAGCTGCATCTCTCATATACATATGGAGGAATATATTATTTTCTTGCAATAGCAGGTATAGCAAGCTCCTACGGTATACATTAATTGTTTACAGAGCGATAAGCTAAAATAAAATTATTTATTAATATATATGTATCAATGTATATTATGTCTAATTAATTATCTTATATTACACATAGCTAATTCAAGTTCTTATAAAATTTTGAAAACATATAAATATATATATATATATATATATATATATATATATATATATATATATATATATATATATATATATATTTACCGAATCACTTGTTTCAGAAACAGTTATAACTGTTTTTTTTTTATGAATGCTTTTTTTAGTCTTTCTTTTTTTTTTTTTTTTTTTTTAGTTCTTTTACGAAAACCAGAAATACGGAGTTAATAATTAGCGTGTGACACGAAATTGCGGAGGAAGAGCTGCTGTTGAGAATGCCGTACATTCTCTCATAATAAGTGAGCTATTCGTTATTTGTATTTACATATGACGTCATTTATGTGACCATATATAGTGTGTTTTATTATGCCGGAACTAAAGTTTCAGTAGTAACAATAATATGATTATTACACCATGCACTTATGAAAACGGTATCCGCGCTATGTGTCAGAAAAGTGGGTCTGCACTGCAGTATACATAAGTAGTATAATATATATAATACATTATGTATACACTATACTAAGCTAGTTAGTAGCTACATTTCACTCGGGCAAATGGAACATGCTGGTATTTCCAGGATATATCATGAAGGTGATAAAAAGTAAAAGTATAAATTAATATTTCATGTAATTTAATTAATTCGTATTATTGTATAAAATTTAAACACTGCAGGCTGTTTACTTACATTTGCACGAATCTAGTGCTAATTTAATGAAGACGTGAAGTTTGGTGGCAATATAAATTAAAATCTTCAATCTGTCAATTTTTAAAAATCATAAGTAAAACGTGGTTACTTAATTGCTGTCCTGTGCGGCAAAAAGGTGTAAAAAATGAGTCTGTCCCCCCCCCCCCTCAAAAAAATATATACGAAATACAATAAGCTAAAAAACCAAATGTATTATTCTCATTCAAACTTCGCTTGCTTGCAAGTTTTTCTACACATAATCGATCTTACCTGACACTGCTCCTCCACGTGAGCTATATATCATATTATATATTAGTAACATACGTTGTTCGGCTCAGGTCGAGACGCACCTCCGCTCCACCACATGTTTTGCAACATCTTCCATGTTACAGGGTGAATTAATGGCTGCTGTGATATGCATTTTGTTTGAGGGCCCTGATGCTTTGCACCGGCGTCTTGAAGACCACGTTTTTTTGCGTAGCTCGAGAGTAAGTATAATTCATGAGGGGTAAGGTCATGCAGGTTATCTTGGAGTCCATATGCCATGAGTCCATCATATCCAAGCCACCTGTCTGGAAAAGTGCATATGGTCCAAAAACTCTCTCACTGCAAATGCCCACTGCGGGGGAGCACCGTTGTACATGGGAGAGTTTTTGGAGAACAAGCATTGCACTTTCTCAGATATATGTGACTTGGATGTGATGGACCCATGGCATGGACCTCAGGGTCACCCGACCTTATCCAACCTGATACTTACATTATTGGTACTACACGTAAAAGACGTATACACGTATATACATAAATATAAATATATATATATATATATATATATATATATATATATATAGCCTTTCAAGACGTCGGTGTAAATAGCATCAGGGCCCTCAAACATTGCATATACATCACATTGCAGCAGCCATCTGTAACACGAAGGATGCTGCACAACATATGCGGAGCTGTGCGGAGCTGGAGGTGCGTCTCGACCTGAGCCGAGCTAATGGTGCTCACGTGGAGGAGTAGCGTGAGGCAGGAAGTGTAGAAAAGCTTTTGTAAGCAAGCGAGGTTTGAATGAAAAATTAATTATGTTTCTTTCAGCTGACTGCATTTTGTATTTGTATTTTTTTTCGACTATATATAGGCTCATTTTTTTTTTTTTTTTTTACATTTTTTATGATTTTTTTTGCCGCACATGACGAACTAACGCAGCGAACAACAATAGCATATCAAAAAAGTCATGTTGTATTAATTAAGATGTGCGCGTTTAATTAATAAGAGGATAAAATAATATTCGTAAAAATCGAAATATAAACCAATTTGTGGTTCGATCGAAAAAAAAATCTTAATTTAATTTTTATCCAAAATTTATATATAGGAAATTAGTTCTAAAATTCATAACATTTAGAGGGTTGCTTGTATTTTAGTTTAACAGAGCTGAATTTGATTGACATTATTAATTTAGATTATTATAATTATTTAATGCACTTAATTGTTAGTTTGATATAAGTTTGATAATTAACTCTTAAGTTTTTGATTTATGTGTTTATAATTTATATGTGTGATAAATGTGTTTGATCAGCTGTCATTAATTTCCTTAGTTGTAATTATTATTTACTTATTGCATTAGATATTCTGTACTTTCCAGTTTTTCAAGGCTAATCACAGTCACCAGACTTCTGAGTTTTCCACACGACCACACGTGCGTATTATAATTATAAATTAATCAAAATTATTTGCAAACGTTGGCGCGTCAAGTAGCGTGGCCAATAGGAACGTATCTCTCAGTCAGCGGCCAATGAGAAGCCGTGTTTTGTCACCAGCTGAGATCCCATATCCGGAAGCGAACAGAGAGCCGCTCTCGCTAGACTCGCTTGTCAAAACGCAGCAAGCATAGAGCATTTTACTTCAACATGGACGATTGAGGAGAGAAGATTGCTAGACAAGAGCTCAGACCAACTTAATATAAGTGTTTTGGTGGTGCCTCCTGTCTAAAACCGTGAGAAAAACAACTCTTTGAACTCATAGTGTGACCTTTTAAGGTGCATATGACTTATGTTCGAAGAAGAGAGGAAAGAAATTTGGAATTGGTAAATAATTCTCCTAGACAGTTTCGTTTAACCAGGTATTTGTATCGAGTATTTTCACGTTACATGCGACGTCGTATAAGAAGGGTGAAGTTTAATTTCTTCGAATCTTTACATTCAAATCAAACGGCAAAAATGTGGATTAAAGACATGAAAGTTGACCTGCCACATCAGAAAGAGTCGTTGTTTAACGATCTCATACAAGAGTGTAAGCATGCAGCTCCAGGAGCAAGATTATCATACCAAATGCGAAATAAATTAGAAAGATTTCCACGACCAGATAGAAAAGAAATAGTGTCCCGAACATCTAATGGTTGTGCTCCAATGTTCATTGCATGTAAACGTGGCCATTTAGAAATTGTTGAGTATTTGATAAATGTGTGTGATGCTGATGTCGAGCAAAGAGGCCTTTATGAAGTGCCGGATGATCGTTCCGTGCACTGTGTTACTCCACTGTGGTGTGCTGCTGTTTCTGGACGGTTATCAATAATCAAGTGCCTCATCAACCATGCTGCAGACATCAATGCTGTCTCCGACACTGGGTCTACTCCTGTCAGAAGTGCCTGTTTTATGACACATCTTGAAATCGTAACTTACCTTGTTCAAAACGGAGCTGACATTTTAAGAGCCAATTACAATGGTGGGACATGTTTAATAAATAGTGTACAAAGTGTTCAGCTGTGCCAGTTTTTACTTGAACATGGAGCAGAAGTTAATACAAGAGATATACAACACAAAACAGCTTTACACTATGCCATTCAAGAACACAGACTGGAGACTACAAAACTGCTTCTGGCTCATGGAGCAGATCCTCTTCTTAGAAGTCGATATCACGATGATGCTTTGCAAACTGCTTGTTTAAAAGGAGCTACACAAATATTTGATTACCTGCTTACCAATTATCAGTATCCATTACATCGTATTGCTGATGCTTATGAACTGATGGGATCAACATTCTTAGATGAACACAATGATACTCAAATGGCTCTGTTTTATTGGGGACGAGCTACTGAACTGCGCACAAGAGCGTTGCTGTTCCCAAAACTACATGCCATTCAGAACGGAGGCTGCGGCACAGAAGAAGCTCCTCAAAGTCTTCAGCTGTCGTCAGCTCACTCTGCATACCATCACATGACCGAGTTCCAGACTGAAGAGGAGTTGAGGAACATCGCCCTTGACGTGGATGACATGAGGATCCAGTCGCTCTTGGTAAATATACTCTCAAATGGTACTGTAGTCGTAAATGTGTTGCCAGAAATACTAACAGGATAACTTTGTAAGCATACTGTACAGGACTAACGATTATACTGTACATTTTTTTCTTCTTATATTATTTTCAATTTTAAAGAAAATAAATCATTTGGGTTGTGATAAATATTTAAAAGAAAAGGATAGGAATAGAGAGGCCTTACTGATCAAGAAGTCACGGCAGGAAAAAATCTTGTAGTCACAGTTGCACTTGAAAATTAGTTACATTTTAAAAATTTTAAGACGTTTTGCATTGTTATATCTTATATATAATTGTTATATCTTATATATAATCTTATATCTTATATTACTGTATTTTTTAAAAAAAATATTATACAGTTCTCTTGTACAGTGAGCTATAATTCAGCAAAAGAAAAGGGTATAAGGCGGTTGCATGAGCAACGCAATCAGTCTACTTTACAGGGGCTGAGTGAAAACATGCGCGCGCAGCTTGCCATGCCGGTGGTCCCCGGTGGAGTGGTAGAGAACTCTGCATGCAGGCAAAAGATTAAAAAAAATACATTATAAATTATTTAAAATGAAAATAAAAAATGTGAGGTGAACAAAATGTTTAAAATAAAATTTACAAACTTTTGCCCACCTCAGAATTTAGAATATTTTCTTTATATATTTTTAAATATTTTTTTAATATTTTCTCCTATATGCTTATACATTGCGGAGTTCCACCAGGCCACCATCGACGACTGGCGGACGACTGTTGAAACTCCCGATCCAAGGTCACACTGACGTCACACGCAAGCGCCTAATAAAAATTTTCACTTGTATTCATATATGAGGTGTCTCAGAGTACATATCCTTTAAAGAAGTACAGTATATTAACTTTAATCTGTTATAATTACATTCATAATATACCGGTATGTACTTAAAATTTCACAGTTACATTTCAGTTTGTCTTATTATTCTAAATTCATAGTGTTAATAATATTAATTGCACCAGAAGTCTAATCAAGTGAAAGATTAAAGAATATAAAATATATCACAGAAGATGATGAAATCTTGATGTAGTTGTAATGGCTTTTGAAGGTCAGTGCAATAAGGTAACCAAACTGTGATGGTGCCCAAGACATGCCCTTGCCTGGACCTTAAAAATTGTGTTTTAACATTCCAATCAAATCTGCCTTACAGTATAGGTTCAGGTACTGATTTTATTTATTTATTTATTTATTTATTTATTTATTTATTTATTTATTTATTTATTTATTTATTTATTTATTTATACTTATATTATACTCATTTATATATTCATTTATTTTCCTTATTGCTACATTTTCTTTACTCTTTTAATAAATTTTAAGGCGTTTTACTGTTTACAGTATTAAGTAGAAATATGCATAAAATATTACTGAGCTTTTTTTTTTTATTCAATTTAATTTTTCAAGATAGAAAGTGTTTGTGTTAAAACATTATCCTACCTCAAGGTTAAATTGATACCATCATACCAGGAAGTCTAGAGCTATTTGATTTCAGTTAGAGAATGTATAATAAGTATCAATAAATTAAAGTAGAAGCAATTTATTTTAAAGCATTGTACAAAGGGTTAATATAGCAGGCGCGGATCCAGGAAAAAAAAATCGCAGGGGGGGGGGGGGGGCTGCCTCCACAAGGCCAATGTTAAAAAAAATTGAAGTGGGGGAAATGCCTATATTGCCCATGTTAAATCCAAATTATTTGGGGGGGGGGGGGGCTGCAGCCCCCCCAGCCCCCCCCCCTGGATCCGCGCCTGTAATATAGTAAATTAGTAACTTATGTAAAAAAAAGACAAATGGAAATTTATATAAAATAATACCGGAATTTTTATGATTTCAAACTTTATTAAGGATGAATCTCACTTGTCAGTTGCTTAGGTATAATTTCCGAACAAACCCCCTTGATTTTTAGATTTGCAGGGGACTTCAGACACGCCTTCAATAGAAAACTAGGAAAATTAATACAGTCTTAGTTAAAATGAGTGGTACAATACACCATTAGCTATACACACTATTTCTGTTCAGTCTTTGTCATAAAAACTGTTAAAAACTTAGCAAGAGTAGATGTCTGAGTAACCATAAACAGTCTGCGGCAACTCTGTTGTGAAGAATATTTTTGTCAACAGGTAGCTTCAGAGGGGGTGGAGGGAAAGAATGAATCTTCTCTAGGCCAACTTAGGTGGTTACTTAGAGCCATTCCAAAAGTTAAAGTGTACAATAAATCCATATTGTACAGTGTAAACTATACTTTGATTTAAATTTTGAAAAAGTTAATTTGTTGATCATTTATTGGAATAAACTCAATAAACAAAAAATTACTGTTGATCTTTATTGTTTGGTAACGCACTACCGTACTTAACATTATGGTTTCTCTTGTTCTAGGTGTGTGAGCGGGTTCTTGGAGCTTTCCACAAAGATATGCTCTTTCGGCTGATGTACCGTGGTGCAGCATATGCTGATGCCCTCCAGTACCAACGCTGTATTGACCTATGGCGCTACGCCCTGGAGGTACGCGTGGCCAAGGACTCTATCCTCTACAACGACACATGCTTCACTGCCCAGGCGCTGGTTCGTCTCTACCTTGACCTTCATGAGCGGCATCCTGACAACCAGCAGGCTGCCTATGGGGCAGGAGGCTGGGGTGTCCAGGGAGGACCTTTCATCGAGGATCTCAGGTGACCATAGCTGATTTGCCCAGTACCTTGTGAGCTTTTAAAATATGTCATGTAACAATATTTTCCAATTGATAAAAAAAAAATATTTACAGTATACTGTACTCCAAATAACTTGACTGATGTTCTATGGTTTTTCCTGTTATAGATCACAATGATTTGATGTACTACATAATTACATATTATTATTAATTGTATATGTATTATTAGTACTTGCTATGTACCAGGTTTACTTAATATTTATTTTTGTTATAATAAATTTTTATTATGTTTCAATCTTCAACAATATATAGTCTCTTAGTTTAGTAAAATTATATCCCATATTAGAGAGCAGATTCAGTAAAGCTCAACTCAGAAAGAGGGAGTGTCCTGCCTCACTATATTAAGCTGTTAAGTTTTGGCTACTAGGGGAAGCGACAGGTGGGTTTGACAATACCCCCTCCCTTCTCTCCTGGAACAGTAGTGCCATGACGAAAACACAACATTTGTTGCTGAGTTACGGCGTGAGGGTAAAGTGAAGTCGCTTGCTGAGTCTGGTTGTAACACACAGGTTCTCTGACGTGATGGGCACTGCTTCGCTGCTGACGGGCCAGCTCTGTGAGTCCCAGCGGCTCCTCTCTGTGCGTCCTGTGCACAAACGGCAGCAGGACAGCTTTGACCGTGTCCTCAAGTGCCTGACCCACCTCTTCCACCTACTCATTGTCACAGCCAAGGACTCTGAACAGCTTGAGCTCACTCGGTAAGACGACTGCCAATCCTATAAAGAAAACTGAATGTCTTGCATTTGTAAAAATTAAAGGGAATTCTACTGCAGTTATTAAAACACATTTTCAAACTAAGGTTATAAACCTATATTTTATTATGTATTGGAATACCGGTACTGATTATTATTTTTTCTTAATTTTTGAATGACATAAAAAATTCTGCTTGATAGTAAATCAAGGTCAGTGACATTCCTACAGAATAACACTAAACTTGTACTTTGTGATTGCAGTCTTCTTGTGAGGCAAGCTGTGCACAGCAACCCTCGGTCCTCACAGGGGGACACTTTGCTCCACCTGGCGTCATCACGCAGCAACACAATTCGCAGCAGCTACTTCCTCGAAGACAATGCTTACGTCTTTCCCAACCTTCCCGTTGCAAAGCTGCTGATAGAGTGTGGTTCACCCGTCAACGCTCGCAACTACCACTACTCGACGCCTCTTCACTACGCTTCTTTCCCTACAAATTTTAACACCGAGGTAATTGAATCATTACAATCAGAATTTAGTCAATTTAGAATTGATGTGCAGTAGTAAATTTTAATGGTACAGTAATGTTACTATCTTTGCTGTAAATATATTTTTTTTTTTAGTTAGAGAAAAAAAAAATGTTAGAATTGTAAACTTTCATACTACACAACATTTTTTTTTTTTAAATTTTATTAATGGTGTTATAATTGAACAGCTTGCAGGAATCAGTTAACTGATCCAAAAGCCCATATTTATCTCCTTGATAAATATGTTACTATCACTATGTTCACATGACAGTATTTAAAACATATCAGTTGATGCCATCTCATAAGAATAACATTACCCATCATCAACGAATCTGTGTTAAACACCGTCATGTGAATGCAGTGTATAATTGTATGTATCAAGTGGAGTGCAGTGTGTAAGAATCGAGTACAGTGGAGGGCAATTTGTGGATGGCCATATATATCAGGGTTGTTCTGGGAGCAAAAGGTCTTGCCATGAAGTGAAAGGGGCAGGCAGGCACAATTTTTTTCCAAAAAGAGGCACGGCTTGCTACGGTTAGCTTTCTAGCTTTTTTAATGTGGACGTAAATGTTTTCCTTTATTCCTTTACGGGAAATTAAATTTATTATTATTTTTTTTTTTTTAAAGTAGATAGAAACACATATGATAGAAAAAGATTTGTTGGGAAGGGAGATAGTTCGAGCTTTTAGCCGTCAGTGACTCAGCAAAAAGAGAAAAATTAATTAAAACAACGCTATGCGTGTATATTAGGTTTGACTCGCCGCTCGTTTTAGAGAGGGAGAGGGATTTTTTTGGCTTGATCAGCTAGTTTTTGCTAGCAAAATCGTCACACAAATAATACATTTGGTGCGCCACTCTCTAGCCATGGACAGCTGTTTCGGCCTACTGGGCCTCATCAGCATGGCGAGGAGAGAGAGGCAGCAGCTCCCAGCCAGGTTATACACGCATAGCGTTGTTTTAATTAATTTTTCTCTTTTTGCTGGGTCACTGACGGCTAAAAGCTCGAACTATCTCCCTTCCCAACAAATCTTTTTCTATCATATGTGTTTCTATCTACTTTTAAAAAAAACAAATATCGCTTAGTTCGATTTTTTTCAAATAATTAATTAAGGGAAATTAAATTTGGAAAACAATAATTGTTTTAAATATGTTTTGGTGAAAGCTTGAGTCATACAACATTGCCATATTTTTAATTTTTTTCATGCCCCCTATCATATTTTTGCTTAGTTAATATAGGAGTTTTGCATACAAGGCCTCATGCTAAATAACTAAAACAATGCATTCACTCTGACTGGAATATTTTAATGTGATTTTGGAGTAAGCAAGCAGTGTGGCATGAACAGTTTCGTGTCGAACTTGTAATCTGGATCGTCTCAGGAGCTTTCCTGCCTGCCGTGTGTGACATTTTTTAGTGTGCTTGCATGCCAGCTGGCCACACCTCAACAAGTCAAACACTATTTGGGAGGTGCTGGATCACACTTTGTGCCGGCTGCCTTGATGATGGTTTTCTGTGGTTTCCCATTGTCAATATTAGGTGAATAGCTCAATATGTGTGCGTGCAGGTGGTGCAGTTACTGCTGGACCATGGCGGCCACCTGGACCAGCAGAACAGCTCGGGAGAGCAGCCTCTGCACCTACTGGCAGCCAACCCCAACAGCACCATTCCTTTGCTGCGGTACACATCCCTGCGCTGCCTGGCGGCCATGGTGGTGTGCCAGAACAAGATCCCCTACGAAGGCCACGTTCCAGCCACACTCGAGAGCTTTGTACGCAGTCATCACATATAGCTAGATAGAGTTTGGACTCCTCTCTAGCTCTCTCCATACATTTATCCATTTCGTACTATGATACTAAGCAGTTTGTTTTATTGTTTTCGGAAATATCAGGGGAACCACATAGTGGAAAAGCACAACGATTTACCCCTGGGTGGGAAACAAGGTTTTTGTTAAAAGTGTCACAGCAGAATAAAATCATTTTTTTCAAGACGTTTCGTTTCATCCAGATGCTCCATCAGTTGAAAGTAGAAATTGACACCAGAGATCTCGTTGTGACAACTTCTTGCCCAGAGAAGTGTCCATCTCAGATTATTTAAACGTTAAAATAAATATACTTTTATAAATATTTGTCCTTTTTAGGATTCTAACTAAAATTGATTTTTTTTTTTTGGCGTTCTCCCAGTCTTTTGTGTAGTTGGTAGTTGGATGGGTGACCATTTTCAACAAAAACCATGTTTCCCACCCAGGGGTAAATCATTGCGCTTTTCCACTATGTGATTCCCTTGGCTTCGGACCATTGCACTTCCGGTTCATTGACAAAAGCTGTAGCGTCCATCCTGACTGAGGTTTCTGACTATGGTTTCCACGTTTCCCTCAGTTGCAGGCAAATGCCGAGATGGATTGCAAAGCCTTGGCCAGGCGTGCCGGAAGAGCCCGCGAAACGCTCAAGTTAAGGTTTCGGAAGGTTCGGAGTTTCAAACTAGAATGTAATTAGTTAGACTAATTGACAATTAGCAAGTAAATGTACCTAATAGGTTTAATTTAAAATTATAATAGTTTCTGGACTAAAAAAAAAGAAACAAAAAAAATCAGAGTGGTCTTTGCACCCTCTATTGTTTGTGCAATAACACATTTTGAAATCAGTGAAATCTGTTCTCCATTGCCCCCCCCCCCTTTTTTTTTTTTTTTTTAAAAGGAGATGATGGTGTTAAAGGAAGATAACACGGATCATCTGATTGATTAACATGTAAACCTTGGCAGTGTGACAAAAATTCTAAAAAAAATTTGAGAGACAGATTTTAGTGCCTAAGACACAGAAAAAAATCCAAAACAATTATTCGGACCAATTTTTTTAAATTAATTTTTTTAAATATTTAACGTAGGGCTTTCCCATAAAGAGCCAAATTAAAAAATTAGTTTTAAAAAAATTGTCTCGAATAATTATTTTGAAATTTTTTCTGGTGGCTTTTAGGTACTAAAATCTGTCTCTCAAAAAACTTTCTTAATTCTCGTCACACTGCTAAGGTTTACATGTTACTCAAATGGGACTACGTCGATCAGCTGATCTGTGTTACCTTCCCCTTAAGACAGGAACACTGTATTCACAAAAAGAAAAAAAAAAAAAAAAACTAAAACAGCACGCTGCTCAACTTTTTTATAATACCCATTAAGATGTTGAAAACTTCATGGCATAAATGATAAAAAAATGTAGTAAACTGTAAAAGCTAAAAAACAATATACTGTAGTAATAGAAGCTAAGGATAGCACCATCAGTAAACTTTTGTTTTTGTTTTTTTTTTGTACTCAATTTCAACGTTTTTATACTTCTGACTATTGTTAAAACACTTGAAACTATTATCATGAAAAGTTAAATGCTTAAAAGTATTTTAAAAAAAGAGACATTTTCTATTGCCTTGTAAATGATTTATTTTACCAATGTAAGCAGTATTTTTTACTGAAATTCTTAAAAATAACACGACAAAGTATTAAAAAATGATACGAAAGTTAAAAAATGTTGAAATCTTATTACCATGCTTGAGACTTAAATATATAGAATTTTTAAGTATTGTATATGATGTATTATGTATTTTGTTAAAAGAAATTGCCGTAGAATGTAAGTATATAAATATGTCAAGCATGTTAAAACATGCATATCATTGTTGCTGCGGCAATTCTGACTAACGACTAATGACGTGTAGCTGCAAAACGAACTAACAGCTTTTGCTATGTGGTGGGCACATGCAGTGTTGTAAGAATATTGAATAGCCATGATCATTTTGGTCACCAGGTGGCAAAAGCTGTTAGTTTATTTTGCTGCTTCACGTCTTTCGCTGTTAAGTCAGAATTGCCACGGCACCATCAGCTGGTGTTGTTACTTTGAGGCATTCTAAATAAATATGCTAGAAAAATGTGATGATAATGTTCAGAGTTCTTGTATGTCTGGAGATTTTTTTTTTTCTTTGTGTCAACATAAAGTTATATGTTTTTTCTCTTTTTCTCTTTTTCTCTTTTTTTTTTTTTTTTTTTTTTTTTTTTTTTTTTTTTGTTGCAACCTTTCTAGAGATGATAGACATAGATATCCTTAGTGCAGCCAAATAATACAGTGGTAGTTTTTTTGGCATTATTATGTATTAATTGCTATGAGCATATTCTCGTGTGATGAGAAAACGAAACAAATAGCCTCATCATCATGCAAGTATTTACACACATATAAAATATATAACTACCATGAAATGGACTTCCCAATTTTTTGTAAATTTTATTATAATGGAAGCAGTGTAGCTTAATTATTAGATATTTTGTGAAAATACATATCTGTGATTATACATACATGTGCATGGATAAAGAGTGACCCTCTTTTAATCATGGTTCATAAAAAAAGTGCTTGTAATTATTATAATTGACATGTTAAAGGTATTGATAAATTAAATTACTAAAATATATATATTCTGTCCATGCGTGATAGTAAATTGATTGTTGTACGATATTTTAAATGAAATTACGAATCAGTTCTTGCATGCTTGGAATTTATTTATTAATGTGGTATGCTAAAATAAGCAAAGTTGTCTTTGTCATTAATAAAATGCTTTTCAAATATAACACTTTATAGAGAAGAAGTGCTGTAAGAAAAAAAAATCTATAATATTTCATGTATGTACATGTAAAAAAAAAAAAAAAAAAAGTAAAAAAATGACAAATCATTCACGCGTCTTCATTTAATGATAAATTTTGTAAAATTATCATAATTAATTATTTTATTAAATTGATATTTTTGTACATTAATTTAATGAACAGACAATTTGCATGACATTTTTTTATTGCAGAAATGGATAGAGGGTGAAAAGTTATGCCACTCTGAATTTTTTCAGATTTTTTAGAGACCGGAAACTATTTTTTAAAAAATTATTGAAAGTCAATTTTATGACGTCACGAGGAGTCTGTCCTTATGAAAAGGATAGGCGCTAAACGCCCGTGACGTCATAAAACTGACTTTCAATAATTTTTTAAAAATAGTTTCCGGTCTCTAAAAAATCTGAAAAAATTCAGAGTGGCATAACTTTTCACCCTCTATCCATTTCTGCAATAAAAAAATGTCATGCAAATTGTCCATTGTGAAGAAAAAGAATAATGAATATAATTAACTGTCAGTGCTGGCCAAGGATTGTCTTTAAAAAGGATTTAAAATTTTGGAAAAATGGGTTTCATGAAATATTTTTCATCGTGATCATTTTTTTTTTTTATCTTGCTTGTTAATTATTTCATCGTCCTAAAATGTAAGTGTTGTATAAACAACGAGGTTTTGACACAATTATAGACCTAATTGTACACTCCATTCAGATAAAAATGTCAAATCCGGCCATGTTAAAGTATAGCCGGATTAGACATTTTTATTCGAATGGAGTGTACATTTATCATAAGGTCTATAATCATATCAAAAATTGGTGTTGTTTACGACACTTATATAACGGGGCGACAATTTGCCCAGCTATTGAAATATTAAAAATCACAGTATATGTAGTTGAAAAAATAAGGAAACTTTTTTTCTCTTTGGACTAAGAGTTTATTATAATGTTTAATTATTTGTATGCATATGTATATTATGTTTCCAGTAAATAGTAATTTTTTATGTGCATGGAGCTAAAATAAAATTACCAAATCAACAAATTCTTGCTGTAATAAATATTATTTAAAAAAAAAACAAACAATTAATCCTTTGAAACAAGACAAAAATGCTACCCAAACAAGACAATAACGTAGTATAGGCTTACAATATTAACTTAATTATGCACAGCACCATGATTTTTTTTATTTTTACTGTAGCAAAGTACTTTTGATTTGTATGTATGAAGTTTCCTATGTTATTGTTGTTCATTATCATTTTATTTTCTTTGTCCTGCAATGGCTCTTACATAATGGAGTATTGATCTCAATTTTTTTATTGCAGAAATGAATAGAGGGTGCAAAGTTTTGCTATCCTGATTTTTTTCAGATTTTTTAGAGCCCGGGAACTAATTTTAAAAAATTATTGGAAGTTCTTTTTGTGACGTCACGAGACGCCGCTCCTTAATTAAGTAAAAGATAGGACTTAACGCCTCGTGACGTCACAAAAAAAACTTTCAATAATTTTTTAAAAATAGTTCCCGGGCTCTAAAAAATCTGAAAAAAATCAGGGTAGCATAAATTTGCACGCTCTATCCATATCTGCAATAAAAAAATTTAGGTCAATACTCCATTGCTCTAATTCTAGTTCAGGTAAGGCAATTAAGATAATGGGGAATTCTAGCTATTACATCATAAATTTTAATCTTCTTCTTTTCTTATGCCCACGTTTTGGCGTTTAAGCCATTTTACTTCTAGCAAGCCAATAGAGGCTTCAAGTTAGTGCGCTTGCGCTGCGCAACTGTTGTCGCTAAGGTCCATCTTGCACTTGAAAATGAAGCAAAGTGTGTTTTTTTTTTTAACTTTTCTCGGTTATAAATGAAGTAAAAAATCTAAATCTTGAATTATCTACTGTATTTTTCAGCTTGGACCAAAGTTCTGTAAAGGAATTTTCCCTAAAACATCTTATTCTTAGTGAAAAAACGAATTCACGTTTTTTTTTACATAGGTTTGGTATAGCGGGTGGGAACACCGAAAAATCAGCTGACTTGAAGCCTCTATTCACACACCTAGTTTCTCTATACATCTAATAATTTGCAACTCCCAAAGTAGGCAGCACAAGTGCTGGGGTGTATTACTAATGGACAACATACATGAAAAAATGTTATTGCAGAAATGAATAGAGGGTACCAAATTGTGCTACTCCGAATTTTTTCAGATTTTTTTTGAGACCCGGAACTATTTTTAAATAATT
Source organism: Siphlonurus alternatus (assembly GCA_949825025.1). Lineage (NCBI taxonomy): Eukaryota > Metazoa > Arthropoda > Insecta > Ephemeroptera > Siphlonuridae > Siphlonurus > Siphlonurus alternatus. The sequence continues at coordinate 42,959,756 of OX463788.1, read as the reverse complement.
ATTGAAAGTCCTGTGATTTCAGTTGGCACCACTGAATTCTTAATAAAAAGGATAGAGACTGGAAGCCTCCAGGGGGCGTGGCCGCACTTTCAATTATTATTTAAAAATAGTTCTGGGTTTCAAAAAAATCTGAAAAAATTCAGAGTAGCATAATTTCGTACCCTCTATTCATTTCTGCAATAAATTTTTTTCATGTATGTTGTCCATTAACCTATTCCAAAAGACTTTCCCAGCAAACAAGTATGACAAATTATTATGTTGTAATAAATAAATAATATATTATATAATAATAAAAGATAAAATAAGGTGATAATTAAGGAAAATTATCTCGCCACTCTTCCTTATAGCCCTATAATCACATCCACGAAGGTAGAGGCGATCGCCCCTCCAAAATTTAAAAAAAAAAAAAAATACCTATAGATGTTACCATCCTCACTCGCGTCGCCTCCTCTTATTCCTCTTCGATCGATCTAATTAAGCCAATTAAGCTTTAAAAATTAACACCATGATGTATAAAAATATCAGGTATAAAAATCGATCAAGCTTTCGAGTTATGAATTTTTAAAGTTGATATGGATCGAGAAATGTAACTGCCATATGTTATAAATTAGTCAAATTTAATAATTTATAACTCAAAAACTAGATCAAATTTTTATACCTGATAAATATACCTGAGCTACTGTCCTGTTAAGTGATGTCGAGGAGAACATTTTTAGATATATGTGTTATAAATTTTTTATGTGTGGAAATATTTTTAACATTGGGCATGTTACCTTATCCTTAATATATATATATATATATATATATATATATATATATATATATATATATTACACACACATTGATACCATTATAATTAAACCAATTAATTTTGCGCGTAAAGAGAAAAATAATAAGCTACTATATAATCTCAAATGCTAAAAGAATCATCTTAAAGGGATCGAAGCTTCAACTTAATTTTTTATTTTTATATATTTTTTTTTCACGGGAATTAAATTGGTTCGATGAAAAATTAATATCATATAAACAGCATGCATTTGGTTAAAGCTCAATTCATTTGACCATTAAATTGCTATATATACTTTTTTATCGTCCCAACTATAAACACGATTTTCTAGGATGAACTAAATTGAGGATTTTTGTCAGTTAAGGGTAAGGTAACGCCACCAATGTTAAAACAAGTCCCTCACACAAAAATTCTGAAAAAAATTTAAAATGTTCTCCTCTACACCCCCTATCAGTAGCTAAAATATCAGGTATACAAATTCGATCTAGTTTTTTTGAGTTATGAATTTTTAAAGTTGACTAATTTAACATGGGAGTTCCATTTCTCCATGTTAAAGTAGTCAACTTTAAAAATTCATAACTCAAAAACTAGATCGAATTTGTATACCTGATATTTTAGCTACTGATAGGGGGTGTAGAGGAGAAAATTTTAAATTTTTTTCAGAATATTTGTGTGAGGAATTTTTTTTAACATTGGTGGCGTTACCTTACCCTTAAATGACGCATTACTCTTTAGATTAATTGTTTTCTGGATTACCGATGTGGGAGATAGTTCTTTTTTTCTTTTTGTTTTGATATGGAGGACCTCTTGAAGTTTTTAGAAAACACTAACACATTTTAGTAACAAAATAAAAGCTTGTTACCATAAAAATAAAATTTTGTTACAATAATTAAGCCACGCGTACAAAAAAAAAATTAAAAACAATTATTCGAGCCATTTCTTTTTATTTTTTTTTTATTTTTTTTCAGGCATATGGCTTTCTCATGGAGAACCAAACTAACCCTAAAATGAATATACATTAACATTTTCTTAGTTGAAGCACCAAAGGTTAAATAGTTTTATTATGATGGTGTTAAATTGAAATTGGTGTAATTATAAATCTTTTACTGTGCAAATTACCCCCTGCACAATTACGTTACCAGTGACACTATATATAACTGATAGATTTGAAAATTATCCAGACTTGGAGACCAATATTTATGTATATATATATTAAAGATTAGCAAGAATTAATTATTAAAAGATTCACAAGAATATATATTGTTGTTCACTAATATAATGTTAATGATAATAATTTGATTATATATTATATGACCTCACTAATCTTTTTTTTTTCTCATTTTATTATTTTCTGTGGATATATAAGTAATACACACGTACAGTGTTATAACTAACCTTTATTTATAATGTTGAAAGTATCAATTTAAACATGGAAATGTATAAAAACGAAATTTATGTTTTTCAGAACTATTTTTTCATGCTGATGAGAACATAATTATGATATTATGATATTTAATTTATAAATTTTGTTATTTTTAGAGCATATAATTGAAATAAAATTGTTAAAGATAAAATACCAATTAAATTTACAAAAATCTGTCTATCAAGACAAAAAAAAAAAAAAAAAAGGGGAAAGTTAAAAAATGTTTAATTTTCTGGTCATATGTTATTTTTCATTTTCTGTATATTACGTCATTTACGAGCAATGACTGCTTGGCTTCAGAGCGAAGTCAATACATCAATCAATTTCAATTCAATGTACATACATGTCATTGCAAATATATTTTTAATATTCTATTTTTTTCTTGTCATTTAATATTTTGTTGCTTACGAATAAGTGTCAATTAATAAATAAAAAATAATAAGTTTACCATCTTCATTTACCTTCATGCAGTCAGTTTGTAATTTAAGTTTAAAAAAATAATAAAGAAAAGTTACCAATAATGAAATGAGTACTTTTAATTTAATCTAATTAAAAATTTGTATAAGAATTAAAATTTTCATTCATTAAAAGTTTCATGCTAAATAATTTGATAGGTGGATGACTGTCATGGAGAATAGAGCTGAAAAGAAAGGATAAGGTAGCATCGGAGCTAGAGACTTTGCAAAGGGGTCGACGATGTGGATCTTCCACCCCATGTTGGGATGTGTGAAGCTGTTGTAGTAGACAGTGTCTGGCCATGATGTGTTGGGGGTCACCTGCAGCATAGCAGTCTCACCTGCCAAGCAGAACACATTAAATTTTATTATTATATTATTTTGAAAATTTAAAATCCATTATGATGGACATTAACCAGTAACCACAACATGAAATGTGATTACCAGATCTACAGTATATAAAATTGAGACAATTTATACTATTTAATTAAAGAAAAAGACAGGATTCGAATTACCAAAAAAAAAAAAAAAAAAATGAAATCCATACTCTCATACTCTCAGGAATTTGAAAAAAAAAAATAATAAAAATATTTTACTGTCTTAATTAAATATTAATTCAATTTCATATTGTCCTATTCTACAAATTGTGTATTAAATCCTAGCTATAGTGCCCAATCTCATACAAAACTATAAATCATGCAGTTACTATTTTTTTCCATTAAATTAATATTCTTTTTTCTGATAGAAGTGAGTCATTATAACTTGATCCTTGAATCGTAGCTGCACACATCACTCATCTACATTCCTATGATAAGCAGCTAGCACACATAACTCTTATTATATATAATTATGATCTGCATCACCTTCTTCACACGAGGACACCAAAGTTCGATTGAACTTTTTAAATGTAGGGAAGTCATCGTCTAATCTCCTGTCTCGTTGCTCATCATGTCGTGCAATGCACAGAGCACCAGCTGTAAAAATAACAAGTCAATTTATACATCATTTATATAAATTTGGTACATATGCATATATACATACATATAATTATGTGTAAAATAATATATTTACTATAATATATTACTTCTCTGTCATTACAACAAATAAACATATTTTCATACTTGTGAATGAAGTGCATATATGGCCGGGCCGGCACTGATATAATTTAATAAATAATTTTAAAGATTACTGATTTTTTGTTTCACATTTAAATTAATTTACATACATAATGATACACATTGAGAAACATCATCAAATACAATTAAACCATTCAGAAACGATAATAGTTAAGTTCTGTACTCTCTCCGATGAGAGTTTTTTTCTTGTTATCTCTCAACGTTGAAAGCAGTATATTTTTTCCCAATTCCAATAAAGCCAAATACTAAAATTATATGGCTAATAAACAGTGTAAATTTTCTGGTTTTGCATGTATATAATTAGATATATTATAATCCAATTATCTTATATACATATAATTATAAAATATTAATTTTTATTATAGAGATATAAATATTATAATATATGTTTATATATTTTTTTTTTAATTTTTTTTTTAATCAAACCCTATTGGGTACTTCTATTTACTAATTACATACTACTTTGAAACCCCGAACCTTCCGAAACCCTAACTTGAGCGTTTCGCGGGCTCTTCCGGAACGGGGGCGGCCACGGCCTTGCAAATCCATCCCGGCATTAATTTTGCCTGCGGCTGAGGGAAACGTGGAAACCTCAGCCAGGATGGACGCTACAGCTTTTGTCAATGAACCGGAAATGCAATGGTCCAAAGCCAGGGGAACCACATAGTGGAAAAGCGCAACGATTTACCCCTGGGTGGGAAACGTGGTTTTTGTTGAAAATGGTCTCCCATCCAACTACTAACCACGCGCGGCGTTGCTTGACTTCGGTGATCTGACGAGACCCGGTCAAGCGCACTGCGCCACACCTTCCTTACACACATAACCATATATATGTATATATATGGTTATGTGTGTAAAATATTCATTATAATAGTCTGTTTTATGCATTTTGTCTATAAACTATTAATATACATAATTATATACAATACATCTTATTAATTTTACAATTATACATGCATTATTTTTTATAAATACTTCTTTCTGACAAGAAAATAATTTATTTCATGAACATTAAATAAAATTCTAAGATTTGAATTAACTCCGCCAAAATATGTAGTGATTGAGATCGGTGTTAATTAGTACCTGCAGTAGGACGAGGTTGCCCACGTACTGTGTACCCGACTCCAGCAAGCACCAGGACGGCCTTCTGTGCCTCGGTAGACAGTCGGTCATAGCCACCAACGGGCTCGTCCGTGATGATGAGGGGGTGGTAAGTCTCGGCACTATGCGGCTTGTTTCCTCCTCTTACCTAAACATTGTAAGTTGTAAGTTAATAACAACAATTATATCAGATATAGCAGAAAGAAAAATTTTAATAGTTCAAGAATTTATGACAACATATTAAATACAGTGTATAACGTATAAATAAGAGTGCTAATTTATTTATTGCGTAATATAAAGATTTTTATTTCAATATAGTTTGCATATATTATTATTATTATATTATTTACGCAATATATGAAAAGAAAAAGAAATATATATACTTAACCTACATTTTGTATTATTTGAATACATAATATCTATTGAATTTTTAAATACACAATGCAGTCACTTTACAACTTTCTTATGAAACAATATAAAAATCACATTAAAAATATTTTAATTTTTTACACCTCTATAATATAATCTTTATAATGACTTGTGCTTTCTACAAGCAATTATTATTATTATGTTTGTTTTAACTCCTAACTTAGTTGGGGTGTTTAAGCGCCAGCACCGGGCCCAATTGGCCCGGTAATAATAATAATAATAATAATAATAATAATAATAATAATAATAATAATAATAATAATAATAATAATAATAATAAAAGGGCATCCGGCCATGGCTTGAGCGTAGGCTCTTGTCCTGGCTCGCGGAACGCGTCCCCCCGCGCCCAGGAAGGACATGCGGGTTGGGGGTTGCCTTGCGAGTGTGACCTCTGGCCCGTAGCCTGTGGTTCTTGTACCACAGGGCGGCCAGGGCATTGGTTTGGGAAGCCCAAGATGCATCCCCACCTCTAAGTGCCCTGGTTAAAGGCATCCAGCACCCCGAGTGCTCGCGGAAATGTGTCCCACCGCGCCTAGGAGAGGACCTGCCCAAAAGGCTGTGTGATGGGCTATTTGCGGGTGTACCCGGGAAGCCCTCATTGCCCGCAGCTGAGTAGGAGACGCTGGATCGTAACATCACCAACAGGATCAGCGGGCGCCTTCACCTTGGCCCAATTGGGCCCGGTGCTGGCGCTAAACCACCCCAACTTGGTTGGGAGTTAAAAACAAAAAATAATAATAATAATAATAATAATAATAATAATAATAATAATAATAATAATAATAATAATAATAATAATAGAGTACTTAGAGCGCCACAATTCTGTTGCCAAAGTTGTACATCAAGCTTTGGCCAAGAAAGTTGGTCTCATTGAGACAGAGGTTCCGTACTATAAGTGCAAGCCGGAACAAGTTCTCCGTAATCAGGATGCAAAAATCCTGTGGGATTCTGCCATCACCACAGATAGAGCTGTTGAAGCAAACAGACCTGATCTTGTTCTCTTCGACAAGAAAGCTCGAACAGCGGTGATTGTCGACATTGCTGTCCCGCTGGACGAGAATCTTGTGACCACAGTTGCGGAGAAAAAGCGCAAGTACCAGCCACTTGCTGTCGAGCTCAAAGACATGTACCAGCTCCGTAGTGTTGATGTGGTTCCAGTTGTGATCTCTAGTAACGGTCTTGTGACCAAAGACTGGTCATTTGCCAGAGAGAAGTTGGCTCTCAAAGAATACCACATGCGTGTCATGCAGAAGGCTGCTATTCTTGGCACGGCTAACATTGTGCGCAAGGTTTTGAGCTTGTAGCACCCCCGCATGTGTACCCGCAATCCCCTCTCAATGTTTGGTACGGGCGCTTGCACCTTGGCTTGATTGAGCCCGGTGTTAGTGCTTATGAAGAAGAAAGCAAGAAAAAGACATAATAATAATAATAATAATAATAATAATAATAATAATAATAATAATAATAATAAATATTATTATTATTATAATAATAATAATAATTATTATTATTATGTTTGTTTTAACTCCCAACTTAGTTGGGGTGTTTAAGCGCCAGCACCGGGCCCAATTGGGCCAAGGTGAAGGCGCCCGCTGATCCTGTTGGTGATGTTACGATCCAGCGTCTCCTACTCAGCTGCGGGCAATGAGGGCTTCCCGGGTACACCCGCAAATAGCCCATCACACAGCCTTTCGGGCAGGTCCTCTCCTAGGCGCGGTGGGACACATTTCCGCTAGCACTCTTGGGTGCTGGATGCCTTTAACCAGGGCACTTAGAGGTGGGGATGCATCTTGGGCTTCCCAAACCAATGCCCTGGCCGCCCTGTGGTTCAAGAACCACAGGCTACGGGCCAGAGGTCACACTCGCAAGGCAACCCCCAACCCGCGCATGCCCTTCCTGAGCGCGGGGGGACACGTACCGCAAGCCAGGGAAGAGCCTACGCCCATCCCGTAGCTGGATGCCCCTTATTATTATTATTTTTTTTTTATTTATATTATTATTATTATGTGTTTTTAACTCCCAACCTAGTTGAGGTGGTTAAGCGCCAGCACCGGACCCAATTGGGCCAAGATGAAGGCGCCCGCTGATCCTGTTGGTGATGTTACGATAATAATAATAATGTTATTATTATTACTATTATTAGTTTTAATTTACAGGTACTATATATTTTGAAAAGTCTCTTTTTCCATTTTTATGCATGTAGTGTATTAAAGAGCATAATTATATTATCCCGATCATGTTATCATGAATTTTTTCATTTTTTCCCCCCGGAACTTTTTTAAAAATTATTGAAGAAAATTTTGCAAGTTTTGTTGGCCAGGCCCCTTGATTTCCAATAGTTTCTGGACTAAACAAATAACATGAAAAACAGAGTATCGATCATTAATTTGGCACCCTCTGTTCATTTCTGCATTTAAAAATTGTAGTCTACGTCAAAAGAACGAAAAATAAAAGAACGAAAACAATTTATATGAAAGCCATTACACCGAAAACAAAAAGGACAAAAATATAATAATTTAACATGAAACGATTTTATACGTAAATATAATTAACCGAAATGGAAAATGTGCGAATGCATTTATAACGAAAACCTCGCGCTTTTAGCCGAATTCAATAATCACGAAAACCATTTGGCCGATAGTTGTTATTTGAACGAATTCAAAAACAACAAAAGTCAATTAGAACGAAAACATTTTTAAAACGAATGGAAAAATCACGAATACAATTTGAACGAACGCTATTTGACCGAAATAAAAAACACCGATGAAGAAAAATATCAATAAAAAATTATAACAATAATAATTAACATATTAAACAAAAAAGAAAATTGTAAATTCATACGAATGCAATTAATAATACAATAAAGAAGTATATTAAACATTTTATAGTAAAGTAAATTTGATATTATTATTTAGCTATATAGCAGGCTAGTATTAAATGCACTTTGAAAACACATCTTTAAACAATTTAAATTTAAGAAATCACGAAATGATGTTATATTAAACACTAGCTGTATATAAAATAAAAATAAATAGATAAATAAATAAATAAATAAATAAATAAATAAATAAATAAATAAATAAATAAATAAATAAATAAATAAATAAATAAATAAATAAATAAATAAATAAATAAATAAATAAAATTCATTATTATAATCATGCCGAGTGAGGTCTAAATATATAACATTGATATAAAATGCATGCAGTTACATGACTTACATACATCATGATGATATTATCTTATATAAAGGTTGATCTTTTTTCCATTATACTTCATAAATATATATCTACATGTGTTTCTTTTATATGTTTTATAATTATATTTTTCAGTAATTTTAATATATATATATATATATATATATATATATATATATATATATATATATATATATATATATATATATATATATATATGTATATATATATATATATATATATATATATAATAAATAATATATAATATAGTTATTAAATTAAAAATATTTTCTTGGTATAATTCATTGTTTCGTTCTAATTATATATTTTACATTACATTCGTTCAAATTGTTTTCATGCTTTTGTATTCGTTTTTAAGTTTTCGTTCAAATAAATTTCGTTCGAAGTGTTTCGTTATTTTTGTAATCGTCTTGTTTTCGGTTCTAATTTACTTTCGTCCTTTTTTATTTCGGTCAAATTACTTTTGTACAAATTGTTTTCGTGATTTTTGTTATCGTTATCATTTTGTTTCGTGTTAATTTAATTTCGTGGTAAATGATTTCGTTTATATTTGTTTTCAATGTAATTATTTCGGGATAAAGTCATTCGTTGAAAATGCTTTCGTGATTTTTGTTTTCGTGGTATTGACGTGATACCAAAAATTGTCATGCTATATCGCGCGCGCGCTTTCTTTCTCCGTCGTTACCTTTGATGTTAATTTACATTTATTTTGTAATTTATAAGCTTTTCGTATGCAATATTTATTTTGTATATAAAGATATATTTAAGATTCAGTCAATTTAATTCAAAATTTATATGTAATTGGATCCATGTATCGTACAGTGCAATTTTTAACTTTTAATTGTATGACTACGCTAAAATTTGTTGCTTATATAAGTTACCTTGAAAAGGTAGGTGAGACCCCGCCGCATAGTCAACTCAGGAATGAGAAATCCGTCAATGTACCACGCCAGGCCAGTTGTTGTTCGACCTGCAGGGGGTGAAAATGGAATGGAGTGAATTGAAGTACTCAAAGCCTGTGAAATATGAATTACCTGTAATTCCTTGGTAGCCTCTTTTTCCTCCAGATGGTCCTAATGTAGCTAAAAATGTTCGAACAGTCACATCTTGGATTTTATTTATTTCCCAAGGAGGTCTACAAACAAAGAAAGAGAAGGAACTGAAAAATTAGCTTTAAAATATAGAGTGAATGGCTAGAAAGTATACATTAAATAAACCACATGTACCGATGTAACACATGTTTATAAATAAATACAACGTACTAATTTCAATAATTAAATAATTTATGTATATATATATATATATGTATAATATATATATATATATAATTATATGTTGGCACCCAAAGCCGAATTCGGCCCAGGGCCGAAAAAAGTGCGCAGAACTAGATTGGAGCATCGCGGGATGTTCCAAACCCGAAATGAATTCGTTTTTTGGCTTTGGGTCAAACCACGAAGAACCACGATGCTCCAATCTAGTTCTGTTCAAATCGAAATGCTCCAAAGCCGATCTTCAATAATCTTATAATACTGTATAATATATTATCATTCAAAAGAACGTATATATGTGTCTCTGCCTTTCGTCGTATTATCGGAGACAGGAAACTAATTTTTTACGTTTTTCCCCCCCACATTTTAAACAAATATAATAGTATTATCTAATATTATTATTATATATAATAGTATATTCACTGTTGATAAAACATAGTAGAAGTTACTGAAGAAGCTGTTAATATAATTGATCTCATTACTGGAATGAAGAGGCGGCGCTTGTAAAGGCGAAGCACTCCTTGCGTGGCTCCTTGCGTCCCAATTCGAGGCGCACGTCACCCTTGGGGTAGAGATGGTGGAACGAGGGTTCCTTGGCCTCGTCCAGCCGCCCCACGGCCCACACCATGAACACGGGGCCGCTGTTCTCGCCCGGGAACTGCTGGTCTCCGTGGTCCGCTAAGAAGATCACAACGAGCGTCTTTTTGTAAATAATACATCTAGCTCATGATAAAGCGATTATAAATATATTATAATTAATATATCTTATTAATGTTAAATTGTTTGTTGTTGTTTTTTTCTGTAAAGAAATATAGTGTATACTCGATATGAAGATTCTAGAAGGTTAATTAGATGCTGCTAGCGTAATTACTTAATAAAAAATAAATATATAATACATACCAGTAAAAAAGAGATATTACTGTTATATGCTTTTACTTATAAATATATGGTTAACAATTAATTTTTCAATTAAACAAATATATTGAAAGTTTATATTGTACATATTATAGTGATAGATTGTAACTATATAAAATAATCAAACAGAGGACTTCGTAAAAGGTCCTGATAATACTAAGTCATGACTGGATTATATACACATAAACATTTCATATTTTATTTTACCTGCAATCTTTATACCAGAGTATATTATTATTATTTCAAGAGCAATATGTCACTGTTTACGGTACTACCACAATGAATGCCACAACACAATAATAGTTAAGTATACAATGACTTTATGCCAACGACAGTAACTATAAGTTCTTGTACTATGTATACTATAGCATGAACTGCATTGTACAAGAAAAAACTTACGTGAGATTAGAGATCTTCTGTATGTGATCACGTTGATTCCGTCCTGTCGCGAGGCTGTGTGGAATTGGATCTCGTCAGTGCCTTCTACCACTAAGTCCTTGCACACTCCCTTGGAGCGACCCAGCACTTTGGTGCACTGTAATTAAGATGTGGTATGTCATAATTAATAGTAAAAATTTTCATGTAAGTCATTTACTGCCTTTGATCTAACATTGCTATATTTATATTTTTCATCTTATGCGAGTAATTAATATTTTCAATCGCCTCACTCACCGGAGCTTTGGCCGATATATTGTAGTCAATGGCAATGCCTCGGTATCCATCAATGTACGCAATAGTAACGTCTGCTCCAACCATTTCAGAACGTTCTTTGGAACCACTGAATCCAAATCCAATGTAGGAATCTTCATCTGTAATATAACGTGAAATTATTATATTAAAATAATATACTATTCATTATAATTATTATACAATATGATCTTTATAGTTTATATTTAATTACTGCAGTCGATAAATTAAAGAAATAATCTTGTAAATTTCTATTTATAGTTATCAGTGTTCTTGCTACTTACCAACTTGACCTGCAAGCTCAATTGTTATTTGTGGTCCAAACACTTCCCAGCTCACTTGCAAATTACGATGTAGTTGAGCGCAGTTGGGCAGTGTACTTTTATGAACCTGCAAGTAATTAATTATAATAAATTAAATAGCTGAATCATCACTATTGAAAAAAAACTTTGTTTTAAATTTTATTATTGAATTTACAATATATTAATTTTATATTAAGTTTATGTTGAGAAATATCGTCATTTTAGTAAGTCACCGCGCAAAGATGCAAGCATGGTTTATAAATTAAGATCCGCGCGTGATATATCCTCGCTTATCCGGAATTATGAGCTATCTGCCTTTTACCAATCGTGCGCAACAATGAGCTGTATGTTATATCAGGTGAGCGCAATTATGAGGTGTAAATCAGTACAGCATAAAAAGCTCATTGCATTCACTGATGTGTATAGCAGATAGCTCATTATTTCGGACGAGGGACGATAATTATACTGCAGTATAGAAGAGGCATTAAATAATCTATTCATAAAGCGAAAAAAACATAAGGGAAATTGATTAAATGCTATTTAATGGTGGTCGGCTTATATAGCTATATAGCTCAGACTTAAATTCGAATGATATAATTAACTGTAGCAAAATATTCTGTTTTACGGAACTTTCAATCTTATAACATGAGATAAGAAATGTATTATGAGGTCATATTGCATGCAAATTCCGTAAAAACCATTTTTAGATTATACGTAATTTTACTCTTATAATATATCATTAAAAATATAATTATGCCAGTACGTCGTATCGATGCAATGCCCACATAAACTTTTTGTGTCGTATACTATTTTAATCAATTTATCACAATATAGGAAAAATTGCAATGAAAGTTTATAGGTTCCTTTCGTTTAAAGCTTTATAATACCTCCCGGATTATTATTATTTTTTTTTTCTTCATGCATATGACTGACTTGAACCGCAATTAAGACTTACCTTGACGGTAAGCAGTGACGGCGGAACGTTGAGGTTGTCGGGCACAATGGTTGAGCCGAGGTTTTGGGAGGTCGACAGATCATACACACTCAGCCAGTCGATCTCGAACACGGTCAGCTCCCCGGGCAGCTGCAGCAGCACGGTCTGGTCCGAGTACACGCGCAGTGCCTCGAGGCTGCACACGTACCAGACACACGTCAAGTGGAGAACGGCATGCATGACGTACGTACACCTCAGGACACCATGAATTTTACCCCTGTTCTGTTTGTAGGCGTTCTCATGCAGTCTATGAAGGTGTGGTGAACTAGAGCGATTTTCTGATCTGATAACTATATTATAGACAGGGCGCTCTTCTTAATACCCCCAAAATTGCAAATCTGCGTCTCTTTGTATTTTGCAGTGGCAGCAAATCGTGCATAAGTAAAATTCATGCTGTCCCGAGGTGTATGTCAATAAATGAGTCATAAGTACGGCGTCCGTCTCAACTTATAACAATGTATCCACCATATTATACTCTCTTATATGTATATCATTATTGTTGTGTATAACAATTAATATTCAGTTATAAACATAAAAAAGTACACTTTAGGCCCTTTTGAAAGTTTGTTCAGACAGTACGTGATTTTGTTTCTACTTACTAGCCATTTTCATCCGGCACCTTTGTTCCCTTGGACGACGCTTGAGAACCAACTCCAACCCAAAAGTATGCATCTAATCAGAACAGAAGAAATTTAAATTATACTTGAGCTTTAATCTAAATACTACCATGCATAGCCATTTATTAATTACTACTTATATATTGTAGAAATGCTTACCTTTTGCTTTACCATCATAATTAAAACCTTTAATTCGAATGGTTTTGGAATCAAGAATTTCAATAGAATCACAGCTAACACCGTGAGAAGTTTTGGAAAATCGAGAGATCTTTTGAATAGTTGGTGGTTCAAATTCTTCGGGAATGTAGACATCCCCATAGGTTTTCTGGGTTGCAATGTCGTAGACAGCAAGCCATTTCACTTCAGTCAATTTCTTACGGTCAGGCAAATTAATTGTAATGTCTTTATTAAAGTAGACAGTTAAAACATTTGTCCTGAAAACATAAAATAAAAAATATTTAATTTAATTATTATAGAGTCGTTTACGACCATAATATATATTCTTGATTTCATGGCACGTTCTTTAAGAGTTCTGCATTGAGTTGCACTGCTGCGTTTCATATTAATGCATTTAAAAGAAAGATGTTACTATATTATATATAGTTTGTATATGTATTTGGACTTGTATCTGTTAATTGCTTAAAACATAATTTTGATTTAGCTAAAGATTCACGAACTGTATACTATAGATTCGGTAATTTATTATGTAACGAAACAGTTACAACTGGAGAACCATGCATGCACTATGCAATATGCAACATTTTATTAGAAGAACATTATATATAATACTGCAATTATAGTAACGATACGCCGATAGGATAAAGAGAGAGGGAGAGACGTATTGTTAGTTATCATTAAATATTATAAAGTCTTGTAGTATAGTCAGCGTCTAGCTAAAAAAAAAGTGGAGTGCTTAATTATAATATTATTAGTATGCACTGTGTATCATCACCAAATAATAATATATAATAGATCTGTTTGAATTTTTTAAACTTTCCCATAACTATAAGAAGAAAATAGCAAAATAAGATTACGCATTATAAATATATATATAAATATTATATAATATTTATTTTAATCAAGAAATATATTAGATTCACGAAATAAGAGGGGCAGGAATGATGGTCCTAAAATTTACGATATGCTTCTTACTCTTCATGGATAAATAAAAATAAACTCAAATATAATAATATCATTATCAGGTCAGTTTTTTTACTTACGTGCCAAACTCGTCGGGCACAATGAAGCCCTGGGGTCCAGGACGTGGAACAGCCCCCGACCAGAAGAACGTGTCCGTGCCCGTGCCATCGTACGTAAAACTCGACAGCAGGAACGTGTACTCGTCAACTGCATACACGTCACCTGATACCTGAAATTACAGAGATCAAGTCAGTGTGTTGCTCGTTCAATATTTTTTTAATTCAATCCACCAAAGGGAGTATAATATTTTGTCATTGTAATGTTTTTAAAATAGTTTTGTGGCAAACACTCGATATCACCTCACGGAATAAAAATAAATACGTGTACCTGAAGAAATTTCAATCTCTTTTGCGCTCTGACAAAAGCATTGAATTGATTCATCCATCATAATTTTAAGATAATTGTGAGCTTAGATTGCAAATTATAAATATTTCACTTTCATATGAGATTTTTGTTTGTCTGATTAGTTTAATAATAATGTCCAAAGTTAAGTAACTCCAACTTCGGTTTACTATAATAGGTGTTCTTAAACTCACCTGGTTGTCATAGGTGTTTAGTTTGCCCAAATATTTGCCTCTGTATGCTTCTGCATCCTCGGCACGGTGGCCTGTAGTCAGCACGTAAAAAAGCAAGGTTAGTTGAACCTGCACATGGTTCCACATTTCACCTTCATTCGAGTAGAATTAACAAACAAGATTGCCTTGCCTAGGACTTGAACTGAAATTTCTCTACTTTGAACCGCTCCCATATATACAGCCAGGCGTAATGATTCACTTTTGACGCGTGGTGTATACTGAGCATTAGTTAAAACATATTTTACTGCAATGTCCAGCTTTTATTATATTACTTACTATATACTATAGATGCAATATCGCTGAGCGCTGTAAGTGCGAGAAATCAGCCATGAACTTTCTCTTAGGGGTTATAGCGGCATAACATGTAAGGAAGTGCTCTAAATTCTGAATAGTTCAATGTTATATAGCTTCAACTTGTGTTCTAGATTTCAGCGTATGTATGTATATATAATCTAGTATTAATTTAAATATTTTTGATGTGAATGAAATATGTTTTACATTTAAAAAAAATATATATATTCTAGCATTCTAGCGTTGTAGCAAATATTTTATAGCAATAAACATTCCAATTAAGTATATATTTTGAAAAATATTGAAATTAGTATTCAAGTCTTAGGTATCCAGACGTTATAAATATCTCCTGAAAATTATTGAATAAAAAATGGTTTATTGCATGTAAAATAATTACGAAAATTTGACTTTATATAGGTGACTTCAACGCTCGAACGTACTTTTTGATAACAATAAAATTATGCTTCGTTCGACGTTACAATTTAGTCAATGCGATTTTTATTCTGCTTGTACTTCGTTTAAATATTATTAAATGATAAATAATGCATTTTATGCTACCAAGTGTAATAATGAAACAATCTCAGTAACTTAAATAATCCAGCCTATCTGTCTCAAGGTAGAAGGGTGGATACGCGCACGTATTTATAATGACTGAACGTACATATGGAAAAACAAATTTGACACATTAGCATATATATATATATATATATATATTGTTCCATTTATTTATTTGTTGCTATTTGTTTGATTCAATAAAAGTTTTGATTAATTGGTTGGTATTTTGGGGCAATTGGCACATTTTGGCCATGTATGCCCTCTAATAAAAGTTTTAATTTATCCAATTTCTCCCTTAATTCGCCTAATCCTGCAAACGGGCCGGGCCGGGTCTAGCTTTTTCTCGAAATTTCAAGTGATTTTTTGTTGTTGTTCATATTTTTGCTAAGGAAAGAGGAAGAAGGGAAACAAGTAAGCAAAAAAAAAAAAAAGTTTCTAAAACGACTTTTTCTTAGTTTTATAATGGTTTGTAAAGCACTAAAATAAAAAGGCGATCTGCATGAGGTTGAACTACGGACGGGCCACGGGTCGGGTCGCATTGTGAAGCAGTCTTCATTGGCCCGGGCCGGGCCTAGCAATCATCCGAACGGACCGGGCCGGGTCAGGCCTCGAAATTAAATCCGGCCCATGCAGACCTCTATAAAGAACTATCTGTCAACTCTTTTCGTTGTGGGTGGCCAAAGAGGGCTTCATATGATGAACGCGACGCTTACTTCCACTCAAGTTCAAAATTAAAAATAAATTATGTCTTTGAAAAATGAGCAAAACTAGTTTTGCTCAAATTTTGCTCAAAAGCCGAAATAAAATCTTACTTTGGGTTTTGAGCTTAACTTGATGCTCAAAACTAGTTTTGCTCAAACGGAAACGCGCAAAACCCGATGTAAAAGTCTCCGTCGGGTTTTGATCACTTCGATTTGAGCAAAACTAGTTTTGAGCATCAAGTTAAGCTTAAAACCCGAAATAATCGATTACTTCGGGTTTTGAGCTTAACTTGATGCTCAAAACTAGTTTTGCTCATTTTTTTCGACTTTCGCCCGAATTCGGTTTTTGGTGGTAACATATATATATATATATATATATATATATAATATAATATAATATAATATAATATAATATAATATAATATAATATAATATAATATAATATAATATAATATAATATAATATAATATAATATAATATAATATAATATAATATAATATAATATAATATAATATAATATAATATAATATAATATAATATAATATAATATAATATAATATAATATAATGTAATATATATATGCCTTAAGTACGTACGGGGGTACACCATATTGCAGTATAAAATAACATGTAAATTTATTATACTATATGCTTTTTTCTATAATAAAAGTTAAGTTAATTGTTATAATATAATAATAAAAGTAATTAAGTAATAATTACCAATATACGTAGGTATTATTTATTATATGGTATAGGTGCGCATTAACTTGTATAATATATATAACTATTAGAATGTTTAATTTTTATGAAAAGGTAAAAATATTAATCCTATAATATTTATAAAAACATTTTTCCTGATAATAATAATATGATAATAATAATAATAAAGCGGACATTAAAATTTATTTTTTAACTGTCTTAATTATGTAGAATAAATTCATGAAATAGCTTGCAGTATATACGTATATATGCACATATTATATATATATGTGAATTTTCCCTCACGTTTTTTGTCAGAACGTGTTTTTAAAAATTTTCCGGTGACTGAAATGTTGTCAAAAACAGCTGTCTTCATAAAATTCTACCACTGCATGAGCACCACTATATACAAACACTTACCTAGAAAAGAGGTCGTCAGGCAGATTAGGCTTAGAAGCCTTCTGCAGATCATTGCACAGTCCTCATGCACCACGTCCTAAAAGTTAACAAATACTTTCAATGTGAATTATAAAGTTTAATTAGAGAGCAATGCTCGCAGCGTGGCAGCCATATTCCCGTTACTAAACACTTGGTATATAGCGTGTGTCTTGCTGGCCGGCCGCCGCTACCTGAGCATGACGCCAGAGAGTAGCTAGCAGAGAAAGAGAGAACTCACCTGAGTAGGTCACTCAACCTTCGCCCAAGGGCAGCCTATCTGTCTCAAGGTAGAAGGGTGGATATATACGCGCCCGTATTCAAATCCGTGCATGCCATGGTGAACAATTGAAGTATCGTAGTCATAACAACCAAAAATGTAGGTACATAAACAATTTAAAGTAGATGGGTGAAGTAAATCAAAATGTAAGTAAAATAACTGTTATATTAAATATTTTGGTATTATAATTTTTTTTTATATTTAATTTTTATCTATTTAAAAGTTGTATATAATTTAGTAAAATTTTAATAAAATTGCATCTCCTTCATTAATTTTTATAGTACTTAATTTATTTTGTTACAATTAAATTATATATATATTTATAATGAAATCAATGTTCAATGTTAAAGAGAAGAATTCATCTAGAAACATATTAGATCCACACTTAAAGATCACATGACATAAGTTTCTATTACAATTAAAGAAAAACTAGCTCAACCACCTATGGAAATTAACATTTTGGCTGTCTATATCCCATATGGAATCCATAGAAGCACAGTTTATATTCATTATATAAATTCGATGATCGTGATTGATGGACGACAAACATAATTTTATAATTTTTTAGTTATAGCATTTTAAAAACAAACATTTTTTAAATAAATGACAATGTGGATTATATTTACATATCTTTTGAGAGATGAACTGTCGATGTAGTATACTACAGGATATATCCTGTGAATGATTTTCTACATCATTTTTGTGATGAAAATTTTCATTTAGAATTTAATTTGTAATGATTTTGTTGCTAAACATTATCAATGCTTCATTTTCTGAATCATGATAACATATAACGTGATGAACTAATTATACAGTAAAGTTGTGTTCACCATCAGGCTCCGAATCGCTCGAGCGGTACGCGCCATCAAGCAGCAGCAGGCTCCCGAGCGACGACCTCACACACCCTACGTGACGGTGCGAACCCCGTACACCATAGCACTCGAGTGGGTGCTGGCCGAGGGCGTAGAGTCAAACCTGAGCAACAGCTTCACGTCCATGCTGCAGATCTGCGAGCCGGACACTTTGCAGTGGAGAACCGTTTATAGGTCTGCTATATTGAATGAGAAAACAAGTTTTGGGATAGGAAAAAAAAATATATATATATATATATATTGATGTATGTATCTTCGCCTCTGAAAAGTTCCCTTCTGCAGTCTTGTTAATCATAATAATCACCATGCCCCGTAACTATGACACACGGCATGGTGATTGACAAGGCGAACTTTCCTTTCCAGAGGCGACGAGTGTACCAATCATATACGGAAGGTTCAAAACATGTTAATTAAGAGGAACGATAAACGTGGAATTTGGGATGTGATGCGTTTTGAAATTACGATACGGTTATAATATAATTAATATGATACTATTATTTTCTAATAATAAGTAAACAAATATATGTTATCAGTGTTATATTACTATTTACTATACAATTAATTATTACTTGGTGGAGTTAATAACATTTTTTTTTAATATTATACTTATGTTTTAATTTTCATTTGTAAAAAACAGTTCAGACTTGAAAGGAAAGTAAAATTGAGAAAAGATTTTGAGAGAGGACAAGTTTGATTTATAAAGTGTATTTTCTATTTTTTTTTATTCATACTTAAGGTAGAGATAATATGGATCAGCTGGCCCAATGCTAAAAAAATCCCATTCATAAAAATTATGAAAAAAATTTATAATGTTCTCCTTAACATACCTTATCAGTAGGTAAAATATCAGGTATACAAAAACGAGCTAGTTTTTGAGTTATTAATTTTTAAAGTTGACTAATTTAACATGGAAGTTCCATTTCTCCATGTTAAATTAGTCAACTTTAAAAATTAATAACTCGAAAACTAGCTCGTTTTTGTATACCTGATATTTTACCTACTGATAGGGGATGTAGAGGAGAACATTTTAAATTTTTTTCATAATTTTTATGAATGGGATTTTTTTAGCATTGGGCCAGCTGATCCATATTATCTCTACCTTGGAGGGATGATGCCTCAGATTTGCAATTAAATAATAGCAAAAATTTAAAAAAACAGTTCTAATTTTATTAAATATTATAAAATCAATTTCAATCATTGGGAGAGTTCTATTATATATATGTAGCACATTTTTTTAAATTCTCAATTCTGAGGCATTGAAAAATCATAAATTTATTTATTTTCGAAGGAATGTTCTGCACGTCTTATTGATTGTCAATTTAACAGAGGCTTCTCGAGCAAGTTTTGCGTGGCTGAGCTGCGGCCAGGAACGCTGTACAAGGTGCGACTCCGCGTGGATAGCAGCGCTGGTCCAGGGATCTGGAGCGAGTCGGTGACTGCGCAGACACGGGGTGCGTGATACCTTCCTTCTCCTTCTTATGAACTGGAGGGCTGGAGGCGAGCTCTAACAGCAACCAATTGCAATTATTGCAATTGGAGAGCAAGAAAAATATTATAATAAAGCCTTGCTGCCATTTTGTAATGCATAATTATATTATATGTAAAAAAATATATGTAGAACCAGTATGCATCGATTTTTGATTCAGTCTCTTTTTTTTTTTTTTTTTTTTTTTCTTGCTTAATTGATTGATTGATTTTTTTTTCAAGCAGTTTGTAGCAAAATTTTGCATTTCAGATGAAGTAGCGTCCATACAGAGTCTTCACAGAGCAATTCAATACGGTTACACCCAGGAAGTGACTAAAATTTTACAAGCAAGGTGAGAATATATTATATTTCTTTTTGTATCGCACTTGTTGTATATCTTACAAAACAGAGTACATATGAATCTGTATATATATATATATATATATATATATATATATATATATATATATATATATATATATATATATATATATATATATATATATATATATATATATATATATAGTAGGGCTACAATATCATATTAATTAATTATCTGAAGGGGTAAGTAAATCCAGAAATTTTTGACGATTTTATAGTAAGTTCATTCCCAAGCACTGCTGAGTTTTACTAGTTTTACTACTGCATATATATGGTGCACCCAAAATGTAATTTATTGATGGTATCGTGCGATTCTTTGATTATCGACCACCCTGATTGAGTTTTATGGTTCATCACAGTCGTCATATTATTAATTTCATTTGCATTAAATAAACTATATTATATAATGTATTATGTTGTTGTCGCTAGACCCATAGCGGCCGCAAGCACGCACTCGGCAGCGGGGCTGACCGCTCTGCAGCTGGCCGTGCTGCAGGACGACCGTCGCATGCTGGAGCTTGTGATAACCGGTGCAGCAGCGTGTCACGTAGACGCGGTCTCGGTGGGCGGGGTAGAGCGCACGGCACTCATGTTGGCGTGCAGCGCGGGACACACGGAGCTCGTGCACCTGTTGGCTGAGCGAGGGGCGAGCTGGCACGTTAGGGACAGGTGACGAGGTGGAATTAGAGGTGAACCTTTAAACTGACTTTATATGTCAGTGAAGTTAACTGCCATTTGCTACTAAAAGTTTACGAATATATATATATATATATATATATATATATATATATATATATATATATATATATATATATATATATATATATATATATATATATATATATATATATATATATATATATATATATATATATAGCTATTGTGTAAAGGCGGATTCAGATGGCGACAACGGCGCTGCGACGCGATTTTGACGTAAAATGAAATCCTATGCGGCAGCGAATTCGCTGGGAATCGCGTTAATTACGATGCTCTTTTTCTTTTAATCGCCAAATATGGCCGCCAATGGATGTTACAGCAAGTGCGCATTATTCGCGTCGCGTCGCAGCCTGGAAATCGTCATGTGAATCCGCCTTAACTCTCTAGTTTTGAAAAGCGCAGAACCAAATTTTACTATACATTGTTCTTCTCGATATATTAGGAACGGTCTAACTGCACTACATTATGCAACTGATGCATCTCGATTGGATGCTGTACAGATTGCACTGAGCAATGCAGCAGACATCGAGGCCGCAGACTGCAGCGGCTGGACACCTCTGCTACGAGGAGGTATATACACACCCCCCGTCTTAACATTAGAGAATTTATTGGTGACAAAAGGTTGCATCAGTTCTGCTCCACAGCAGCGAGGATGTACTGCAGGAGTTGTTGGATGCAGGCGCCAAAGTGAACCACAGGGATAAGAATGGCCTCAGCTGTCTGGCAGCCGCGGTCATGTGCCAGCGGACCACAGTCATTCAAATTCTACTGCAGAGCGGGGCGGAAGTAAACGTGGCAGGGGACTCGCAGGCTAATTCAGCTCTTACAATTGCAGAGGAATTGGAAAACGAGGTGTGCTGTCATTTTCATATATTATGTATGAAAAATTTAATACACGTACACTCTATATTGGTACCTCTCTCGTTTTAAGAATTAAGCATAATCAATATATGTATTTGTTATTATTATCTGATTGATTTAATTGATATACTAACATTGAGATAATAAATAAAAACTGATATATAATATACTAGTAGTATTTTAATTTTAAACTCATAATATATAATTTATAAATATATTTATTTTATTATATAAATATATATGTTATGAAATTTTGCACTGCTATAAAGTGTTTTATTTCCATGAAAAGTAGAAGGAATAACTAATATAGTGAAATTGCCATGTATTATATTTCTTGGATATCAAAATACTATATAATGAATATGAATTTTAGCAAAATTTATTTGTATAAAATTGTATATATATAATGATGTAGTGTACACAGTACGTAAGGTCTCGGTCTGACCGCATAATTATAAAACGTACACTACTGTTTTTATTTGTCTGCCAGTTTTCACCCATCATAATTATTAAGGTTCACAGATATAATATAATTACGTAGGCACCATAACATAATTTCATGCTGACTGTGTTTCCTTTCTGCAGGAATTGATGAGCATTTTATCGCCACCCGTGTCAGCTATCACGTGCTCGCCAGCGGTGCACGTCAACGTCGACTCTGACGAGGAGATAAACGTCGATTGACTCTGTCTCTCGTCCTGTTTCAAAATTTAGTAATTAATATCATGCAGAGTGAGAGTGATTTCAAGCAATTTGTATGTATTTAAGTAAATATATTTTGTAAAAAAAGTTTAGAATTCTAAAAACACTTCAAAGTTCTTAAATGTTTTTATTTTTACAGCCTTTTCGTGACATGCAGCTAGTGTTCTTATATTATATGTTAGCACCCAAAGCCGAATTCGGACATTGTCCAACAAAAGTGACCAAAACTAGTTGTGGTTTCTGCATTTTGACCAAAACACGAAACGAACAAATATTTCGGCTTTTGGGCATTTAAATTTGATCACAACTAGTTGTGGTCAAATCGTAAAACCCAAAACCCGATGAGAGAGAGCTCATCGGCTTTTGGTCAAATAAAATTAACCAAATCTAGTTATGCATGGTTAAATCAGAAAAAACAAAACCTGATGTGATTTTTATTTCGGCTTTTGGTCAATTTTTCACATGTTTAACCATAACCAGGTTTGGTATTTTCATTTACGCAACTAACTGATAACTGATAAGGAAAAAAATACTTCCCTACTGACCTACCCCTGCATACCGACGTGTCACGACTTGCCTTTAAATTACAAAATAAGTCCTAATACAGGGCAGCATAAGAGCTCGGTTCGTCAAAGCAAGTAGACTACTTGCGAAATATCACCAATTAATCATGAGTGAATACATCGAATTTTGTGCAAATTGTACATTTGTTTAATTATAGTTATTAAAATAGATATATTATGCATATATATGCGTGTACTCTATATTATATAATTATTAAAGTCAGTGTTAATGTGCGGTGCTGCATATAAAAGTTCAAGGAGCGACGGAGATTCTCATGCCGGCCCAGCATACACATATATATGGTATGTGTAAAAGTATATATATACATGTATTGTCGTATACATCAATTTGTTTATTATATATGTTTATTTGTTTGAGAAGTTTAATGAGATCGATAAAAATAATTCTTTAGTGGTATTTAATTACTATGTTACACTATGATATGTATGTATGCATACAGTGGATGTCACATTTATTAACTGAGTTAATTATTATATGGTCGTGTTTGTATAAGGTAAGCGGACCAAATACCCCCGGACCAAATACCCCCGGACCAAATATCCCCGCCCGGACCGGACGAAATACCCCCGGACGAAATACTCCCGGACGAAATACTCCCGGACGAAATACCCCCTTGTAAGTGGAGAGGGGCGGGTGACCAACACGGGAGGGGAAGTTGACTTTATTTATAAAGTCTGTTTTTCTGTCGTTTGTCTGACGTCACACGCGTCGTATTAAAGAAGGAAGTTAGTAACGTTAGGCCAATACATTTTGCATCAATTTATCATATATCATTCATATCAAATTAAAATTAATGTGTAATATATTTTGATACGATACATTTTATGCATGTTAATTATAAGTGTTTATTGCATTTTTTTTAGATTTTTTTTAACCAAAAATTTTCAAAATCGTCCCTATATATAATTTTTCACTTTAAAAAAATTTTTAAGTAAGTTTTTTTAGTGTAATTTTTTAACTCTGATTCGATTGGTATATAGGTCTAAAAATTAAAACTGCAATATTTTTTATTGTTTTTGGTCCCCCGGTGCTATAGGTGCCGTGAACACTTAACGTAGCATGTGTACCCCTCCTGAAGAAACTTAATTTACTTGTTGTTCTATTTATTTCCTTATTTATTCCTTCCTTTTCTATTTATATATGTTGGCACCAAAGCCCGAATTCAATGCGCACATCTAGGTGTGCCCCTAGCGACTTGAGCAAAGCCCGAAATTAACAAATATTTTGGGCTTTGCTCATATAAATTTGAAAATTTCTAGAAGTGCTCAAATCGAAAAAAAGAAACCCCGACGAGAAGTTTTATTTCGGGCTTAAATTTACTCATTTAAATTTGATCATTTCTAGAAGTGCTCAACTCGAAAAATACAAACCCTGACGAGAAGTTTTATTTCGGGCTTTTTGCTCACTGTTTTGATCATTTCTAGAAGTGCTCAAAGCAAAGTGAAAAATAATATTTGGAAATTGTGCCGTATTATAGTAATAATTTGTAATAAATAATTAAAATAATAAAATATTGTGAATTTAATAATATTTTAATTACATAAATCGCTTTTTTAATTAAGTAACAAAAATACAAATTTAGCATTAGCATGTATATTATTTTTTTATTAAAATATCTCTTTCTGTTTTATTCAAGTCATACTGAAAAATACGATTTTGTCACACTTTTTATATTAATATTTTATGTTAGTTAATTTAAATATTTTTTTTTTACAGCTGATATATTATAAAATCTTTTTAACTTAATTTACAGAACTTGCTAAGAAGCACAGAGCTCCTCAAGATAGTACCAAACCTATTAATTTAAAATAAATAAATATTATACCTGATTATTACCTGAACTTGACTTATTTTTGCAGGGATTACTATCATGGCATTATAAATTTCATCTAAACTTTTTCTTTGCACAACATGTTTTAGATTGACAACCTTTCTTATAGTTGCGTTGCAAAACACAAAACCTTGCTTTGAATTTGCTAATGCTGCTGCTGATCTGAGACACTCTTTTCTTTGTCATGTGTGGTACGTCATCTGAACTTGGAAATTGTTCATCTGCTACCTGGAATTCATTGCTAGAGTATATAAATTGTAATCATACCTTTAATTATAAAAAAATGATAATAATAAAAAAATTGAAAGTGTCTCTCAGTGTGAAAAAATTGTATTTTTTCAATATGACTTGAATAATACAGAAAGAAATGTTTTAATAAAAAAAAATACTATACACGCTATTAATGTTAAATTTGTATGTTTATCAATAAATTAAATAAGTGATATAATTGAAATATTATTAAATTTACATTATTTTATTATTTATTGCAATAATACAGCGCAATTTCCAGCTATTATTTTTCATTTGCACTTCTAGAAATGATCAAAACAGTGAGCAAACCCCGAAATAAAACTTCTCGTCGGGGATTGCTTTTTTCGATTTGAGCACTTCTAGAAATGTTCAAATTTAAATGAGCAAAGCCCGAAATATTTGTTAATTTCGGGCTTTGCTCAAATCGCTAGGGGCACATACCTAGGTTTAAAAACCTAAAATCGTTTAAAAACCTTCAAAATCTTGCTGCAAAACGCTGAGACAATTTATAATTGCCGCACAATCAAAGTAAGCATAGCATATATATATATATATATATACAAAAATCGTTTGTTTGCGGCACAATTTTGAGTATGTTTTGGTATAGTAAAATTAAATACGCAATTTGAGATCTTGATACGGCATTAACTATAAATAATATACTTTGAATATTATATATGATATATATTTGTTGTGAAAATTTTATAAATAAAGTCAACATCCCCTCCCGTGTTGGTCGCCCGCCCCTCTCCACTTACAAGGGGGTATTTCGTCCGGGAGTATTTCGTCCGGGAGTATTTCGTCCGGGGATATTTCGCCCGGGAGTATTTCGTCCGGGGGTATTTCGTCCGGTCCGGGCGGGGATATTTGGTCCGGGGGTATTTCGTCCGGGGGTATTTGGTCCGTGATTCTTGTATAACGCTGTCATGCAATCAATAGCCGGTTCGTGCAACACTGGACCGACAGAGCTAGAGTTTGTGTGTTTACTGGGAACGATATATTATACATATATTACATAATATGGAGCCTTATGGACAGACACTGTGGAAATTAACAACAAGCTATTATGAGAAAATTGCCTCAGATATATAGCTCATCATAAAGACATTATGGACACCTGGTGAATTTTAAACCTGAGCTAGAGTGATTCTAAAAGTAGCAATGTTTACTTAACGGAGCTTTTGCTATTGGCTAAAGCAGTCAGCCCCGCGGGCGGCCGCCCGCCCGCGCCCGGCAGGGCCGTTGCTAGGGTAGAGCAGCCGGTGTGGCCGAACAGGACCCCCCAATCCCGCGGGGGGCCCCCACCGCGCGAAGCGCGACTGTCGCAATTGGCCGTTAAAAAGACAGAAAAAAAAACAAGACATAAAAAAGGAAAAAAATATATCTGTACATTGAGGATTAATGTATTGTAGTACGTGTCACGACCATCAATATTACTAAAAATATTTTGATTCAATAAAATAAAAGACAAAAAAAGTAATGATTTGCTAATATAAAAAACAAATCAGTGTTGATTTTGATTAATTATTCTTTTCATGTAAACGAAAAGATGCGTGGATTTAACTAAAATTAAGTAAACCACAGAAGTCGCCCATTTAAAGTAGATGAGCCATGAGAGTCTCATGGCTCATCTACTTTAAATGGGCGACATGAGAGCAATCTGAGCAATTGCATTTTGTTCGAAGGTTTTATTTTCTAAAAAAAAAAAAAAAAAAAAAAAAAAAAGTTTAACTTGTCTTCTATTGAGAAATGAAAACCAAAAAGTTCCATCTCAAATAGCTTTACCACAAAAAAATTCCCAAAGTTGATTTTTCTGAGACCTTTAACATGCACATGACATATCATCATTATTCAAATCAAGATTTCTTAGATTTCTGTTGTATTTGTTACTTCTGACCGATTACACGATGGCGTGAAATTAAATTATTTGTAATTGATTTTATTGCTTTTTCGACATCTGATTATTGCACTGAATATATACAATTAAGTATAAGAATGTGGAGAGAAAGAGAAAAGTCTCCACATATCCTTATGATACAGAAAAAGGCTTTTTATGATACTCAAACTTCGTATGAACTATGGTAACAATTAAAAAATACCTACGTATAATCTATGATGAATTCTTTAATGGGTTAATATTTTCAAATAAAATGTTTATTTTCCGGAAAAAAAGTTCCGTAAAAAATTATTTTACTTGAAAAATCCATAATAAAGAATTCATCATTTATTAGAGTTAGGTATTTTTTATTTGGTACGTACGTACCATAGATTTGACGAAGTTTGAGTAAAAAGCTGTTTTGTGTACCATAAAAATACATCATGTATATATATATAGTATCAGAAAAAAATAACTTTGGGAATTTTTTGTGGTGACGCTATTTGAGATGGAATTTTTTGGTTTTCATTTTTCAATAGAATACAGGTTAAACCATTTTTCAAAAATAAAATCTTAAAAAAAAATGCAATTGCTCACTCTACTTTAATACAAATCCTGAATATATCGAAAAATTTGAAAAAATATATTATATTATATTATATTATATTATATTATATTATATTATATTATATTATATTATATTATATTATATTATATATATATATGTTAGCACCCAAAGCCGAATTCGGGCAAAAGCCGAAAAAAATGCTCACATCTAGTTCTGCGCATCACGAAATGAGCCAAAGCCGAAGTGAGTTTTTTTTTGGCTTTGGCGCATTTCATTTTGAACAAAACTAGATCTGCTCAAATCGAAATGCGCCAAAGCCGATATGAGATTCTACTTCGGCTTTGGCGCATTTCATTTTGAGCAAAACTATTATAGTTCTGCGCATCGCGGTTTGAGCAAAAGTCGAAATGATATATATTTTATTTCGGGTTTGGAGCAAAATTTTGAGCACATCTAGTTTTGCGCAAAATAAAGATGATTTTAATGACGAGATGATGTTTTTAATTTTAATGAAATTAATTTTAATTTTTTAAAAATAAAAATAAAAAACTAAACTTATAATAAATATTAATATTGTGACGTACCTAATATCTTTCAAGCGCTGTTTAAAAATAAATTAATTAGGGAAAAATAATAACTTTAAAATGTAATCATATACAGTATACGTACATACCTTATAAAAATATTGTAGAATCTGTTGTTTTTATAAAACACTCCCCATTTCTGTCACTTAATTACTATTTGATGATGTTTTTGTTAAATTAATAAATTTTTTGTTTTAAGAACTGCAGCTCAAATAAAATAGACATATACGCCACACGTTTTAAAGTATATTCTTTAGATTAACTCGCTCGCACGCAAATATTGTTGGCCAAAAAGTTTAGTCTGTATAATCATATACTTATAGCTGCAATTTCTTAGAATTAGGCTATCATGCAATACAGGTTGTTATCGGTACAACGAGATAAGAAAGTAGCCTTTACCTCTGCAATGAAGCTTAACCCCATTTGATTGCCGTATATGTTTATGTATTGTGGCTGCTACAATGTTCGAAAAAATAGAACTATAATATGAAATTTACAAGTGCGTGCGTGACAATATTATATTTCTAATTTCTAATGGTGAAAGCGAGTGAATCTAAAGAATACTTTAAAACGTGTGGCGTATATGTCTATTTTATTTGAGCTGCAGTTCTTAAAACAAAAAATTTATTAATTTAACAAAAACATCATCAAATAGTAATTATGTGACAGAAATGGGGAGTGTTTTATAAAAACAACAGATTCTACAATATTTTTATAAGGTATGTACGTATACTGTATATGATTACATTTTAAAGTTATTATTTTTTCCCTAATTAATTTATTTTTAAACAGCGCTTGAAAGATATTAGGTCACAATATTAATATTTATTATAAGTTTAGTTTTTTATTTTTCTTTTTAAAAAATTAAAATTAATTTCATTAAAATTAAAAACATCATCTCGTCATTAAAATCATCTTTATTTTGCGCAAAACTAGATGTGCTCAAAATTTTGCTCCAATTGTCGTGCACTTTTAATTGAACGAGTTTTATTGTAAAAAATGCTCAAAAAGGGGGCGTGACCCCAAAAATTTCGTGACTGTGCGGCGGGCTATTCTGGGAGGCTCCGCCCCCCCAGACCCCCCTGTGGTGTGTGGGGGCCTCCTTTTATTTTCTTTCTATCTCTCGCACAGGGCCCGCGGGCCCCCAACGCCTATAATATATAGCGACGGCCCTAGCTATATAGTTATACACGTAATAACTAATTGTTAAGTCCTTCTGCTTCTATCGAGGCTGTTTTCAATGCCATATATTAGAACTTCATGACGTCAATATTGTTCAAATCAAAATATAAATTTTATATAGAAATCTCAAAATTTTAAAATTTATTTCATTCAATTCGATCCTTATATAATATTATTCGTACGTTAATTGGCTCCAAAGTTTCAACTGCATGATGACAAGATTATTATTGTTATAATTTTTTTTTTAGCTTCTCAACTGAACCCTAGTATAGGGTACTGGCCACAATTAAGTGACTGAATTTAACCTCCCGGCTCTTCTTAGACACTACTTTTGTGGGTCCCTGCCAAACCGGGGCGGCCATGGCCTAAGCAATCCATCCCAGCATTCGATCGCCTGGTTGTAACTGAGGAAACCATGGAAACCTCAGTCAGGATGGTCGGCAATTGATGGAGGATGCCATCAATCACCTCCCGGATGCACGAGTGGGTACGTTCTTTAGCAACCGCCACTTGTGAAAAGTTTTGCGGTGCATGGCTGGGATCGAACTCACGATCATCCGATTACGAAATTTACGAATCAGAGGCGTATATATACCACTGCGTCAAGTGCCCGTTATAATTAAAGTAGAGTGAGCGACTTCATTTTTTTTAATATTTTATTTTTTAAAAATAGTTTAAGCTGCCCTCTATTGAGAAATGAAAACCAAAAAATTCCATCTCAAATAGTTTCACCACAAAAAATTCTCAAAGTTGGTGTTTTGGAGGCCTTTAAGGTAGAGATAACGTCGAACAGCTGTTCGACGTAATCCCCTTTGATTAACATGTAAACCTTAGCAAATTGACAAAAAGTCTGAAATTTTTTTGAGAGGCAGATATTAGTGCCTAAAAGCCATAGCAAAAGTTTCAAAAACATTTAACGAGCCGATTTTTTTAAATTAATTTTTTAGTTTGGCTCTCCATGGGAAAGCCCTATGCTGAAAATTAAAAAAATTAATTAAAAAAAAATCGGCTCGTTAAATCGTTTTGAAATTTTTTCTATGGTTTTAAGGCACTAATATCTACCTCTCAAAAAAATTTCAGAATTTTTGTCAATTTGCTAAGGTTTATATGTTAATCAAAGGGCATTACGTCAATCAGCTGTTCGGCGTTATCTCTACCTTAACGTGCAGCCTTATGGAACATAACACCGCGTTTTACTCCAACTTTTTCTGAACTATATGGTACCATTTAAAAATACTTACGTAATCTATGATGAATTCTTTAATGAATTTTCAAATAAAAAAAAAAAAATTTTACGGGGTCGTTTTCTTGGAAAAAAATCATGAAAATCCTTATGGGAATTAACCCGCAAAAACTTAAAGATTTTTTTCCGAAAAAACGGCTCCGTAAAAAAATTTTTTTATTTAAAAATCCATTAAAGAATTCATCATAGATTACTTTGGTATTTTTTAAATGGTAGCATAGTTCAGAAAATGTTGGAGTAAAACGCGGTTTTATGTTCCATAAGGCTGCACGTTAAAGGCCTCCGAAACACCAACTTTGTGATTTTTTTGTGGTGAAACTATTTGAGATGGAATTTTTTGGTTTTCATTTCTCAAAATAAAGGGCAGCTTAGCTATTTCTAGAAAATAAAATATTAAAAAAAATGCAAGCGCTCACTCTACTTTAAAACACTAGCTGTTTAACGATTAATTTGAGTTATGTAATTTAACACACACGTCGTACACGTAACGGTACGAAAAACACAAATTTGCCAGTTTTAATTAAATACCAACTTTGCTCTGCACCGCTATGCTAGGGTGACCAGATATCTTGATGTCCAAAACGGTACATGCCCCCAAGATAGAGGCCTGAAGGGCCAAAACCCCCGCCGGAGGCGCGATTTTTTTGGGTGCCACGACCCCTTTTTTACTTTTTTTTTCTTACTAGATTTTCAAATGAATTGTTTTTTTTATGAAGCCGTTTTTTCCGAAAACATTTATTTTATTTGAAAATCCATTAAAGAATTTTCGTCATAGATTATACGTAAGTATACTTTTTAATTGGTACCATAGTTCAGACGAAGTTAGAGTAAAACGCTGTTTTCTGTTCCATAAGGCTGCATGTTTAAGTGCTCAGAGGAAAACAAACTTAGGGATTTTTTTGCGATGAAGCTATTTGAGATGAAATTTTTTGGTTTTCATTTCTCAATAAAGCAGGGCAGGCTAAAATATTTTAAGGAAATAAAATAATAAGTAATGCAATCGCTCACTCTACTTTAAATAATATAAATAATGGAGTATTGTCCTCAATTTCTTTTATTGCAGAAATGGATAGAGGGTGCAAAGTTATGCTACCCTGATTTTTTTCAGATTTTTTAGAGCCCGGGAACTATTTTTAAAAAATTATTGAAAGTTATTTTTGTGACGTCACGAGACGCCGCTCCTTAAGAAAAAGATAGGACTTGTCACCGCGTGACGTCATAAAAAGGGCTTTCAATAATTTTTTAAAAATAGTTCCCGGGCTCTAAAAAATCTGAAAAAAATCAGGGTAGCATAACTTTGCACGCACTATCCATTTCTGAAATAAAAAAAATTGAGGACAATACTTCATTTCATTTTTTATATATACATTTTTCATAGAATTAGAAAAAAATATATTTATTATAGTCACCATGCAAGAAAACTGTGCCAGGGAGTTGATTTCCTAAAATTAACCTTTTTTCTTGGCCTGGCCACGATCCTATTATGTTGTAAAGTTGCATGTAAAATAAAAAGAAACAAAAGCAATACTGTAAAAGAAATTTACACTTAAAAAGCATAACTTCGAAGGATACTTTTCCAATAAAAAAAATATATTTAAATATCTTGAATTGATTTTTTTTTTTTAAATTTCGTTATCAAATTTTCCATTCCCATTCACAATATTTCTAAATGTACATGTTTCTTAAATAATGCATTATAATTATATTTGTTTATAAATAAATAAAACTTAATATAATGTCACGAGATAAATTATACATAAAAAAAAATGAGTATAAAGCAAGAAATTAATTTGAATTACTTTTAATCGAACTGTTCATTTTGCAAATACGAGTAGTGTGAACTATTGTTAGAGTGAAATAGCTGTAGAAGTTAAATTGAATTAATTTATAGCATTCAAATTGGACTTAATAACAGCTAAAATTACTTGATTGTATGAATAATATTTGTGGCGTTTTTCCCTCATATTATTATCCATTTATTTATGTAATATCCATGCACGATTATTGTGAAGAAAAAAAAAAAAAAAAAAAAAGACATAGAAATTTTTGTCTAAGCCACGACACAATGCATAAGAATGATTTTTTCAAATTTATATTTTATTGGAAATTTCCATCAAGTGAATATCATCAATATCAATAGATGATATTTTTGTGTAAAGTTTTTTACTTATTTTTTATTCAAATTTTAATCGAAAAGTAGTGACTTCATTTCACGTAGTATAATAATTATGTATATATACTTGCGCGTATATACAAAATATATCTATTCCGCAATTTTGTAAGAAATATGCTGTTTTGCGAATGCGATCGAGAAAAAGGGGCATGGAGTTGCAAAATCATTTGCGTCCGTACATTTTCGTAAATATTCACAACCACATTCCTATGAATTTTTTTTAATGATAAAAAGTTTAAAAAATTTCCCTTTTTTAAATTTTGTCCGAAAGCGGTACATTTAGGCGTCCCGAGAGCCTCTTTGGGGACACCGGGACATGGTACTCTAAAACGGTACTGTACCGGTCAAAACGGTACGTCTGGTCCAAGGATCTTGTATGTATACATGATCCTAGGTCTGGTCACCCTACGCTATGCACTCGTCGCGGGTAAAGTATTATAGACTGCATTGTTTTCGTTGTTTTTCTAGTCGCGGCGGTCGCGGGTAGTTTTGAATTTAACGACTCGAAACGACTCGAAAGCCTCTAGTGTGCATTAAGGAAAGCTATGTGAGGAAAAAAGTTGAGAATCAAGATGCGAAATTTTATTAATCAAGACAGGCATCACAGAGAGAATCAAGCGAAAAGCGATCAAGCCTCCTAAAACCCGACATAGCAATAGTTAACAACATGGATGTTGCAAAATTGAAGGTAAAAAAGTGCTTATGTTGTGTATGGGCTGTTACATGTATTCAAATTATAAAAAAGTGTTACCTTCTGTATCATATTTAGCAGAAAAATATCATTTAATTTTTATACTGTTATACTGTATTGCAAATTGACGGAGGAAATGCATATTGAATTTCCGGTCGCAGTGGACCCCCACATGTATGCATAGTTGCATACTGTATGGTCTGTATGTATGCATACATTAGTCGCAGTCGGTCACAGTATGTACACAGCAACCAGCAGCCCTCCGGTGGGGGAGTTCAAATGAAAATTGTTTTGATTTGTTGTCATCATATTGCAAGTATCATAACTAGTTTTAAGAGAATATAGTAATTTAGAACATGAACAGTGCATAGCCCAGTTTTGGATTTTAGCCCTGTTTTGGTCCCGACCTGCTTTTAGGCTCCTTAAAGGCCAAAAAAGTAAAAAAATAAAATTGTAACTTATTAATTAACCAAACCCTCCCTTCCATGAAAATAACAACTGCAATACCTTGATAATCAAAAACGAATAAAAACAGGGTTTTTAACAAATAATTCGTTTTTATTTTTTCTTCACTAGTAAAAAAAATATCACTGTATTGCAGTTGTTATTTTTATGAAAAGACTGATTTGGTTAATAATGGGTTAAAATTTAATTTTTTTACTTTTTTTGGCTATAAGGAGTCCAAAAGCAGGCCTGGACCAAAACCGGAACATTTTTTTTTCATGTCCCTTCACATAAATTTTTTTTTTTACTCAAAGAGATGCTCTGATATGGAACTGAAATTATGATAAACTCAATTGCTACGTTCCATTGAACATGTTAATAATTTTTTCGAATTTTTAAGAACCCCAAATATGGCAGATAAAAATTGTTAAAAGTGAAAAATGTCTTAAGGGGGTCCGTTACCGGGCTGCGTGGTGTATGCTTATTGTGTTGCGTAGGGTCACATTTCACGTTGTCTTGTTGTATGTATGCATATGCATAATAAAATGTATCATACAGTATGCATACTGTATGCATACCGGTAAGTATGATATATGAATATTGAACAATATGCATATCACATACATAATTATTTTTTTGTTTTCCTATGTGTGTGCGCATGATGCATACTGTATGTATATATATATATATATATATATATATATATATATATATATATATATATATATATATGCTAATGTATATAAATATACATTTATATTTTATGTATCGTATCATACACAATCATGATGTTCAAATGACGGTATTTAATACGCATTCTTTGATGATGTTTCAAAAGATAACATTATCCGTCGTCAACGGATCCGTATTAAACACCGTCATGTGAACGTAGTGATTGTGCTTACAGACTATTATAGGTTTTGTATGATACAGTATGAATGATGAACTGTATCTGTGAAATATATGGGTTTGAAAATATTATAATACTGGTAATCTAGCAAAACAAATATAGTATATAAAAGAATTTAAAACAATCTGACAATATAAAGGTTCCTCTTACAATATTACAGATCTAGGTTTACGTGTAGATTTGACTGCGCGCGGCGATCGTCTTTTGCTTTATCACATCCAGATATACATACATAGTACGGCTAGACAGTCTCGAAGCTAGGCACCATAGAGTCTACAGGTAGTCTACTGTTAGACTGTAGGACCCCTAGAAGTTCAAGCTATGCATTCATATTCATACATTTTTACTTTTTTTTTGTCTCCTTAACTTTGCAGCAATACTCATATTTCATACAGTACACCACGTAGCCCGGTAACGGACCCCCTTAAGACATTTCGCACTTTTAACAATTTTTATCTGTCATATTTAAGGTTCTTTATTTGAAAAAAATATTAACATGTTCAATAGAATGTAGCAATTAAGTTTATCATAATTTAAGTTCCATATCAGAGCATCTCTTTGAGTAAAAAAAAATTTGTGTGGAGAGACATGAAAAAAAAAATTGTTCCGGTTTTGGTCCAGGCCTGCTTTTGAATTCCTTATAGCCAAAAAAAGTAAAAAAATAAAATTGCAACCCATTAACCAAACCATTCTTTTCATGAAAATAGCAACTGCAATACCGTGATATTTTTTTTACTAGTTAAGAAAAAATAAAAACTTATTATTTGTTAAAAACCCTGTTTTTAATTCGTTTTTATTTTTTTTGAACCAGTAAAAAAAAATATCACGGTATTGCAGATGCTATTTTCATGAAAAGGATGATTGGGTTAATGGGTTACAATTTTATTTTTTTACTTTTTCTGGCTATAAGGAGCCCAAAAGCAGGCCTGGACCAAATCAGGGCACAAATCCAAAACCGGGCTGTAAAAATATAATAACATGGAGGACATAAAGGACCAAGAGGTGGCGCTGACATCTGAAAATTTTGCTCTTTGCATAGAGGATACAGCAATACCTATAGCATGGGGAGAATCACAAAAATCATCAAATTTTACGAAGTCGAAATATTTTTTTTATATTTGTCCGAAAGTATTTGACAACTAATTATGGTGTTGTTATTTCTGTGAAATTATGTTGTGGCTGCTGACGGAGCATTTACATGATTTTACAATTTTAATCATATACAGCAATCCTCGCCAGACTCATGTTGTTCCAGCAGTTACCACTAGGTTCGCACTAACTTTATGACGCCAATAATACATTAAGATAATACTTTACAAAATTTGCTTGTAATTTGTGTGCTTTGTTTATACCAGTTCCATTTGTAATAGAAATATCACTTTACTTCATTTTTGTTGTACACAGGTGTTATAAGAGAATATACAGTAGTATGCATGCATATCTGACAACAATAGAGCTACTTCCTTGTAGCTATGGTATGAATTATGAAGGTCAGCTTTTGCTTCAATCTGATTGTAGCTTTCTGCTGGTGGTGCTTTCCTTGAAAGCATACCTACTCGGGCTGAATGTTAAGCCTACATTATACAATACAATTTTTCAATATTTTTACAAGATTTTTTACACCCTCAAGGAGTTAAAATTTTCTTGTAAGGAAAAATTTTATGCAATATTTAGTGGGACAAGGGCTTAAAGAATATGTTATGTTAGATATGTTATGTTATGTTAGATTTTAGTTTGAGAGAGAGAGGCCAATCAAGCAGGCGAGCGAGTGGCGGTGTATCATTGAGATAAGGACAATTTTATTTATTTATTATACATATTTCCCGATTGTTACATAATATAACAGTTGGCAGGCGATACTAACACAGTCCTATACAGAACAATATGCAACGGGTGAGTTACGCATAGTATCCCTTTTAACAATTAAATAATAAAAAGGGAAAACATAACAGAATGTCTAGTAACAAGAATGTAAATATTAAATAAAATATCACGTGTATAGACGATGTTCAGGCAGCCTCCATGCGCGCCGCCATAGCGTACGTACACAGATGCACAACGTGTTATTTAAATGATGGAGAGTATAGAATTGAAAAACTGTCTTAAAAATTGATGTAAGACTAAATGGACAATTTTAGTGTGATGAGCAAATATACTTTTAATAATCCTCAGTATTGCGCAAAATTCCTCCCTCCCCCATCCCCTTTTATTTATTTTCATTTCTTTAAAATTTTCTACCTGCTTGCTGCCTGCCTCTATACACTAGTTATGTACGTAATGGCGGAAAACAGCTGGAGTGGAGGGGATGAACAACGTCTATAACACAGTTAAGTCAAATAAATTATACATTATTTACAGTTCATGACTAAGCAAATAAACTTTTACATACATAACATGACGCCATATCCCTTTACTGGGTAAGCCAGCAGCATTATTACCTCGGCCGTCTACAAATTGCCCTCCAAAGCACTTGATTCTTGCATACTCCACTTGCTTCAGAAATACTCATAACTAGGGCCCGGATTTTAAGTTTTCAAAAGTATGAATTTAAGGGCATTGGGTGTAGCACCGGTAGTTGGCAACACTGACATATCTTCACCATGTTAATTTTTGATCATTGCTCCTCGTATTAATTTTTATGCTAGAGCTAAGCTGATTGCTGTAGTATCAAGATAATTAGTAGCCCAAGTGCACAATTTGGCTAAATAAAGCCTGATTTAAAGAAAAGTATTTTTTAGTAATTTTTTAAATTTACATGCATTTTTTGAAAATATAAAAAAAATACTTTTCTTTAAATCAGGCTTTATTTAGCCAAATTGTGCACTTGGGCTAATAATTATCTTGATACTACAGCAATCAGCTTAGCTCTAGCATAAAAATTAATACGAGGAGCAATGATAAAAAATTAACATGGTGAAGATATGTCAGTGTTGCCAACTACCGGTGCTACACCCAATGCTCTTAAGCACTGGATTAAGTCCAAATTTTTCTCAAAATCAGTTTTTAAGTTTCTTAAAATCAGTTCACTTTCAGTTCAAAAACGTAAAATAAGTTATTTCCAGTTTATATAATTTTTTACGATTTTTTGACTATTTTGACTCTTAAAACCTAGAAATAAAGGAAAAATTTAAAAACATTAAAAATTCTCAATTTTTTTTTTTTTTTTTTTTTTTTTTTTTTTTTTTTAACGCATTTTATTGGTAACCTACAATCTTAATGTGAGAAGTGTCAGTACAATGCAGATGTAAGATGGAGGGAAGAAATAAATTAATTGAAACAAATATTTTCATTTTATTTTTTTTTTTTAAATAATTCCACATTTTTTCTACACAAAACATCGATTTAAGTTTTACAAAACTGAAAAAAGTTTTAAAAACTTGAAAAAACTCTAAAAAACTGAAACAGTTCTAGATTTTCAAAATCAGTTTTTTTAAGTCCAAACTTTTTTGCATTTTTAGGCATGAAACTTCATGATTCGTGGACATTTGAAGTCAGATCCCATATTACATGCGTATTTATAAAACTTGTTAAACTTGAGATCTGGGCCCTACTCATAACACTCTTTTGCCTTCTGCACTCTCTATTACACTGTGTACTTTTAACACTTCTGTTCTTCAAACATTCTGCAATCACGTCCAACCAAACCTTTTTAGGTCTACCTAATCCTTTCATGCCTTGTACACTACCTTTAAACACCTGTTTTGCAATTCGTTCATCACCCATTCTCTCAACATGTCCAAACCAATGTAGTGTACTTCGTTCATACTTGTCAATTACGCTTTCCTTCACTCCACACTCATTCATCACCCATGTGTTTCTCACTATCCATCCTAGTTTTACCACACATATTCCTTAAAAAAAACTCATACCAACAGCATTCAACTTACTCCTATGCTTTGTTTGACACACCCATACTTTAGACCCATACATCAAAGTTGGTATTAGGACAGAGTTATACACACACAGCTAGCTTAGCCATATTAGACAACAGCTCAGTGTGACAACACCCTGCCATACTACCCACAATCCTCCTGCCAGCACTTACTCTCCTATCAATCTCTCCATCTACACTTCCGTCCTCCCGAAACAGTCTTCGCAAATATACAAATTCTTTCACTCGTTCCAGCTGTTCTCCTTTTAGGTCAATTTCAATTCCTTTTGCCTCGTTGCTATCTATACTACCAAACACCATTACTTTTGTCTTGCTCACATTGATTTTCAGATCCATACGACTAGTACTCACTTCCAAACGGTTTAATCTTCTTTGCAAGT
The DNA here is from genome assembly GCA_949825025.1 of Siphlonurus alternatus. Lineage (NCBI taxonomy): Eukaryota > Metazoa > Arthropoda > Insecta > Ephemeroptera > Siphlonuridae > Siphlonurus > Siphlonurus alternatus. The sequence goes on along the minus strand of OX463788.1, from coordinate 42,920,080 downwards.
CATCTTCACTATCAGCTAACACCAATGCATCATCTGCATACAACAGCAACCATAACATTATCGTACCCACACTAATTCCATTTTCACCTATACCAGCCAATCTTACACACTTATCCATAAACACATTAAACAGCCATGGCGACATCACACAACCGTCTCTCTCCTCGCTTCACTTCAAACCATTCGCTCAAACCACCATTCATTGCACCCTCACAAACGCTTTACTACCTTCATACATAGATTTTACTGCATTCAGCAATTCATCATTTACAGCATACTCGTACAGCACTTTCCACAGCATACTTCTATTCACCTTATCATACGCCTTTTCTAAATCTACAAATGTTACAAACAACTTTTTATCAACAGCCAAATGTTTTTCAATCAACTGTTGCACAGTAAAGAGCTGGTCTGCGCAGCCTCTGCCCGAATAACGGATAAAATACCCTTTGATAAAATACCCTCGGATATAATACCCAGACAAAATACCCTAGGACAAAATACCCTTGGACAAAATACCCTCGGACAATTAACCCTTGGACAAAATACCCTTAGACAATTAACCCTTGGACAAAATACCCTTAGACAATTAACCCTTGGACAAAATACCCTTGGACAAAATACCCTTGGACAAAATACCCTTGGACAAAATACCCTTGAACAAAATACCCTTGGACAAAATACCCTTGGACAAAATACCCTCAGACAAAATACCCTCAGACAAAATACCCTCAGACAAAATACCCTTAGACGAAATACCCTTGGACAAAATACCCTTAGACGAAATACCCTTGGACAAAATACCCTTAGACGAAATACCCTTGGACAAAATACCCTCGGATAAAATACCCATCACTTTGAGGTTGGGAAAAATTTCAGTTTCAATTCAGGGCGAGAAATTCACATTTTTGAAAATACTGGAATATTTATTTCATTTGCAATACATTCATAAACTAGCTCATTCAAAGAATAATCATCGTTTTGAATAATATATAATAGATATATGAATCTCAATTCCAAAACGCTTGGGTAAAAATCCATGTCCCCACTCGTGTTTAGTTCGTTCATATATAGCCGTCTCACTCAAATATCTTTTAATATACTATACACATCAATGCTCGTTTTTTCCGAACGGGGCCGGCTCCGTAGTCTGATGGTCTTTTTGTCAAAATTATATAACTAAAAGTTCGGTAAGAAAGAAGTATATGATTTTTTTCCCCGGTGTCTCAATATTTTTAAGTCACTAATATGCATTAAGAAGTTATAAAGGCTTTTTAACACAACTAAATACTTTTTAAGATAATTTTATTATGTACCATGTGTACATGTAATTCTATATCTTCAAAAATATAAAATTTCTTCTCATCATTAAAAATGTGAATTAAATATAATTTTTTCTGGTAAATAATGATTCTGTACAATAAAATAACAAATAAATATAACTGAAATAGCAATACGTATTTTACTATCATGCTTTGTGCTGGTTGTTACCCGTGACAACATAAATTTTAAAACCTTTATGAACATTTAATTTTATAGCTGGTTTCCATGAGTAAGTTTATAGAACATTCTACTGCAAAAAGCAATGTATCTCTTGTCGACCTTACAATGTAACATTATGTTAATACGTAAAAAATTGGGTGGGGAAGCAATGTTTTCTTCTATTCATGAGGTGACGATTTTTTATTCTTACTTTTTGTTTTGTTTTTGCTCTTTATTAAAAAATAATGAAAAAAATGCATTCATACATTCATTGTAAAATAATTATACCATAATAATTATGCGATGTTTTATTTAGTCTCCCCTGTTCATTTACATTTACTTATTTCCCCCCCCCCCCAAAGTCCTTTTTGCCTGGGTTGGCTCAAATTTATTGCACCCAAATTAACCTACATTGGGTAAGATAACACGAACAATCGATTGTTGTAGTCCCATTTGATTAACATGTAAACCTTAGCAACCTCATAATGATTCTGAATGTTTTTTGAGAGACAGTTCTTGGCACCAAAAAAATATGGAAAAAATTTCAAAACAATCGGACGATCCAATTTTTTTAAATTATTTTCTTAGTTTAGGTCTCCATGGGAAAGCCCTATACTAAAAATTTAAAAAATTCGTTTAAAAAAATTGGATAGTCCGATTGTTTTGAAATTTTTTCCGTATTTTTTTTGTGTCAAAAACTGTCTCTCAAAAAAAATTCAGAATTATTATGAGGTTGCTAAGATTTACATGTTAATCAAATGGGACTACAACAATCGATTCTTCGTGTTATCTTACCCTTAAAAAAATAACATGATAAATAATAAAATAATTAAAAGATGCTAAATATTTAATTATTATACTCTACAACTAAACGTATAAAAAAATAAATTATGCTGTGAAAGTATCATGCGCAGGATTCAGTGAAATTTATTTTACCTTTTTCATGGGCAATTCGCAATAACATATTATAAATTATAGAAATTATAATCATAAATTTATGATTATAATTATTGATACTGTTGAAACCCGAAATATCATATATTTTTAATTTTGGTTGGTTGGTTGGTTGCTCAGGGATCGGATGCGGATGCGGATGCAGATGCAAGGTGCACACGGATGCGCAAAAATGGGCTTGCATCCGCATCCGTGCATCCCAGATGCACGGGAAAAATTAATGCATCCGGATGCGCATCCCAGATGCATGGAAAATAAATTTGCATCCGGATGCGCATCCCAGATGCATGAAAAATAAATTTGCATCCGGATGCGCATCCATGGATGCACGAAAAATTAATTTGCATCCGGATGCGCATCTCGGATGCACGAAAAAAACGCGTGCATCCGGTCCCTGGTATTTTGGGGCAATTGACACATTATATTTTTAATTTCATTATATCAATAGGAAACTTTTTATGCAACATGAAAATTATTGTACCCTGTCCCTTTAATAATAATAATATTAATACTGTACTGTACAGTGTATATACAATGCATGTGTGCAAAATGTTTGCATGATATAGGTATAATTTTTATCATTCTACGAAATACCTAAGATGCTGTTATATATTATAATATATGGTAAATTGTCTGAGGGTATTCTGTCCAAGAGTATTTCGTCTAAGGGTATTTTGTCCGAGGGTATTTCGTCCAAGGATATTTTGTCCATGGGTATTTTGTCTGAGGGTATTTTATCTGAGGGTATTTTGTCCAAGGGTATTTTGTCCGAGGGTATTTTGTCCAAGGGTATTTTGTCCAAGGGTATTTTGTCCTAGGGTAAATTATCCAAGGGTATTTTGTCTGAGGGTATTTTGTCCAAGGGTATTTTGTCCTAGGGTTAATTGTCCAAGGGTATTTTGTCCTAGGGTAAATTATCCAAGGGTATTTTGTCCTAGGGTAAATTGTCTGAGGGTATTTTGTCCTAGGGTATTTTGTCTGGGTATTATATCTGAGGGTATTTTATCAAAGGGTATTTTCTCCGTTTACCCCTCTGCCCGGCATGAAACCACACTGCACCTCCCAGATCTTTTCCTGTGTAACTTTTTGCACTCTCCCAATCACCCATCTACCATACACTTTTCCTGGTATACTTAGTAAACTAATTCCTCTATGATTTTTACATTCATACTTATCACCCTTTCCCTTGTAAAATGGAACAATTACAGCACACCTCCAATCTTCTGGTACTCCCACATTTGTAACACACTTTACATAACTCAAGAAAATCAGGGGCGGATCCAGCCCGCGGCTTTGGGGGGGGGCGGTGCCCTATCCCGCAATGTTAAATTTTGGAGTGAAAGGGGGGGCGATGGGTGGGGGGTGGTAATACCTTCAATGTATTTTGGGACCTTTTGGGGGGGGCGATCGCCCCCATCGCCCCCCCCCCCCCCCCCCTTGGATCCGCGTCTGAAGAAAACGCTTCATCAACCACGGGCTTCCATACTTCAGCATTTCACTCGTTACACCGTCCACTCTCGCAGATTTTTCATTTTTCAACTTGCACACAATTCCTTGTAATTCTTTCATACTCATTCCTTCCTCGATTCTATTCTCCTCTGATGCGTCCACCTCATTCATACCCTCTAACCCGTCCACATCTTCATTCACCTCATCATCATCCTCCTAGCTGAAACAACTCCATAAAATACTTCCGCCAACATTCTCTGCTCTCGCATTCGTCCCACACAATCTCACCCTCTGAGTTTTTCACACCACTAACATTCTGAACACTTCCTTTCCTAACTTCATTCACCATCTTCCAATATAATTTTTTATTGCTCTCAAAATCTTTCTGCATTTTCTCCTCAGTTGTCCTTTTAACATCTTCTCTGCTCTTTTTAACCTCCAACTTTGCAATTACTCTCTTTTCCTTGTATACAGCATATAATTCTTTCCTTTCACTCTCACTCTTAACTCGAATAAAACAAGGAACCATTTAAAGATCTAATATTTAGATATAAATTGTTCCACAAATGACAAACCCTAATATAAAAAGAATTAAGATGAGCCTCTGAACTTGCAAAAGGAGGTATGAACAAACAACAAACCTTGTTTACAACCTCTCTCATAAAGAGTTGCTCTTTTATCTACCACAATAACATCCAGAGGCTTTAAACAATATTTACCATCTAAACACCTTTTTAAAAGCATATGATCATTTTGGTTAGGTAGATAGAAGCCTTGTTTTTTTTTGTTTTTTTTTTTCATCGAGCCAATGAAAGAAAGTGGTAGGGTGCCACACAGGCCAGGCATACCTAAAAACCTAAAATATATATGTGTGCGTGCGTGTGTGTGTGTGTTTGTGTGTGTGTGTATATATATATATATATATATATATATATATATATATATATATATATATCAGGGGCGGCTCGTGCCCCTTTTCCGTGGGGGTGCTGCCTGACATGGGACCAGCAGAACACCATGGGGGGGTTTGGGGGGCGGAGCCCCCCAATGGCCCGCCGCAGGCGCGATTTTTTTTAAGGACACGCCCCTTTTTTAGGGTAAAATTATGACAAAATCATATAATAATGCTCTCAACAAAGAAGCAGAAATTATCTAAAAACAAAAAATGCATGCATTTTATTTATAATTTGTTATGACATGCACTTATGCGAGCCCTTTTGAAATCGTGATTGAATGTTTCAAACTTAATATAATGTCCAATTTTTAATTATTTTTTTTAATTCATAAGTCCTTTCACGTGGTAAGAAACATATATAAAAATAAATATTGTTTTAAGCCTTTTTTTTTAAATAATATTGTCAATCAAACTGCATTGTTAATATGAAACCTGAATGTCTGGTATAATTTTTACGCAATGTATATAATGAACATCAAATAAATCGATCATGGTATATACAATATGTACAAAATTAGGCGACAACCAGAATCTAATATAAATTTTTAAAGACAAAATTTAATAAAAAAATAAAAAATGAAATTTATATAAGAAAAAATTACATTATTAAACATTATTTCAATATTATTAGTATTTATTTAATTGAGAAAAAAATAATCGTAATCCTGTTAAGGTAGAGATAACACGGATCAGCTGACCTAATGCTAAAAAAATCTCAGTCATGAAAATTACGAAAAAAAAAAAATAAAATGTTCTCCTCTACATCGCCTATCAGTATAGCTAAATTATCAAGTATACAAAACTGAGCTAGTTTTCGAGTTATTAATTTTTAAAGTTGTTTTAATGTTGACTAATTTAACATGGAGATGGAGAAATGAAACTTCCATGCTAAATTAGTCAACATTAAAAATTAATAACTCGAAAACTAGCTCGAATTTGTGTACCTGATATTTTAGCTATACTGATAGGGGATAATGTAGAGGAGAATATTTTATTATTATTTTTTTTTTTCATAATTTTCATGAATGAGATTTTTTTTAGCATTGGGTCAGCTGATTCGTGTTATCTCTACCTTAACAGGATTACGATTATTTTTTTCTCAATTAAATAAATACTAATAATAATGAAATAATGTTTAATAATGTAATTTTTTCTTATAAAAATTTCATTTCTTATTTTTTTATTAAATTTTGTCTTTAAAAATTTATATTAGATTCTGGTTGTCGCCTAATTTTGTACTTATATTATTGTATATACCATGATCGATTTATTTGATGTTCATGCAGTTCTGATCACCCTATAATTACGACACATCGGTATAATTGGCTTGAGCGCGCATATGAGAAACCTCTCGAGCGGTATAACAGATCAAAGATCCCAATTTTTTTATTATTGTTTTATTTTTTTTTTTAGCCATGCAATATTTCTTTGATTACTATCGCATATTTGCTGCTTAATAATGTACTGCCGGTACACGCAAACCCGGGAAAATAAGCTATATATTTTTCTCATCCTGGAGTAGTTAACGTTTTTTTATATTTTGTATACTCGTACACTTTTACAACTTGTTTTTGTTTTATTGTTTTATTTTTATGTTTGAATTTTCACATTAATGGTATAAAATGCTGTAGTGAATAATTAATAAATAAATAGCTCCCATGTATATCGACTTGTTCCTGGTAAACTTATAATTTATAATAAAATACATGGGCGCGATTCACGAACGAATTATGTTATCCAGATTTCTCACTTAATTAATTCGATCGACGTTTAGTGCCATTGAGTTAGCCTGGCGCTAACTGCGTGGTTAGTAAGAAACCTGTTGTTGTCGTTGTTCGAACGTGAGATATCTCACGATTGTTTACATACATGCACCACTTAATTTTCAAAAGACAAGTATTGGTTCTTTTGGGACAGTTATATTTTTATTAAAGTAAAATAAAAGTGCTGGTCTTCATTCCTCAGATGCTTCAATATATTTAGTCAATCTTTGTTAGTATATTCACTGATGAATGTAATTAAAATTTTGTTAATCTGCTCAATGAAACCATTACAGGAAATGTCTTCGAAGTGTTGTTCAAATTATTCCCGCATGTCAAATACCACAAGCTCATTGGTTCTGTTGAACCAATGAGTTTGCGGGTACTGCCGATCGCACAGTCCCCGATCGCTCCAAAATCACACGGCTTGAGTGGGAGTTGAAGAAGAGGAGAATGAGGGTGGGAACACTGCTTTGGGCTACTGCTAGTAGTGGAAGTACCTTCCGCTGGGTAGCGCTGAGGGAATAAATTTACGCGGCAGCGGCAAAAATTTCATGATTTTAAATGTTAGTTCCAGGGCTCGGTTCCGAGAACGTTCACGGATCCAGATCCGCGAAAGATCCGCGGAAAACAATCGAGGATCTGGATCCGGGATCCAGGTTCCGCGAAAAACGTTCAAGGATCTGGATCCCGGATCCAGGTTCCGAGAAAAACGTTCGAGGATCTGGATCCCGGATCCTTGTTCCGCGATAAACTTCCCGCTCCATGGATCGCGGATCCAGGTTCCGCGAAAAACGTACGAGGATCTGGATCCCGGATCCCGGTTCCGCGTAAAAGATCCGAGAGCTCGGATCCGGGATCCTGGTTCCGCGATAGACTCCCTGGCACATTGATCCGGGATCCAGGTTCCACGAAAAACGTTCGCGGATCTGGATCCCGGATCCCGGTTCCGCGTAAAAGATCCGAGAGCTTGGATCCGGGATCCTGGTTCCGCGAAAAACGTTCGCGGATCTGGATCCCGGATCCCGGATCCGCGAAAAACGTTCGCGGAACCGAGCCCTGGACTTAGAACTGATAAAAATTTGCTGGAAAGTTCAGAAAAATTATAGAATTATTTGATATTTCTAATTGTGTGTTTGTTCCCAAAATTTCTGGGGGGGCTGCAGTACCGCAGTACTATAGTACGAGCCGCCCCTGATATATATATATATATATCTATATTATATCTTTACACACCATACTTTTGTAATCTCAGTAATCTGTTCTGAGAATTTAGAGACTTGGGAGAATTTCTTTGGTCCGATTCAGCAGCATTTTACATGATAAAAATCATACTAATATACTGGATTAACTTTTGATAGTACATGCTTCAGTCTTCAATGAGACCGCGGTATATAAAATTTGAAAAATGCATCATGCAGCCATACCGCGAATATTTTGGGGGAAAAAATCGAAAAATTTCAGCAATACAAATTTCACATCAATTATCTTTTAGCTACTTCTGGTGGGAAAATAAAATTTAATTTTACTTTTACTGTTTTTGATAAATATTTGTTTACAGTACATGTATTTATGTTTATTGTTTTTGCACTGTAGTGGTGACATACACTACAATATTGACTGTGCTCGCAATTTGTTTCAGGTTGCTGAACTTAAGCGGGAGTTGAAGGTACGAGGTCTTAGCACAGTCGGCAACAAGCTGGATCTTATTGAGAGGCTTACTGCAGCCGTGGAGGGCTCTGGAGGTTTGTATACCTTACAGTTTATATAAAAATCAACGCACTTCTGACCTTACTGTGCATAGTAAAGTTTTATTCCTGTCAACAATAGTTTTATTGGTAGTGATAATAGTACTTTGCTATGCTTCAAAACAGTTGCTGAAGACACGGAAGGAATACACTTTTTACAAGTCATTTATAGCTACATTTGATGCAACATTCAGTTAAACAATGAAAGTACTGTAGCCCAAACTACCAAGTTGAGATCGGTAAAATAGACGCTACCACGACATTATTCATCCAGCTATTTTTTAGAGTAATCCTTCCTTTGTTAACAATCCTTCTTTAACAATCCTCTGGAGTTATTTCTGATGCTGACTTGTCTGTAACTTGTTGCAGATGGCTCGTTGGTGATGGATGACGATGGCAATGTTGAGGAAGGTTTGGAAGACGAGGACGAAGATGAGGAGGACGACGATGATGAGCTGGGCGAGGAGAGCGCCATCCTCGGCACCCCCATCCTAAGCGGCATCCAGAGTTCCATCAGCACCAGCCTGTCCACTCCCACCACCATGGACTCTAGCATCTCAGCCTCGATAACGCCTGGTTCAGACCAGAAGTCGAGCAACTTTAAGAGGGGTGCCAGCAAGGATGACAGCAAAATACCTTCCAAGAAAATAGTCCTCAACCGCACTAATTTACCAGCTGTGGAGAAAGAAAATTTGGATGGTAAAGATTCCAAGGATGGCTCAGCGTCCTCTGATGATGGTCTCGTAAAGACTGTGAAGTTGGCTAAGGTCGAGTTGACTGCTAAAGAGGTAAGCATGACAATCGAGAGAATGTAATATTGTGACATATCGCCTATTTCTGTGTGTAACAGATGGAAGTAATGTAGTACCTAATTTTAACTTGGAATCAAATTGTAAAGCTTCTCTACATAAAATGCATATTTTTATGTGTACTGTATTAGAATTTGACTATGAAGTCACAAGAGAGTTTATTAAAGAGAGTCTCGGCTTCACCCATGCAATGCATGCATAAATTATATATACAGTAATTAATAGACATTTCTCCTTGTGTTTGAATCTTTTATTTATTTTTTAATTTACATATTTAACATATTTGTATATTATTTACTCATTGTATGTTGTTATTGCAGCGTTTGGAGCTCCGGGCTAAAAAGTTTGGTGTTTCTCTGACTGAAACTACAAAAGCTGATGTACGAGCTGCCCGGTTTGGTCTAAAAGACTCTTCCTCCAAAGCGGCTACAGTGGTAATTATTTCAGCAATCTAGAAAGAAAGCTTTTGCCAACAGCTACTCTTACTGTGGTATTCTTGTCTTAATCTTTAAATATGATTCATCCCCCCCCCCCCCCCCCCCCCCCCCGTTACCTCTGTATTGAAATTATGGTTTCAGTGTGACAAACAGGTGTTATATAAAGCCTACAAATTTTTATTTCTATTCTAATTAATTCTATTTAAGCTAAATTACTAAATTAGCATAATGGGGTACTGACCAAAAAAAAAGTTTCGAGTTTTTGTCAACATTTCAAAAGGCACGAGAATTTCATGAAGAACAAGCCCTATTAGAGCATTCTATGACAATTTCCTGATTTTATATGAATTTTTGAAACCTCTCAAAAATGACGTCATACCATTGAATCTTAAATGGAAAATAGATCAGTTAACATTACCAAATCCCACACTTAATATTGAAATGTATCCAAACTTTAATTTGCAAGGTTTTTAGGTGCTAGAATCACGATAATGAAGGTTTCAAATTCCTACCTCAATAACTTTTCTTTTAGCAATGTTAACTGATGCATTTTCCCATTTAAAGGGTTCCTGAACTTGAAAATTCATATGCAGATATGGTCCTCACAAGAGTCCGGATGCAAGTTTTAGTTGCTTAGGTCGCACCGTTGTCTAGATATGAGCGAAAGAATGCCACGCGGCTAGTAGCGATGACGTCACATCGCTTAAGGTCGAAGCGATCTTTTACATGCAAGCGTACGGCCGCGCGGCGGCCGCGACCACGTTTTCTCGTACTCGTGGTTGCATAGCCCAAGTTAGGAGTGACGTATCAACAAAAATAAAAAAGGACATGAATGACAACATCCTAATGTACATTGAACTCAATTTTCGAACATTTATGTTGGTAAAAAAAATAGATATCGCAATTCACAAATTAATATTTTTATTTTTTATTCACAACGAAATATACAGAAACGAACAGTTTTATTCTTTGCATGATTTTTTTGTTTTTGCTTCACATAATATTACATACGTAAAGTAAGTGATGTTGTAAATTGTTAATTGCAATAAAATGTTACAATCTCATTATTTAGTAACATTAATAAAAATACTCCAAATATTTGTAATAATTATTTGAATTATATTTTCTTCTTCTTTTCTTATATTATAAATAAGCAAAATTACATGGTGCGATAACAATATTATTTTAATATTACTACATAATTATGTTTATACCTTAAAATACAGATATAGGTCTCGTAAATTCGTTATATTATATCACTGTGAAAAAATCATTTCAAACTATTTATATAAGCATGCAGTGCTCAAAATAAGGTGAGTTATATATATTATGGTCCATGATCGAGGCGCCTCGATCAAAAGCCTGCAGGATGGATCATACGAGTTGCATTTCTTACAATTAAAATACTGTATTAATTTTAATTAACTAATTTTCTTTAGTCCAAAATTAATTATGCTGCTGCACTATCATGTAGATTAATTATATTTTCTATATTATATCGAACACTGCATAGCTTTTTTCCTACCAAAGAATTATGGCAATTAAATAAATGATTAATTCTGGCTCGTTTCAACATGCCTTAAAAATATAAAACAGGCATCAAGAACAGTGTTGGACAGTGCGGTGACCAGTTTTCGCCAGATCACTGATGTCCAGCAACGTTGAGCGTGGTTGTTATTTGGATGGGTGACCGTTTTCAGCAACATTTCACAGCTTTTTTATTATATTGAAATTTAAAAAAAAAAAAGTAATAATGCATTTTTTCAATTACAATTTTGATTAAACACGTATAAATTAAAATACGATATTTAATACATACACATATACATATAATTATAATGTAATTTTTTTTAATCAAGCAACATTACAATCAACTTAAGTTACTGTTGTACTTACTAATTAATGTATATATTTTATATTTAAAACAATCCTTTTGACACTTTGCCCTAGCACGCTCATCCACAGGACCCTGTGACTAAAGGGAACGTGGATACTTCAGTTAAGATGGACCCGGGCTGTATTTTGTCAATTGCCTAAATCCAAGAAAAATACAGTATGAAAAAGTGAAGCGATGTTGAAAACGGTCGCCCATCTAATTAACAACCGCGCTCAACGTTGCTGCAGGACATCGGTGATCTGGCGAGAACTGGTCACCGCACTGTCCAACATTGTTCTTGATGCCTGTTTTATATTTTTAAGGCATGTTGAAACGAGCCAGAATTAATCATTTATTTAGTTGCCATAATTCTTTGGTAGGAAAAAGCTACGCAGTGTTCGATATAATATAGAAAATATAATTAATCTACATAGTGCAGCAGCATAATTAATTTTGGACTAAATAAAACTAGTTAGTTAAAATTAATACAGTATTTTAATTGTAAGAAATGCAACTCGTATGATCCATCCTGCAGGCTTTCGATCGAGGCGCCTCATGGACTATAATATACAGTGGCGTGCGGTCCATTAATGCGTTGGATGCGGCGCATCTAGGGAAAATTTGAGCTTTCTTTAAAGAATATAAATATTTTCTTTTTCAATTTCATCACGTCAAATTTCAATAAAAAAAAAAAAAAAAATTATCTTTGTCTATGTGAAAATCTTCGTTTGAATTTATTGAAGCGTTTACCGCAAAAACGTAAATGAATTCGCGGTGCAATGCAAAGACGCCCTCTTGCATGAAAGCGGTAGACTCACTCAGCTTTGTTTTCCCCATGCATGAATCTACATTTCCCCTCCCACGCCCGTTTTTTCGTATAGTTTTATCATCAAAAAAAAAGCTGAGCTTTCTACCGATTTAGGAGGTGGGGGCGAGCTTCAGTCCTGGGAGGGAGTTGAGGGAGGGGAGCGACGACGATCGAGTAGCCGATGTTTTTGCCTCGTGGATTATCGTAAATTATATGCTGCATGCCGGGGAAAAAAATATAAGATTCGAAAACTTTATCTCTTATTTTTAAAGCAAAACAAATATATAGTTTCACAATTATGAAATCCACACTATAATTATTTTAAACGATTAAACTCATGTTCTTAAATTGACTTTACCTTTCAAAACAACAAATTATTTGAAAGAAATTACGTATCTTAGAAAATAAAATATTGATTTATCGACTGCTAATATCCTGATCAATCCGCGTCGCGGATCACAATAGAGGTCTTTCACCATACGTCACAAAAATATGACGTCACGTGAATGTAGGCAAAAAGCACCTATTTAACATGGTAGTAGCATACCAAAAACTATTTATTTTCTGCGATATGACAATCGTGGTACTTTTGACAATTATTTTATATGATAGATTGAAATGTCAAGTAAATGGAAAAAAATACAATATTTGCCAATGATATCTGTGAAAAATACAATAAATCATTAAATAAAATGTAAATCGACTCCAAATTTCACGTCAATAATGATCATTTTAGGACACTTATGCACTGATATTGACCCTAAGATGCTTCAAAAAAATCAGCCAATCACCGACCATTGCTTTCCCCGCGGACTTTTGAATACGAGGGGGAAACGGCACAACAAAAAATAATGATAAAGAAGCTAGGTAAAATAAAAAAAAATGTATATGTTCAAGTTATGTATATTTATTTCTTACGTATATTTATTACTAAAAAATAATAAAAATATGTTAAATTAGGAGGAATAAATCAAGTGATTCCAGTTCCCTCTCAGTATACCTACTGCTGAATGTAAACAACAACAAAGCCAAGCAAACGCTATATTAGAATTTAATTGACTGCAGAGAATAAAATGCGTATTTTTATTTCACGTATTGCAGCTGTACATAGTCGGAATCACAATACAAAAATTATACGTATTGTTTTTAGTGAAAATAATTATATTATATATTAATTATGTGCTGATCGATCATGAATAAAACTGTCATATACGATCGATATAAAATAAAAAGACATTACCGACAAAAAATTTAACTCGTCTTACAAATTGATTTAAAAAATTATTTGTGATTGATTTTAGAATTGTATAAAACGTCGAAATATAATATATTTTTGTGTTATTTTTATGCTTAAAAAGTCGCCTGCCACGCCCCCTTTTTAAAAATTTTTGCGCCTGCGGCGGGCTATCCGGGGGGCTCCGCCCCCCGGACCCCCCTTTTGCTATGTCCAGTCCCATATTTTTGCCACCGCATTACTGCCTGCTAAACCCACCGCACGCCACTGATAATATATAACTCACCTTTTGAGCACTGCATACTATATAAATAGTTTGAAATGATTTTTTCACTGTGATATAATACAAATTTACGAGACCTATATCTGTAGATATAAGGTATAAACATAATTATGTAGTAATATTAAAATTATATTGTTATCGCACCATGTAATTTTGCTTATTTATAATATAAGAAAAAAAGAAGAAAATATAGTTCAAATAATTATTATAAATATTTGGAGTATTTTTATTAATGTTACTAAATAATGAGATTGTAATATTTTATTGCAATTAACAATTTACAACATCACTTACTTTACGTATGTAATATTATGTGAAGCAAAAACAAAAAAATCATGCAAAGAATAAAACTGTTCGTTTCTGTATATTTCATTGTGAATAAAAAATAAAAATATTAATTTGTGAATTGCGATATCTATTTTTTTTACCGACATAAATGTTCGAAAATTGAGTTCAATGTACATTAGGATGTTGTCATTCATGTCCTTTTTTATTTTTGTTGATACGTCACTCCTAGCTTGGGCTATGCAACCACGAGTACGAGAAAACGTGGTCGCGGCCGCCGCGCGGCCGTACGCTTGCATGTAAAAGATCGCTTCGACCTTAAGCGATGTGACGTCATCGCTACTAGCCGCGTGGCATTCTTTCGCTCATATCTAGACAACGGTGCGACCTAAGCAACTAAAACTTGCATCCGGACTCTTGTGAGGACCATATCTGCATATGAATTTTCAAGTTCAGGAACCTTTAAGATTCAATGCTATGACGTCATCAAAAAAAGTTTTAAAAATTCATATAAAATCAGCAAATTGTCGTAGATTGCTCTAATAGGGGTCGTTCTTCATAGAATTCTCAGTACTTTTTTCTAGTGTTGCTAACTCAAATACCGGTCAGTACCCCATTGAGTTGCCTAGTTCCAAAAGTGGCAATATGCATTTTCAGTAAGGGTTAATTTCCTGGTATAAAAGTTGGCTTAATGATCCTAGTTGAAAATGCATATTGCCGGTTTTGAAACTAAGCAACTCAATTATAGAGATGGAGGATGGACCCTGCTATCCGAGTAATTTGAAAATCTCTCCCCTTATTAGCCAGAATTATGCTAATCATCATCATTTTGCCTCAGGCTCCTGCCTTGGATCTATTGAAAAAAAGGGCTGAGAGATTTGGGACATCTGTGTCTAGTGTCATGGAGCAGGTATGTTTTTTTTTTGTAATTAATGTTTACAGTATCTTGCTCATGGGAAGTATAAACCAAATGCTGTTGTAATTGCATCACATGTCCTAAAAAGCCCTACCTTGCGCCAAGTGGCGGCTCGTGAGAAAAGTGTCTCTTGGGTGCAACAGACTTGCAGATCCCTCTCATGGTTTACGAGCCACCACTTTTTTTTTTAACTACAATATTTCCTCATCATGTACAAAATTGTATTATTATTATAATTTTATATAGAACAATTTTGTAAGTCCTCAAACATGGTTTGAAATGCCCTATGCATGAATTACTAAAAAAAAAAAAAAAAGGTTAATATCCATGATTAATGTGTACCATTTGTCTTTGCTTTAGGCTGAGATGGAGGAGCGCAAACGTCGTCGTCAGGAAAGGTTTGGAATCTCAGAACCTGTGGTGATTGCTGGAACCAAGACAGTGGTGACCTCCACTACCAAGACAGCCGCGTCAGAGAGTGCTGACACCACACATACAGATGCTACTATCTCAAGGAGCTCTGTTGCAAGCTCCAAGCGAGTGCCCATCATGGCTCCTAGTGGCAGCGCTCCAGCAGACTCGACAACAGGCGACAAGAAGAAGCTGCGTGCAGAACGCTTCAAGATCAAATAAGATGCAACTTGAACCACTTGCTTGACTGCGTCCCTGCACAGCAAATTTTCTTGACAGAGTATTTGTGCTCACCATAAAGGTTAATGTCTTGGAATAAAATGAGGTTCATAAATAATGTTTATGATTTTTACATTTACAGTAAGATAGTATTTATAATTAGAGTGGATAACTTTTATTCACTTTTTAAATATTTTACTTTTTTACTGCATGTAATTGTATGTAAGAACGTTGAGTATATAATTTCATTAATGTATCTTTTATTAAAATTAATGAAAAGTTTTGTAAGAGTCAAGTTAAAAAAAAATAATAATAATATATATATATATAGAAATCTTTTTTATAATTACTTTGTATGGTATTATCGTGGTAGCTGAATATAAGACCGTGATTTAAAAAAGAAAAAAAGAGAACAGAAGACGAGGGGGGAAAAAAGTTTCTAATGGGCATTTATAATAGCTCTGAGTTGACAAATTGACAAAATTACTGAAGGACATTTTCTGCTCTGTGATGTTCTATGCACAACATGAACCATAAAAATCTATGTGTTATGAAAAACATGAAACTGACGTAGTTGCAAGAAGAAATTGCTGCAGCTCCACATGTAAATTAAAAAAAAAAAAAAAATCAATAAAGTTGTGTTATTCCCACTACAGCATTGATGACTTTCATAGTCTTCTAAATTTTTTTAAAAAAAAAAGGAAAAAGGATTCAGATTACCAGTAACTTTTAACTGACATCTGTGCTAGTAAGATTTCACCTGTTTGTGCTTTCTTGATGTATGAATGGCAATGCTGGCTTTGCTAGTGAACTTTATCCTTTTGTTTTTGAAAATATTATGATAATCTTAACTGTTTTTTTTTTTTTTTTTTTTTTTTTTTCATTACAATAACCAACAATTGTGCGTGGCTCGAATTGAGTTGTTAACAATAATTATTGTATATATGTATATCAATGTTTCCGCGGGGAAAGCGCAGGTTTGCATTTTCCAAAAGTTAACAAAATGACAGGTTTGCTTTTGTGAAGAAGGTTTCTTTTCTTCGTATTGTTATTGTATTTTAAGACCTTATTGAAAAAAGCAAACCTGTCGTTTTAAAAAAGTCTTTTAAATGCAAACCGGCCATCAATACATAGATATTATATTTTTTTTATTATGCTGAAAAGAACTATAACATCCAGAAACTAAGTGATCTATGATGACTGAATCATGATCTAACTAAAAGTACTGTCAATTGCACTGTAAAGTTGATTATTGTTTTTCTCTACTAATTAAAGGCCTTATGAACCTTTTCACAATATTAAGTACATGGTAAGCTTTGCTTCAGGGTGATTCGGCTGCGTAATTTTTTTTGTTTCAGCAGCACAAATATCAGAGATATATATAGGCCTTTAAGTCTATATATATTCCTGATGGCTTCAGTTAATTCTATGTCAATTGAACTGTCAATGTCAAGTTGATTGTTGTGTTTCTCCACCAAGTCGCTATATTACTGATGGCTTCATTGTCGGCACTCCCGAACCATACTCAGATTAATGTTGTGCAGCTCTGCAAATCAGCACCACATGGGTGATACTTCAACTGAAATGCCAATTATATTGTTTAGGTTTAACATTGGTTCTTTGCTATTTTACTTATTAACTATTTGAACTATTTTATATTTTGAATAGTATTCCTGCTGCTGTCTTAAGTATGCCTATTTACAACTGGCATTAGAGACTGTTTCAAAATTGAAGCACCATTTAACAAGTTTGATAATGCAATCAACATATAATTGGTATTTTGGATACATAGTACAAAGGTTGCAGTCTTGTAGTTCATTCAGGTTGATTTTACAAGCAAGCACATTGCTGGTCATGTATTATGGGCTCATAATATTATTTTAACATTGACCCATAACAAGATAAGGAACTGACCTTAAGTAAAAAGTTAATGTAAGCTAATTTAATCCCGAGGACATAATTTGTTGTAGGTAACTTTTCAATTGTCTTAAATCTTAATCATTTGAATGAAAAGGTCCATTTTTTGAAGGAAAAATTTCAGATTTCCTTTTTAGTCCAGGATAGATTTGAAAAAGTATATGGGGAGGGTCGGCAAAATTAGTTGCAAACGGAGACTTCGCCCATATGTTCCTATGACCCATATGAACTCACAGTAGAAAGTCCCCTAAAGTCCCCCTTGGCCTTCATGGTCAAAACCGGGTTTGTCCCGGATAAAAAAAGGTTTCCAAAATTATTTTTTTTCTTCAAAACTACTAGTCTTATTTATATAAATGAGGTATCTACTGAAAGGTAACAATACAAGGATTACGAAAAAAAATGTTTCAACAAATTTTTTATGTAATAATTAATCAAAAATTATAATAACTTGAAAATATGCAAATGAAAGTTAATTTCAATGTCAAATTACGCACTAACTACGCACAATATTGATTTTGAAGTTATCTTAAAACTTGAAGATAATTATCTTAACATTCTTTTACTTCTTATTTTAAAGCGGCATCTTTAATGATTGTATCACTACAAGAGTAATAAACGCGCGGTACGACAAACGTAAGTACGCGCGGCCGGGTTTTGCAGGTATAGAAATACAGCGCCGCGACCGCTCTTATTTTCGCACATTTTTTTTTGTCCATTTTTTATCCGGGACAAACCCGGTTTTGACCATGAAGGCCAAGGGGGACTTTAGGGGACTTTCTACTGTGGGTTCATATGGGTCATAGGAACATATGGACGTAGTCTCCGTTTGCAACTAATTTTGCCGACCTAATTTCACATCTTTCCTGGACTATTTTATCCAGGTTATTTCTTTTTTTTATGTAAGAACATTTCAAATAAAACATCTCTTAGTGTTAAATAATGCCTCGTCATCACATTGATTATGTCACTGGTGTAAAAATGTTATTTTTGAAAAAAACATTAAACTGTAAGAACTCAAACATTGTACTTAAGTATTTTTATTTCTTAGCTAAACTCACTATTAATATATATTTTTTTAATTTTAATGATCAAAGGCAATATTAATTACTACATTAAATGTATACCACACATTACTGTGTGTTAAAGTATTAAATGTTTTGACATAATAAATTAATTTAATTTAAATAATTTTTAAAATTACAGAAAATTGAAAGGAATATCACAGTATCTTTTGGTCTTGTACTGTATTAGCTTTATTATATATTAATTTACTTAAAAAAAATACTCTATCTGTTTTAAAACAAAATCAGTTTATTTTTTCTTTATATTTTAATCAATTAATAATAATTAGGAAACTCGTAGCCTTGAGATTATGTATATTAGAGACGGGGGTAACTATAGTATATGTTTATATGGCGGATTTTACCTGTGAGTCAAATAGTAGTTATTCGAGTATTGCTCTGCTGTATGTACGTCTAACTAAAAGGGAAGGTAACACGCCCAATGTTAAAAAAAAAAAAAAAAAAATATCACATGAAGATTATGAAAAAAATTTAAAATTTTCTCCTAATGCATACATTTCCTATCAGTATATAGCTATTAAAATATCAGGTATACAAATTCGAGCTAGTTTTTAGCTAAAAATCTACTGACTGATGATGATAGGGGATGTACATTTTAATTTTTTTTGTTTTTCTTCATATATAATTTCATTTGTGGGATTTTTTTTAACAGATATTGGCCGGGTGTTACTTTTTACCCTTTATTAATTGCAAGTACATGCATGAGTTATAGTGAGTAAAGGCTCTATAATAAAAGAGAAGTTTATTCGATTACATCTGTTTTGCATGGTATCATATATTATACCTTCTCTGTCCCATTAAGAAAATACATATATAGGCCGCGTCTCATTTAATTAAAGAATGCGAACTAAAAGTGTATGCACTTCAAACACAAATTTAGTATAAATACTTATTTTAAATGAGACAACTTAACTGTAAACTAGCGCCAACACTTCGTAGTGTCAAAGGTTGGAAACATTTGCATCAGCTGATCAATGTTAAAAAATTTAGTGTCTGTGTTAGTGTTTGAAGTTGCTATTTCAAACACTAAATACTAGACCCTTCAAACCCTTCAAATACTTGAACACTTGCGCTAATTGAGACAACAGTTAGTGTCAATATGGCGTCAACACTTCAAAAAATTGACAATCGATAATGTGTTTAGTGTGCATTTTCGTGGATTTTGGCATTCATTCATAATTATGAATGAATGCCAATCCACGAAAATGCACACTAAACACATTATCGATTGTCAATTTTTTGAAGTGTTGACGCCATATTGACACTAACTGTTGTCTCAATTAGCGCAAGTGTTCAAGTATTTGAAGGGTTTGAAGGGTCTAGTATTTAGTGTTTGAAATAGCAACTTCAAACACTAACACAGACACTAAATTTTTTAACATTGATCAGCTGATGCAAATGTTTCCAACTTTTGACACTACGAAGTGTTGGCGCTAGTTTACAGTAAAGTTGTCTCATTTAAAATAAGTATTTATACTAAATTAGTGTTTGAAGTGTATACACTTTTAGTTCGCATTCTTTAAATGAGACGCGGCCTGAGTCTTAATTATTAATTTTTTATTTAGAAAAAAATACTATAGATAATATAATATATAAAAGTTTATTATAGATAGTAGATATAACAGATAACAGATATATATATATATATATATATATATATATATATATATATATATATATATATATATATATGTATATATATATATATATATATATGTATATATATATATATATATATATATATATATATATATATATATATATATATATTTATATATTATATATATACATATATATATATTATAGGAAAAGCTAGGGTAAAGGTAAATTAAGATAAAGAAGGGAAATGATGGCAATTGAATAAGGATAATATTTTACTCTGGCTTACACCATGGCATATATATCTTTGTAACATATATGTGTTCTTTAAAATCAAATTCCAAACTCTTTTGAAAAAGATAACACCTCTGGGGTACGATCCCAGATCTTTAGATTGCCGGTCGACTGCGCGCGTTACCAATTGAATTGAGGAAGTAACACTGTGGCGTAATTGGTAACGCAGTAGACCGGCCGGCAATCTAAAGATCTGGGATCGTACCCCAGCAGTTTTAAAACTTTTTCAAAAGCCGAGTTTGGAATTTGATTTTAAGAACACATGTTACAAAGATGGGGTAATATTAAGCCAGAGTAAAATAATATTATCCTTTTATATATATATATATATATATAAATACGGCCTTGTCGCGTTGAATGCACCGGTTCCCGTTAGATCACCGAAGTTAAGCAACGTCAAGTGTGGTTAGTACTTGGAGGGGTGACGCTGTAAAAAGTGACACTGCTGCCATCTACTGGCATGTGCTGTATGTACGTACGGCGGCACAATTGATCACGGTGCTGCCATCTCTCGGAATATTTCCGAAGGAAGTGATCACCCCTGTAAGTTCAAATGCTGCAGGCCGCACAGATCTGGTAGTCAAGCCCAGAAGAGTGCAGGAAAGGGTACTGGGAGCCTGGGGTAAGCCCAGCTCGGTCGCAAGATAACTCTTACACACAAGGCTAAATACCTGGCCACACCCGAAAGGGTAAAATGGCGTCAAGGATATTAACTTTATTATTATATATATATATATATATATATAATATATATATATATATATATAGTACATAAAGAACTGCATTGACCGCATGCAGGGTCTCGATCTGCATTGCCCGTACTTGTATATTTGAATAATGAATATATATTTAAGCCTTCAAGTAATGTTGCATATTTTAATTATTATTAATTATATTCTTAATAATCTTAATTGATATATTGTTTTACAAATTGTAATCAGAGCACAGCATTGTTACTTTTCCTCATCAGTGGAATATAACACTGATGGCAAAACTGACCCGGCCGGCTCTTGCCTGGTCCCTGCAGCAGGAATCCTCTGGCTCAAGGGAATGAATATAATGGACAATTTGCATCAACTTTTTTTAGTAGCTCAATCGAAAGAGGAGGTCGAAAAATACACCTGTGAATTTTATGCGATTTTTATTCGTACTGCATCATGGCTAAAAGAGAGGTCACGTGACCTGGACGAGCCGGCGCCCGTGACGTCATTGAACTGTCTGTGGTCAAGCAAACGATTGTCTATACAACGCTTGTAAACAATATATTAATTGTTGCTTGTTTCCATAGCAACGTATGGTTATTTGCAAGCGTTATAAAGTCGATCGTTTGTTTGACGAAACAGTTAAGTGACGTCATGGGCGACACCGGCGCCAGCTCCAGGTCACGTGACCTCTCTTTTAGCTATGATGCAGTACGAATAAAAATCGCATAAAATTCACAGGTGTATTTTTCGACCTCCTCTTTCGATTGAGCTAATAAAAAAAGTTGATGCAAATTGTCCATTGTCTCTGTGGGTCGGATCAGCGGCTCAATTAATATCATAGTCTGGTCGGTAGGGCAAGCCATTATTAGCATCATGTCCTCGGTATGTGCCGGGATCTAGTAATTTATAAGCCTCATGCAATCATTACTTCAAAATAACATCTTACTAAAAAGCAGTGAAAAATTAAAATTGCCTTGAACATTGACAACCAAGGTAATAATGCTGCTGGTTTACCCCGCAAAAGGCATATATAACAGTTAGCTCTATAGTAATATTATAATTTAATTCACACAAAGTATAAGAGAAACAAAAGAGAAAGTTATATATTAAGCAAAGTAAACATATGTAAATATTGCATGAAGTAATACAGTAAGTTTAAAATAGTTTTACAGCTTGCTAATTTTTTCAAACGCTATTAATTTTCAGGCTTTTAAGAATATTTTTTCTTTGAAATACTGCGAATTGTTATGATACTTTTAGCTTTGCGAATACATTGTTATCAAACAAATTCTCATGACAAAGACTGACTCCATTTATTTATTTGTATCTCAGTTGTTTTCAAGATTTTATAATTAATTTTTAATTCACACACATACAAAAAAGTATGGCCAATAGAATTTGAAACATTTTAACTATGTAAGAAAGACAAACAAAGTTAAGAAATATACCATACCTTTCATTATATATGTACATATTATTATGTAGTGTGGGCAAATATATTAATTGTATGTATCATAATGCTGGCTGGCTTACCCTGTAAGGGATATGGCGTCATGTTATGTATGTATGTGAAAAAATATTCTGTTTATTATGCCGAATCTTTCTTTACTCAAATATATTTCTTAATATACATGAAAAAATGCATTTTTTTGGGATTCAAAGAAAAATAGTTTAAGCTTATTCAGTCAAATTTTCACTTCCGTAACAGTAGTACGGTGGTAACCTTTTTGTGTGATCTCAGCTAAGATGTGTTAAAGGTAAGGTAAAACGAAAAATTGATCATAGAATCCCATTTGATTAACATGTAAACCTTAGCAACCTCATAATATAATTGTTTATTTTTTTTTAGAGAGTCCTTATTAGCACCAGGAAGTTGCAGAAAAATTTAAAAACAAGCGGACAAGTTGATTTTTTTAAAAAAATTCTGCAACTCGAGTTTATATTTTATGGTAGCCAGGTTTAAATTTCACAAGAGAGATGTGGGGGGGGGGGGAATTCTTAACAATAATTTGTCGCCTCATAAGTCGAATATAAGTGTTTTGTATATACAACCAAGATATTTTGTTGCAATTATAGACCTTACACTACATGTACAGAAGATCTATAATCGCCTCAAAACTTCGTGGTTTATACAACACTAATATTCTGAAGCGACGAATTATTAAACACTTGAACATAGTAATAATTATAACACAGAAATAACCAAAAGCTTAATGTGATATGTGTTTATTTAAGTCTTATATCAGAGCATAAATATGAAGTATATTTTTTAAATAAAATAAAATTAAGCTTTAATAATATAGCTGGAGAATATACTATAATTCTTCATGAGTATTTAGGAAGGTTGTAATAAGTACATATTATATACTTATACTTATCAAGATGAAAAGAGTTCTGAAAGAGCTCTATATCTAGGCTGCTTAATTAGAATAGTTGTGTTATAGAATTAGTATAGATTTATGTATTCTACTTGGTTTAAGTTTTAATAAAAAAAAAAAAAAAAAACTTGCATAAAGTTGCAATATTTCCTAGGCTAAGTAGAAACCAGGTTATAATCCTTTTGATTTAAAAAACAAGTATAGTGTCATAGCTTCGAATTAATCCTCAACGGTGGAGTCAGGCTCATCAATGTGCAGAGAAGCCTCAGAAAAATCATCTTCACTAGCCTCAGGTTCCCTCATGGGCTCTTCATCACGATTTTTCAAGGCCTGGGCAAGCTCGAGCAGCGTCTGACGCTCTGCTTGCTGCGACTCAAACACTTGTTGCTTCAGCCGACTGTACTTGCCTTTGTTTTTCTTTGACTTCCTGAAACACAAAAAATTATAAACACCCACTCTGTGCTAACTGTGATGGTTGTAAATCATGGAATACTTCAAGAAATACTTTTTATTTTTCTAGGGAGGACAATTCTCAGATTATCGTCAGTTTCTTTCAACATCAGTGGTTGCGATTTACGGCTGTCAATTGCTCTTATGTTTGAAATATGTTTATCTAAAAGCACTACCATGACTACACTGGTTAAACTTCTTTACAACACAAGTTTGCTTCATTCTTTTCCTTCTAAAGTTCTGATATTTTAAAAGTTCAGCTGTCTTGTCAGGTTCAGTTGTAATTATTTTTTTTAAATGGAACTTGATGTTTAGGTTATCAAAAATAACAAAAATTTGAATTTAAAATATACAGTATAATCTTATTTTTATTTAAACTCTAATCTATCATGTTATTCATGTTGCACTGTTGCTAACATGGAGGACTCAGGCTGTGGCACTTACTTCTTGGTGGAACGATTGGGCTCGAACGTTGCGGGCACACGGTTGCAGTACTTCTGGTATGGGGTCTGCAGGTTAGTGTCAATTGGAGAGTAAGGTACGCGGCTGGAGGGGCTCTCCTCCGAACTAGCGTTACTGTATGCACGGTGCAGGTTGAAGAACGATCCACTGTGGGCACATTTTGCATTACATCTCACAAGTTGCATCAAATATAATATAAAGAGAAGGACAAGACAGGAAATACCAGCAAGGCCTTACTGATTGAAAAAATCACAGCATCTCAATCTCTACTTGAAACCGATGCAGCATCTCCATGATGCAAAACGTCTTCATAGAAAGTAAATTAATACTTTCAAAGTGAACCTGTGACCACAAAATTTTCACCTGCTGTGTTTTTCTTGCTGTTCTTTCCTGTCCTTTTCTCTTAAAAGTTGAAAAGTTACTTCAATATCAAATTTTATTTACTGTTCAAATTTAAATACAGCAAAACCTTGATTTTACGAAATTGAAGGGATCGAAAAATCAGGACTTCGTAAATTCGAGGTTCGTAAAATCGAGGTACAACAAAAAAAAAAAAAAAAAAAAAAAAAAAAAACGAAAAACGAAAACACGCGTAATTGTTAATTAATGATGAACGGATTCAGGCGAGGTGGGAGAGAATATAAAAAAATAAACATTTGATTTATGTTGTACACCAGTTTGCATAATTATATTTTAAATTATGCATTTTTTATTTTGTGATAATATATATTACTACAATGCTGCAACAGAATATAGTAGTCCATGGAGGTAGTTCAGCTAGCGATGTAATATTTTCGCCTACAAACAAAATAGTATTCGAGCTTTGAGAATAACATCTACATTGATAAATATTAATGTAATAAATAAAGTTAACTAGTAGCGATTGATTGGAATTTATTTTTCGTGATTAAAAAAAAAAAAAACGCTGACCTACATCTTCATCTATTTGTCTTGCAATATATCTTACGTTTCTATGTTTGCGCATGTGTTCGAAAGTGTTGTAAAAAACGAAAGGAACTTCTGATGAGTGAACTTTCACAAGTTCACTTCGCGAACATTACAAAGTTCGCGGACATGTAAAAAACCGGGAACGTTTGAATTCTGTACAAAAGTACACTTAATTCGATATTCAGCAAACTAAACAGCAAGATTTTCACATTTAATGACAATTAACTTCATGAAAGCAAGTTAAAGATATAAATTGAATAAATTTACCCTCGCAAAAAAGTAATTATTTTTTTGTCCTGCCATAGCCTTTGGGAGTTAAAATATACATTTAGTATCGTGTCCTTTCATTTTTGGCACCCAAAATAGTAGTAATAGTTACAAATAAGGTGTTTTAATTAAGGGTATTAAGGTAACGCCACCAATGTTAAAAAAAGTCCCTCACACAAAAATTCTGAAAAAAATTTAAAATGTTCTCCTCTACATCCCCTATCAGTAGTTAAAATATCAGGTATACAAATACGATCTAGTTTTTGAGTTATGAATTTTTAAAGTTGACTAATTTAACATGGGAATTCCATTTCTCCATGTTAAATTAGCCAACTTTAAAAATTCATAACTCAAAAACTAGATCGTATTTGTATACCTGATATTTTACCTACTGATACGGGGTGTAGAGGAGAACATTTTAAATTTTTTTCAGAATTTTTGTGTGAGGGATTTTTTTTAACATTGGTGGCGTTACCTTACCCTTAATTCAAATTTCCATTTACTTTTAACTTTTTATTTAAGAACACAGATGTAACCAATCAGAACGCTGAAATTTACGCGGGATATTTGAATCAGGTTTCACAAGTTCGCGAACGAACATTACATGAGTGAACTTTACATGTTCGCGAGCGAACTTCTTGAATGTTCGCAGTGAACTTTCACATTTTTACAACACTAGTTCGAACATGATTCACTGCTTCGAAGTTCGATTTTTTTCTTATCATGCAAAATAAATTGCGATGGATCGCGGCGAGTTAACTGCGTATTTTCATTAATGTATTGTATACTACAAAGAATAATAATTTTAAAAAGTTTACTTATAACGATCGATCGGAATTTATTTTGTGTGAACTTGAAAAAAAAAAAAAAAAAAGAGACACTGACCTACATCTTCATCTATTTGCCTTGCAATATCTCGCTTTATGATGTTTGCGCACGTGTTCGAACATGCTTTACTGCATGCTTTATTTTATGACGCGCGCGAGTTTTAAGTTTTAAATTACGTACGAAATTTCTTATTTTGTGACAAATATCTTCGTAAATTCGAGGTTAATGCTCTGTAGGGACCATTAGAGCACTTCGTTAATTCGTAAAATCAAGATTTCGTAAAAACGAGGTTATTTAACATGCATTTCCCTATCTAACTGGTCGGGACCGAGAAAACACTTCGTAAAATCGAAGTTTGTAAAATCAAGGTTTTACTGTACGCTAATCCTTCTTATTGCTTTTCAGCCATTGAAAAAACAAATACTTTAATTCAACTATGAAATCTAAGTTATCTAAGAATTGATTTTGATTATTGAAATTCAAGTGTTTTAACTTTTATAATCCCTACAATCAAACTAAATTCAAATATACTTTTATGTGCTGAAATATCTACATTACATTATGTACTATCAAAAATGGTAGAGCAGTTGAAAAAATACCTGCAGTACATAAAGCACAAGAAGAAATTTTTAGTCCTTTCTCAGTTATTTTACTAAACATTTTTTTAGAAGGATACCGTGCAGTGTGCTTGTTTAAAGAAAAGGTAGATTGATGATAGACAAACATGAAACCCTAAAAGTTGCAGAAAAAAGCACTTGTTTAACTGTAAGTAAAACAAATACCATGGTCACAGTGTTTTTATTATTATTATTATGTTATCAATTGCAAACCATTTAAATAAATAGTTTGAGTCATGTGACTACAAGATGTAATTTTCCCTCAAATGATAAGCCTCAAATTGAATATTATAAATGATAAACACTTGACTGTTCAGGTGAGTGACTGACCTTCTGTTCTTGCCGCTACAGTACTGTTGAATGAGCTGAGCCACCCCTTCAGACTGGTACAGTTTGAGAAGGTACTTGGCAGGCTCAGCACGGGCCAGCAGCCCCAGCACATGGTGCAGAGCACCCAGGCAGTGTTCCAGATTGAGTGAACGCTCGCGTGCCTCACTTACCAAATCACGAATTTCAAGACGCTGCAGTTGAATCACCTCGTTAGTGAAAGCATTGACACGTACTGAAACAGTACCAGGAAAGATTGAAGGATGTAATCAATCCTTCAGTAGGATGTTAAAAAAATGAAAATATATAATATTGATCCATACCAATATTTTGTTTAAAAAAAAAAAAAAAAAAAAAAAAAAAAAAAAAAAAAAAAAATGCTTCTCTTAGTCTAGCACTCTTGGTCTTGGTATAAACTATTGTATTCAATGTTATAACAGTGAAATAGGAAATTTTACAAAATTCCCATGCTATTAACCTGTAGCACGCTCAGTGCTTATGATTGGGAGTAGAGAAATAATTTTTCTTATAAATTAACACATTTAATTGGTTATTATTACTTATTACCTTTGGATTTATTTAATGGAAGTTAAGTTTAATGGAACTGTACTAACAATCTTATTAGATCGCAGATTATATTGACAGTTCAAACTTGGAATTCTCTTACCTCGATACAAGGCAGAGTTTGGACGCAGGTGCATGGCCATCCACTCTCGAGCAGTCTCCCCCACAGTGGTCGTCTGAGCTCCGTATTGTGGCTGGTGCTCAAGTTTGAGTGAAGTGTGTAGTAGCACAGCACAGCCAGTTTCTTTGTCCCACTGCACATACAAAATGAAGGCAGGCTTAGCAGATGAACACAGGAATATTAGGCCCACAGATCTTACATAATACAGTACACAACAGTCCTCTCATAACAAGTTGTAATCTAAGCTTTCCTCTTATAAAATAAATGTTGTATTTTTTTCTCAAATTTACTGTGAATGATTATAATACGTATATGCATGATTAATAATTTTGTCTCTAGTTATTTTTATTACTACCGGTATAGTTTCTACGAACCAAACAAAATCTGACTTGATGAATTTCTGCAACTGCATAGTGTATAAAACAAAATGAAATCTCTGTATCACTCGTAATAGAGGCTTCAAGTGAGTATGCCTGCAATGTGCAACTGTTGGCGCTAAGATCTATCTTGCACTTGAAAATAGAGCCAATGTTTTTTTAACTTTTCTCGGTTATAAATCAAGTAAAAAATCTAAATCTTGAATTATCTACTGTATTTTTCAGTCTGGACAAAAGTTCCGGAAAAAGAAATGTTCCCTAAAAAATCTTTTCTTAGTGAAAAAATGAATTCACGTTGTTTTTTTTACATAGATTAAGATAGGATGGTGGGAACACCGAAAATTTAGCTGACTTGAAGCCTCTATAAGATTAATAATTTAAATTTGACTGAACAATGAATTATATATAAATTAGAAAAATATGATTTATTTACATTATATATATATATTAATAAAAAAAAGTTAATATCCTTGACGCCATTTTACCCTTTCGGGTGTGGCCAGGTATTTAACCTTGTGTGTAAGAGTTATCTAGCGACCGAGCTGGAGCTTACCAGGCTCCCAGAACCCTTTCCTGCACTCTTCTGGGCTCGACTACCAGATCTGTGAGGCCTGCAGTATTTGAACTTACAGGGGTGATCACTTCCTTCGGAAATATTCCGAGAGATGGCAGCACCGTGATCAATTGTGCCGCCGTACGTACATACAGCACGTGCCAGTAGATGGCAGCAGTGTCACTTTTTACAGCGTCACCCCTCCAAGTACTAACCACACTCGACGTTGCTTAACTTCGGTGATCTAACGAGAACCGGTGCATTCAACGCGACAAGGAGATATATATATATATATATATATATATATATATATATATATATATATATATATATATATATGTGTATATATATATCAGGGGCGGCTCGTACTATAGTACTGCGGTACTGCAGCCCCCCCAGAAATTTTGGGAACAAACACACAATTAGAAATATCAAATAATCCTATAATTTTTCTGAACTTTCCAGCAAATTTTTATCAGTTTTAACATTTAAAATCATGAAATTTTTGCCGCTGCCGCGTAAATTTATTCCCTCAGCGCAGCCCAGCAGAAGGTACTGCCACTACTAGCAGTAGCCCAAAGCAGTGTTCCCACCCTCATTCTCCTCCTCTTCAACTCCCACTCAAGCCGTGTGATTTTGGAGCGATCGGGGACTGTGCGATCGGCAGTACCCGCAAGCTCATTGGTTCTGTTGAACCAATGAGCTTGTGGTATTTGACATGCGGGAATAATTTTGAACAACACTTCTAAGACCTTTCCTGTAATATGGTTTCATTGAGCAGATTAACAAAATTTTAATTACATTCATCAGTGAATATACTAACAAAGATTGACTAAATATATTGAAGCATCTGAGGAATGAAGACCAGCACTTTTATTTTACTTTAATAAAAATATGACTGTCCCAAAAGAACCAACACTTTTGTCTTTTGAAAATTAAGTGGTGCATGCATGTAAACAATCGTGAGATCTCACGTTCGAACAACGACAACAACAGGTTTCTTACTAACCACGCAGTTAGCGCCAGTCTAACTCGATGGCACTAAACGTCGATCGAATTAATTAAGTGATAAATCTGGATAACTTAATTCGTTCGTGAATCGCGCCCATGTATTTTATTATAAATTATAAGTTTACCAGGAACAAGTCGATATATTATACATGGGAGCTATTTATTTATTTATTAATTATATATATTCACTACAGCATTTTATACCATTAATGTGAAAATTCAAACATAAAAATAAAACAATAAAACAAAAACAAGTTGTAAAAGTGTACGAGTATACAAAATATAAGAAAACGTTAACTACTCCAGGATGAGAAAAATATATAGCTTATTTTCCCGGGTTTGCGTGTACCGGCAGTACATTATTTAGCAGCAAATATGCGATAGTAATCAAAGAAATATTGCATGGCTAAAAAAAAAATAAAACAATAATAAAAAAATTGGGATCTTTGATCTGTTATACCGCTCGAGAGGGATTCTAGGAATTTTCGGTGTAAGACATTTCGGTGTAAGGAATGTTCGGTGTAAGTGTTCGGTGTATATTGACAACATGTACTGATCCGACTATTGATATATATAGCATAAGTTCTTCTAGTTCTGACCTCAAATAGAAAAAGTATTAATAAATTGAAAAACAATTACATTATTTTATATTTAACAGTTTTATTAACGTTGCACCAAATTTTCCTTACGCTGAAAATTCCTTGCACCGAATCTTCCTTTCACCAAGATCTCTTTACACCGAAAGTTCCGTACACCGAACGCTTACACTGAACATTCCTTACACCGAAATGTCTTACACCGAAAATGCCGGATACCTGATAGGTGATGTAGAGGAGAACATTTTATTTTTTTTTTTTTCGTAATTTTCATGACTGAGATTTTTTTAGCATTAGGTCAGCTGATCCGTGTTATCTCTACCTTAACAGGATTACGATTATTTTTTTCTCAATTAAATAAATACTAATAATATTGAAATAATGTTTAATAATGCAATTTTTTCTTATATAAATTTCATTTTTTATTTTTTTATTAAATTTTGTCTTTAAAAATTTATATTAGATTCTGGTTGTTGCCTAATTTTGTACATATTGTATATACCATGATCGATTTATTTGATGTTCATTATATACATTGCGTAAAAATTATACCAGACATTCAGGTTTCATATTAACAATGCAGTTTGAATGCAGTTTGATTGACACTATTATTTAAAAAAAAGGTCTTAAAACAATATTTATTTTTATATAAATATATGTTTCTTACCACGTGAAAGGACTTATGAATTAAAAAAAATAATTAAAAATTGGTTATTATATTAAGTTTGAAACATTCAATCACGATTTCAAAAGGGCTCGCATAAGTGCATGTCATAACAAATTATAAATAAAATGCATACATTTTTTGATTTTAGATAATTTCTGCTTCGTTGTTGAGAGCATTATTATATGATTTTGTCATAATTTTACCCTAAAAAAGGGGCGTGTCCTTAAAAAAAATTGCGCCTGCGGCGGGCCATTGGGGGGCTCCGCCCCCCAAACCCCCCCATGGTGTTCTGCGGGTCCCATGTCAGGCAGCACCCCCACGGAAAAGGGGCACGAGCCGCCCCTGATATATATATATATACACAATAGACAGTTGGCTTACCTCGTAGCCGTGATAGCTAGTCCTGACAACCATCTTGAGCTCTGCGTATGCCCTCTCCCGGTCCGAGTTTGCCAGCTTCTTTGCCTCCTCCTGATGCAGGCTCCACAGACCATACACAACGTTGTGGTTGGGGGCAGGTCGGCATGCTAACTCTGGAGGCTGGCCAACCAAGTCTGGACGTGGGGACAGGCGGGACAGGCAGGGCGCCGCCTTGAAGCCTGGCTTGTCACCCCCTACCTTATCAGCGCCACCTACAAGTAGCAGCAGAACATGTCCATGTAATATGACTGAAGGACTTTGGCAAGGTAAGAATGTACCTTGGTTAGTGTCTCCATCCTTCTTGCTCTCTCCTTTCTCTTCCATCCATTCTGAGAACTCTTTTAATATTTTTATCATAAAGTTGTTGGTCGGAGCAGAATTGTCCATGGAGGGTGCAGGAATTTTCAGTTCCTCTTCATTATCAACACCCTTCTGTAACAAGAATGATATATAAAGTAATTATTGTTACATTATTTTTGTTGAATTATGCAAGTATTGAAATTAATTTTTGCATTGATGGCATAAATTTTCAAAAACAGTTGTACAGTTGTTGTACAGTACATTTCTTTTGAACTATGCAGTCTTTTACTAATTACGGTAGTAATAGTATTATTAGTACCAGTAGTTTGCGTACCTTTTTTCGCTGCTGTTGCTGCTGCTTGAACATGCGCAGCTCCTCGTCAAAAGACATCTTCTTCTCCGAGGCTTGGGACTCCTCCAGCTTACTGCTCTCTGTGGCCGTATATGACACTGTTGATTTTGGCTCTTGCTTGGGCTCTAAGTTCATGGGGCTCACCACCTCCTGGCTGCTTGTAAAGCTGTGAACATGCCACATAACTGTAATGTCATGTCAAACTTTGTTGCATTGCCTAGCTGTCATAGACACACACCTTGGGACAGTGCAAACTTTACCCCTGCTGTTTGTAGACAATGCAAGGTGCTTGCTAAAAATTTGAACTCTTTTGGGGTGACTGAAAAACAGTGCTAATTGTACCTTTTCCAGAATTGCAAATCTGCATCTGCTGCCCAGAGGTGTGCGTAATAACTACAAACTTAGATACTGGTAACATAATAAATTTAAACTTTTTGCCTAATTCTCTAAAAATAGTGTACATGATACATAGATATTATATGATTGCATAACATTGGATTTTGGTTGCAAGTTTCTTCTAAAGCCGGTATTACATGATACAATTTTTCTAATTATTGTATACAATTTTTGCTTTCAAGAAAACTTAATCTCCATTTGTTTGTATGGAGAGGAAATTTTCTTGCAAGGAAAAATTGTATCTAAAATTGTATCGTGTAATATAGGCTTTTATTCTTAAACACTAAAAATAGATATTGTAAAGTTCTTGAAATGGACAACCTGCATTATTTTTTCATTGGGTTAATTATTATAATATCATATATGAAAAGAGCGTTCCAAGTTAACTAATATTTTTAATCAGTAAGAGAACTAGCTTTTTTTTTTAAAAATATTTATTGAAAGTGCGGACAGGAAGAATTTCGGCCCTTATCCTTAATAAGAATCCAAGAAGTGCGCAAATTATTACATTCAACTGATTCAACTATATCAATCAACAACTAGTACCAAGTCTAAGTTGCATCTTGTAACTCACTCAAAAATCCTCTTGCCACTTTTGCAGAAGAAGGCTCGGATGGCACGCTTGCAGTACCAAGTCTTCTTATCATACATGGTCATTGTCAAGGGTGGTAGTGCCTTGTCCAAGAATACCACACGCTTCTGACCACCATTGCGAGCTGGGTGACACAACCACACACTTAGTATTACCATGTTGTACCGAAGGGTTTTTAAAAAAGTGTCTTGTTTACATCATATTGGCAACAATGTGTATTGTATTTGTGGATTGAAAGTCAGTCGATACTGATTCTATTATCACTCATACCTTGATGCCAAACGTCTTTTATGACGTAATGGCACCCATAAGACCTGTGTATAGACACTTTTTAAGCCCGCTGCAATACAGTTTATTATTGCTGTCTATTAATACTGTCAGATGCTACAGTGCGTTCAAATAAATTAAATTCTCCCAAGATAAAAAAAAAAAAAAAAAAATACAAAACATTACGTGCTACCAGAAATTAAACAAATGACTCACTTGGCATCATCTTGACGGTAACTGGGATGTCGCGAGGGGTTGCACAGTTCTGAGGGTGGTTGGGGTGGCAGTCAATTAGCAGCTGCAGGACGCTCGAAGACACCACAATGTCTGCGTCATGCTGCAGTGCCAGAGCCACTGCATTGCCATCCTCACTCACTGTAATCACAGTACATACCTCAATGATTGATATCAAGCTGATGCCCTTGCTTGGCTTGGACTTTTAGCAGGAAGGAGATCTTACTGCTAATAAAAGGTATGGAAACAAAGTATAATAATATATAGTACAGTAAATAAAATGGGAATTAATTTTTTTCATTTCAGATGAACTAGCTTAAATACTTTTAAATGAATTTTTGCTGTTAGTCAGAATTGCTGGTTGGTTGTCAGAATTGCTGTGGCACCATCAATTCAATTATTTATTTAATTTTTATTTGTTTAATTGAATGAATGTACTTGAATGTTATATTGTTGAGCAGTCATGTGCCTATGCAAGAGAGGATTCTCACCAGGAACGTTGTACAGCAGTTTCTCGCCAGGTGGAACCTCTTGCAACAGGCGAGGACTCAGCACACCACTAGCAGGGAAATGCTGCTCTACCAAACCAGGCTTGGTGGGCAGAATGGTCTTCCTGTCAAACTTCGGGGCCTCAAAGT
Organism: Siphlonurus alternatus; assembly: GCA_949825025.1. NCBI lineage: Eukaryota > Metazoa > Arthropoda > Insecta > Ephemeroptera > Siphlonuridae > Siphlonurus > Siphlonurus alternatus. Next base: position 42,885,493 of record OX463788.1, on the reverse strand, counting down.
GAGCCACTGAGCCCTGAATCAGGAAGTAACATAATAACATATGGAAGGAGCTTTGAAACTGAATTTAGCATTAAATTTCATTTATGTACAAGAATGAGCAACATTTTTTTATATATATATTTATATATACAGTGTATATATATACTAAATAAATATGCTTTCCATGCTGACACCAAAAGTAAAATAACGTAAGGACTGCCATTCAGATTAAAATGTACATGATTAAAAATCTGTAGTAATAATATGTATTAACTAGTTGTGTATTAACTAGTTGACTACTAGGCCAATTTTGAAGTAATTTATTCATTTTTAACTAATTTTAAAAACATATTCATAGCTAATACAAATTAATTATAATTCATAGAGTGTAATCTGTATTTTTGATCTAATGCAACTAAAACCAGAAATTATTTATTATAGAATATTAAAAAGACATTGTAGCAAGCAGACAACGTTAATAAGGCAGATTATACTGAATAGAATCTAATTTTTTATTACCAAGCTCATATTACTGCTCACTGCTTGTTGCCAATCGTGAACTTACCAGACTAAGCAACTCCTTGATGGCGGTCATCTCAACGGGATGGTTTTCACTGGGATGACTCAGCGGAATGTAAGACAGGTAGTGGTACAATGGAGCATACTTATATGGCACAGACAACTGACGTTGCTAGAGCACAACATATACCAAATAATGACCAATATACCATAGTATAAAAATAAAATGCATCAATGAAGCAAAGTATAATGTATATTTTTTTTTTCACAAAATGGGGACTTCTCCTACATTTATTTTAATTTTTTTTTCAGATGCTCTATGCCTTGAAATTAAATGTCCCAAAACAAAAAAGTTTCAATCTTCAAAATTGGAGACAAGGGAATTTTTAAAAATCTTTCTTCTTTTGAATTTAGCGCCAAAACGTGACGTAGAAACTGCCTAGCAGGTGAAATTTTCCTGCAATAAATTTATATTTTCGATTATCACTCTTAAAATAAACTGATATTGGAGACAAAACTATTGATACTAGGGTAGAAAAACCCGCTGATTTCGATTGTGTTACTAAAATTTATAGCCAATCACTCCTTGACGCTCAAATTATGATATCAGGCAGTTGTTGTGTGTTAACTAGGAAGTTTCTACGTCACAATGGGCTTACGGGGTGTAATTTTTTAATGGCTCAATCAAAAGAGGAGGTCGAAAAATAACCCTTAGATTTTTTTGCGATTTTTTTTAGCACTGCATCATACCTAGAATGGAGATTAAAAATGTCTCTTGACCTGGAGGCTCCATCCGCAACGCCTATGACGTCATTACATTCTTTGGGTCAACTATAGAACACTTGTAAAAAATTATTCCATTGTTGGTTGTTTATTAAAAATAATCATTTGTTTCCATAGCAACGTGTTTGTTTAGAAACATTATATAGTTGACCCAAAGAATGTAATGACGTCATAGGCGTTGCGGATGGAGCCTCCAGGTCAAGAGACATTTTTAATCTCCATTCTAGGTATGATGCAGTGCTTAAAAAAATCGCAAAAAAATCCAAGGGATATTTTTCAACCTCCTCTTTTGAATGAGCCAGTAAAAAAATGACACCCCGTAAGCCCATTTTCAAGTTTGCGCGCGGGTTGCATACTTTGCCCCTATTCTAATAATCCCTTCAGAGTCCCCAAATTTGAGTTTAAAAAGTTGAAACTTAAGTCAAACTTATTGTTGATATGTACCCTATCATAATATAGTATTTAAATTAAAATTTGAGTTGTAAGAGAATTCCCCATTAATTAAAAAAAAAAAAACGTAAAAAATGGAGTTCAAAACAATACAATATATAGATAGTCAAGTCTAATATTTTACAATATAAAAGGAGTTAAAAAAGCAAATATAATAATATAGATATGTATTGTAATAGAGTCTCTTTTACAATTTATGTTGTCTATTTTCTACTAATAAGTACAGTAACAATACTTTGTACTTACTTTCAGAGCTGCTTCAATGTATTGCTTAGTTTTGTCGTGCATCATTCCGTACTCAATGGGACGCAGAAAATTCTTTTTGCGAGCAAATGCGTCGAAAGATATCTGCTCTATTTGTATGCGACGATTCAACTCCTGTATAACACAAAATACATGTCATGTGACTGAACAAAACAATATAATTTAAAAGAAAGTCATTATAATTAATATTAATTAGTATTTAAAAATATTATTTGAAAAATAAGTTGATTGGAATGTAACTTAATGCTACAAAAACTTGTTAAATTAAAATATTAGTTCCAATTTAGCACGTGAATATTTGCGAGCTTACATTTGAATGCTACATTCTCTCAATTGTAAGCTCACTTCTATCAATTTTCAGGCTTGTCAACACCTACCACCAGACATGGATCCAGAAAAAAAAACAGGGGGTACTGGCCATGGTCAATGTTAATACATCCTGTATAATACTAATAAATGAATGAATAAATAAATAAATAATGCAGTAAGGAATGCCTATATTTATGATACCAATAAATCCACAATTTTGAAGCAGAGCAAGGCTGCTTACCACACTTTCTTTTTAAAGTTTTAAAGTTATTTCTCCACTTAATTTAGTGGACAATTAACCTAATCATTTCTAGTAATTTTTTTAGTTTTTCTATATTGTTACTTCTTATTAAAAGAAAAGGATAGGAATAACCAGCAAGGCCTTACAGATCGAAAGAGTCACAGCAGGTGGAAATTCTTGCGGTCACAGAGGTTCACTCGAAAGTTTTTACATTTTTGAAACGTTTCGCATCGTGGAGATGCTTTTTCAGTCACAAGAAGAAGTAGAATGATTTGACTGTTGGCTTGCTGGCTGGTATGTGAGGGGAGGGAGAGGAGACAGGAGAGGGGAGGTGTGGAATGAATTGGTATGATATTTACAAGGGAGTGAAGGGGAATGATATTTACAAGGGAGGGAAATTTGAATTGAGTTATCTGAGGTTAAGCCCAGGCTTCTCCTCTATTTGCCTGGATTTCAGTACATTTTGATAAGCTAATTCCCACTGACGCAAAGTTGGATAATTGACGAATCCTGATAATGTTTTAATTGTTTTTACTGTGAAGCATTTATTGAGATCGTTAGTGTCATGTGAGGCCGCATGATCAGACACAGGCTTGCTCACGTAATGATGTCGTACATCAGACCTGTGTCCACTCATGCGGTCTCGAGTAGCCTGTGAAGTGAGTCCTATGTAAAAAGCATCACGTTCTTTCTCCTGGTTTGTGTTTTGGTCTCTTATTTTCTGTTTACATTCTAACATGTATATTGCATTTTTTGATGTGCATGTGTTGTGATTTTTGATAGGGTAGGTAACGTTCGTTACTGGACTTTTAAATGTTTGGCTGGCTATATGTATTTCACATGTTTGGCATTTTCTTCCTCTGTTGTCTTGTTTATCTTGGTTATTGCAGGGATATGAGCCAGGAGGGGGTGGTTTCGGTTTTGGGGTGGGATCGGTATGAGACAAAAGTCTTCTGAGGTTTGGCGGTTAAGACCGCAAGAATTTCCACCTGCTGTGACTCTTTCGATCGGTAAGGCCTTGCTGGTTATTCCTATCCTTTTCTTTTAATAAGATTATCACAACCTAAATGGTTTATTTTCCTTAATTTGTATATTTTTACTTCTTCATATTTTTAATTAAATCCTTAAAAAATACATCATGTGCAGTATCAATATAACACATATTATTGAAGCTTTTACTGTAAAAATTCTCCCCCACCGCCCCACCTCTCTTCCTCTCATTTTTAAAGTTTTCTGCATTGGAATCATGATTTACATCATTTTTACTTTAGAGCAGGAACAACTATTTTAAAAAAGGGTATTTTACAATTTTGAAAGGATCCTCGTAGGGACGCTTGGAAAACCATCTGAAATTGAGCCTCAATTGAGTTGGGAATTACCATGTACAGCTGCAGCTCTGTCTGCTCTCTGCGGCCAAGGAAGGGCAGTTGTTCAGGGGTGAGACGTTTGCTCAGATCAAGAAAAGCTGCTTGCTCCTGCACATTGAGCTCCGACAAGCGAGGGAAGTCTGTGTGGGTGTTGAAGCCTGGAATGTACTCAGATACCCTCCGATCATCGATCTTCTTGATTTTCTTGCTTGCTGGGAGCTAAAAACAATATAATTATCCAATGAGGGTTAACCACCTGTGAAGTTGGCAATAATACTGATAACTCTACAGGTACTATAAAAAATACTCAAGCTTGTACAACATGTGATTTTGTTTGCAACTTAACCGGAATATTTTCTTGTTCTTAAAGGATTAGTAAGCCCTGGCCTTGTCTTTAATATATAAATCATGTATCTATAGTATCTATAGTACTCAAAATACTAGGCAGAAAAAAAAAAAACATTCACCCTAAAGTTTCCATATACACAGCTTGTAACGTCGGTTATTTAGTGACGACGACAACGGGCCACAGAGAGAAGCGGCTGGGTCAAAATGTGAAAGAAAAGTCAAAGCATTTGCCGATTTGCTAGCAAATACTGTATAAGGCTTGTTTACGCTGCCACAGAGTAAATGAATTAATATTCCATAAATGAACCTGCGGAGTGTCATTTTTCTGCGACGCTTGTGAAAATCAGGAAAAATAATTTATCTCACGATATAAAATCACTGAAATTGTCGGAAGACTTTCTCTTTTTTTTTCCGACGGTCTCTGCCTCTGCACTCACAGATGACGAGAGGATCAGTGTATCAGGAGATGAATACAGTATAGTGGTTATAACACAACTGACCTGGAGAGTGTCTTCAGAGTAATCTGTAGGTCGTTTGTTGGTCTTAACTTCATCATCGCTCTCACTTGAACTCATGAAAATGCTTGGCGGGTCATAGGCGGACGAAAACAAGTAAGAGTCATCCAGGAAATTACCATCATCTTCGACCAAAGCATTCCTAGCGGAACAACAAAAAAAAAAATAAATAAATAAAAAAAAAAATAAATAAATAAATGAATAAATAAATCATTAACAAACAGTATGCATACATACACAACAAATCGTAATATGATGCATTTTACCGGTATGTATGCATACTATACCCAGTGCATACTGTATGTGTACAGAATGTATGCACCAGTGGTGAAAGTAAGCCGGTGCGCACCAGTGCGCCGCACTGGTAAGACATTTGACGCCAGTGCGGCGCACTGGTAAGACACTGATCGAAATTTACCAAAAAAATCAACAATTTTTAACGAAAAAAATAATATTTGCATATGTGAACAGATAACATTATAAAACATTATAATCATGCTCAATGCATGATAGTTATTGTATTTTTTTTTTTCTCTCACGAAGTTTTAACTTGCATGGCACTTTCTTTTAAAATTTTTTCTAAAATAATAATTGAAATCTACTCGATCTATTCACTTATATTTATTTTTTCATTACGTAAAAAATAAAAACGATTTAATAAATTGAGGTATGAAATTGTTGCATTGTAAATAAATAGTAAGTGCTGCAGTCAAACATTATTATAAATTAAAAGACTATGTTTAAAAAGTTAATTATAATATTTTATCATAAATGCACTTTTTATGGCGAGCCTTTTAGAGCAGATTTATTTATTGTATTACTATTTTTAGATTTTTTAAATGAAAGAACTATTTTTAAAAGTTTTTTTTTTTTTAAATATCTGTAGGTTTATTGTTTACTATTTTTTCTTCAATTTTTATATGAAGTGATCATGATGTTTTATTACATGATCATGGAAGTGGTAAAATCGTTAGAACTTTTTTAAAATTGTAACCTTTCATCTTTTTGGAATATTTTGTTTAAACTAATTTTCGAGTCATTTAAAATAATAATTTATTTATTTAAAAAAATGTAAAATTTATTAAAAAAAATAAAACAATCTAAATTGTGAAACAGTTAATTAAAATATTTTTACAGTATTAACACTGCTGCCAGACATGCATAGACAACGAACAACAAAGTGCTTGTTGGTGATATTTTTTATATAAAAATTTATACATTTAAATTTTCATTAGGCAGCACAGGAAATATTTTTGAATATTTTTACACTATATTTTTTTTCGCGGTTAAAAAGTTTGAAAAAGTATTTAATTTTACTTAATTTGTTGGTTTTATTCTCATAAGGATTTCCAATATTTTTTCCAGAAAAATGACTCAGTAAAAAAATGTTTTATTTTTAAATCGAAAATCTATTAAAAAAATTCATAATAGATTACTTATTGTTAGATATTTTCTAATTGGTTCCATATATTATTATAGTTCAGATGAAGTGTGAGTAAACAGTAAAATGCTGCTTTCTGTGCCATAAATTTGCATGTTAAAAAATTAAGCCACCAAAACACCAACTTTGGGAATTTTTTGTTTTTTAATTTCTAGATAGAGGGCATTTTAAAATATTTTTAGAAAGAAAAAAATCTTAAAAAAAAAATTAACCCCTCGTCACTCTAGTTGAAAAATCTCTTAGGGGTGCATCCCTGTTAAAAAAAAACAACAAAATATTATAAATCAATTTCAGTGCAACTTTTCAATGAAAAAAATTAAGCCACGCCCCTTTTTCCCAAAAAATCGCGCCTCCGGCGGGGGTTCGGGCCCTTCATGCCTCTATCTGAAGCGCACTGGTAAGAAATTTAAACTACTTTCACCACTGGTATGCACACATACATGACATACACCACGTAGCCCGGTAACGGACCCCCTTAAGACATTTCGCACTTTTAACAATTATTATCTGCCATATGCATATTTAATAGGGTTCTTAACATTTTGAAAAAAAATATTAATTAACATGTTCAACAGAATGTAGCAATAGAGTTAATCATAATTTCAGTTCCATATCAGAGCATCTCTTTGATTAAAAAAAAATTGTGTGGATCGATGAGGGACATGAAAAAAAAAAATGTTACGGTTTTGGTCCAGGCCTGCTTTTGGACTCGATCCTTTTATAGCCAAGAAAAAATAAAATTGTAACCCATGAACCAAATCAGCCTTTTCATAAAAATAACAACTGCAATACCGTGATATTTTTTTACTAGTTAAGGGTAAGGTAACGCCACCAATGTTAAAAAAAATCCCTCTCACAAAAATTCTGAAAAAAATTTAAAATGTTCTCCTCTACACCCCCTATCAATAGCTAAAATATCAGGTATACAAATACGATCTAGTTTTTGAGTTATGAATTTTTAAAGTTGACCAATTTAACATGGGAGTTTCATTTCTCCATGTTAAAGTAGTCAACTTTAAAATTTTATAACTCAAAAACTAGATCGTATTTGTATACCTGATATTTTAGGTACTGATAGGGGGTATAGAGGAGAACATTTTAAATTTTTTTCAGAATTTTTGTGAGAGGGATTTTTTTTAACATTGGTGGCGTTACCTTACCCTTAAGGTAGAGATAATACGGATCAGCTGGCCCAATGCTAAAAAAATCCCATTCATAAAAATTATGAAAAAAATTTAAAGTGTTCTCCTCTACATCCCCTATCAGTAGGTAAAATATCAGGTATACAAAAACGAGCTAGTTTTCGAGTTATTAATTTTTAAAGTTGACCAATTTAACATGGAAGTTCTATTTCTCCATGTTAAATTAGTCAACTTTAAAAATTAATAACTCGAAAACTAGCTCGTTTTTGTATACCTGATATTTTACCTACTGATAGGGGATGTAGAGGAGAACATTTTAAATTTTTTTCATAATTTTTATGAATGGGATTTTTTTAGCATTGGACCAGCTGATCCGTATTATCTCTACCTTAAGAAAAAATAAAAACGAATTATTTGTTAAAAACTCTGTTTAAAGATAAGATTAGTTTATATATACTGCGGCAGTTGTGGTTACACCACTATGGCTCACAGTTTGTGTCTTGCTTGAGGTCACCAGCATTATTCGTTTATGATTTTTTTTTTTGAACCAGTAAAAAAATTATCAAGGTATTGCAGTTGTTATTTGCATGGAAGAGGGAGGGTTTGGTAAGCAAGTCGGAACCAAAACAGAGGGCTAAAATCCAAAACTGGCTGTGCACTGCACGAAATCTTACCAATTGATACTTTGAATATACTCTTTTACTGGATCATTCATCGTAATGTTTTTGATGTATGCATATATAACACCGATTCTGGCCTCTGGGAAGTCTGGGGCTGGTGCGCTGGTCTAGTTACTATCCGAACCGGAGATAAAACTGTCTTGAGTCTCGACGTACTCACGTTACCTCACGTATGATACTGACTGCTCCAGAGTAATGTCCGCTTACTCCCAAGATTACTCTACATAAGGTTTGACGCTCCGCCATCTTGGCGCAGCTTTTGTTGGAGCCTGTGACGTCACGACTAATCACTGACTGCTACGAAATAGGCTCGAGAGTAACAGCTCTCTCTGATTGGTCCTGCGCGAACTGGGATGAAAATGTGAACCTAAGCGTCCAACCTTATGTAGAGGGACCTTGGCTTACTCCGCTTTATTCAAAGTTCAAACGCTTCAAGCAAGATGGCTGGATCCTGGATCTGGATAGTAAGGTGGGCAGCAAGGATGATAATATAATTATGTTCCTTCCTTGGTGGGCAGGGAAGCTCGGAAGCTAGGATAAGTAGAAGAATGGGTATTACTTAGCGGGAAAAAGAACCCTGACCTACGACAATCCTGTTGCCTCCCACCACAAATTTACCGGGCGCCAAATTTGATAATGACAGTATGAGTCAAATAATTTCTCTTTATTACTCTTTCAAAAGTCGATAAAAAAAATGTAGGAAGCACAATTAAATTCATGTTTATTTTATTATTGTATTTTTTACAGTAATATTTTACTATGGAGGGAAAATGCATATTTTCTTTAATTTATTAAGTTTTTGCTTTGACTTCGTAAGTTTCTGATGCCTATCAGCTGATATTGTATATTGTGTAGAGTAACCCCTTGTATGTATGGATAGGCTATGGCGCTGTCTCGGTGAAGCTCGGTCGTGAGGAGGAAGTGGGTGGTAACGGTCACGTGATAGTAACGTGACGCTATGTTTTGATATTGTTGTCCGCCATGTTGGGATGGAGAAAAAATTGCAATTTTTTACTATTTTCTCCATATTTTATTTGATATTATACGAAAATGTGAAGCTAAATAAGCGTTAATGACAAGAACTTGTTGTGCACCTGGTTGCAAGAATGCTGCTAAGCGGAAATCCCTGCAAAATGAAGGAGAAACGCCTGTCTCGATACACGGGTATATGTACAGTATCATACTGTATCTCTGTATCATACACATATTATGCATACTGTAACTGATAATGTATGATAAGAACTGTTGTTTGTTAATTGTTTAATTAAATGCCATACTGTACGTTAATTATATTATATATTGGTAATAAATGGTAATTATATGATTAAATATTCGAAGAATTTCATTGCACTGTTTAAACATTTTGAACAATTTTCTTACAGTTAATCATTTAATTTTAATATGTATATAAAAAGAATAAAAATTAACACAAATTTCATTTCAAATTTAAAAAATAAAAAGAAAAAAAAAATAAGCATGGGGTCTGTACGTAAGTGTAAATTTTTAGTTTTAATACTTTTAATTGAAATTAATGAAATACGAAAATATATAATATATGAACACCCAATGTTGTGTCAATAAGAGAAAATATTTATTTTTTAAGAAGCCGCAAATTGCGCAAGTTGGGAAGATAAAATTCAAACTTCAAACAGTGAAAATCAAAAAATTAAAATACCTGAACCCTTTTTTGGATCCTCTTTAAAAAATATAAAAGTATCTGGGTGTCCAGATCCTTTTATTTTTTTTTAGGGGATCGGGATATCCGGATTTGGTCCATTTATATTTTTAAGGGGATCGGGATACCCGGATCTGGTCCATTTATTTTTTTAACAGAATAATGAGCGGATCCGGATACGGGATCCGGTCCCTGTCTTAAAGTACACTCCATTCAGATAAAAATGTCTGATCCGGCTATACTTTAACATAGCCGGATGGGATATTTTTATTCAAATGGAGTGTACTATTTAATTAAGTCTACCAGTAAGTCTATGCTTAATTTTGCCTAAATACTAATCATGCTTTTCTACACGGAAAAGGCAAGCGAGGAGGCCCAACACATCATTGTCGCACCGACAAAACTCTATTGACGTTCCTTCCTTGGACCCGTTGCTTCAGTCAACAAGTACGACACATTTTTGGTGTACAGCACTCTATGTAATGAGTAAGAATTTTAATAAAGAGAAAATACTATCTATTTTTTTTACTCAAGAAATAAGCATTTTTTGGCTTTGTCTTTTATATTTTATACGGCTATAATATGCAAATTTTGCAAATATATTATAAATAAATATATGTAATATAAATTTATATATAATATATACATTACTGCATAATATATAAGATGCAGCTAAGTTTTTTTTACAATATAGTTGCCAGCAAAGGTAGACAATGATTAAACATTAAAAAGTGTCTTCATGGACTTCACTTTAAGCCGGTATTACACGATGCAATTTTGCATACAATTTTTTCCTTGCAAGAAAATTTCATCTCCATACAAACAAATGGAGTGGAAGTTTTCTTGTAAGGAGAAATTGTATACAATAACTAGAAAAATTGTATCGTGTAATACCAGCTTAAAATGAATTTTTCATGCAGTACCTATATATACATATGGCCTGGGCAGATAAATTTAACAATATTGAGTCACTAAACTTTGCCGGGGAGTCCTGCGTGCAAGCCAATTTTTAAAAGAATTAAAAGCCATTTGGAAAAAAATAAAAGATTTTGATCAAGAAGAGATATAGTGCATGCTGACTGTTGGCATATGCACATAAAAAGATTTTGTGGAAAGATTTTATAATGACATCAATAAATTATATGATACTGTATATACTGTATTGTTAATTATTATAATTCTTCACCTTTTTATTCCATGTTTGTTAATAATTTTATTCTAAAACATATATAATGGGGAGCATTCACAAACACTTTAACCCCCACTTTGGCCTCGATTTTTATCCCTGCTTGTGGTTCTAAAAATAATAGACATATAGACAAACATACAAAATGACAATATTCAATTATTAGAATACAAAATTATACAAATAAAATTATTGACATTCTTTGCCTTGCATGAGCTTAATGGAGTAATATTTTCTTTTTAATTAGGTAGTCAAACAATTGTTTCTTAAACACATGCAGGTATTATACTTTCATTTTTTTTTGTTTTTTTTTTAATAATCTGGAAGTTTATACAACACTGCATGGCATGAGCTAAGATAAAAACATAGTCTCTCTAAGTTTAATTGCTCATGAATATCCTCCAGACTCTTTATGTAATAGATTAAACTGCTAGCTAGCTGTCTATTATAGTATTGCGTCCAGTCACATCTTTGTTGTTTTTTTGAAATAAGTACCCCTACGATAATAATACATAATACATCAGGCCTGATGCCGATAATAATTTCTTTTAAAGTAGAGTGAGCGATTTAATTTTTTTGAATATTTTATTTTCTAAAAATAGTTCAACTCACCCTCTATAATATTGAGAAATGAAAACCAAAAAATTGCATCTCAAATAGCTTCACCTAAAAACATTCCCAAAGTTGGTGTTTCGGAGGCCTTTAACATGCATCCTTATGGAACAGAAAACATGCAGCTTTTTACTCTAACTTCGTCTGAACTATATGGTACCAATTAAAAAATACGTGCGTAATCTATTATGAATTCTTTATTGGATTTTCAAATAAATTTTTTTTTTACGGAGCCGTTTTTCTGAAAAAAAATATTGAAATTTTTGCAATTCCCATAAGGATTTTCAAGATTTTTTTTCCGGAAAAACGGCTCCGTAAAAAAAAAAAATTATTTGAAAATCCATTAAAGAATTCATCATAGATTACGTACATATTTTTTAATTGGGTTCCATAGTTCAGACGAAGTTGGAGTAAAAAGCTGGTTTTCTGTTCCATATATATAAGAATGCATGTTAAAGGCCTCCGAAACAGCAACTTTGGGATTTTTTTGTGGTGAAGCTATTTGAGATGGAATTTTTTGGTTTTCATTTCTCAATAGAAGGCATCAGGTTAAACTATATATAGAAAATAAAATATTCCAAAAAATGAAATATATCGCTTATTCGAACTTTAATATAATCATAAAAAAAAAATACAAATATATATACTTGGGAAATTCAGTATATATTATTCAGTTTTTCCCATATAGCTCTGACCTGCTTTGGCTTGAATCATGCTTCTAATTCTTTTCTTTTGACGTATAAGATCGAATACATCTCTGCATGATCTCTCGCGAGCTCTCTACTGTTTCACTTTTTTTACGCTATTCAAAACTTTGAAAATATGCCGCCGGTTGATTGCGCTCGGTCACCATCTTACGTTGGAGATTTGCCTCAGCCGCTCTAATGCTATTGGTATAGGGATAGCCTATCCATACATACATGATCCTAGAGAGTACCCTTTCTTCTACAATCCTAGCTCGGAAGCTAGAGACCTAGGAGGAGGAGGGGAAGTGACACCTGTGCATGAAAGAAAAAGGAAGGAACCCAAACAAGCTGGTATGCTGGTATTAACGTTGTGTCAGTTGCGCAAAAGTGTAACGGCCGTGGCGCTTTTCGGAACTAATTTAGGCTCGACTCCTCGTAAGAATAACATTGTCATATTTGGAGGCAAATATCGCAGGCAATATTCATGGCATTTTAGAACGAAATGCACTTGAATTTCTAATAAATGAAGAATTTGTTTATAAACTAGTATTTTTTTAAGAATTTTAGGACCAACAGTTTAAGCGTGGTTAATTTTTTTGTTAAGACACAGCAAAGCGGATGACAACGCCGCTAGAGCCTAAAATAGTTCCAGATTTGCCGCATGGCGCTGTAGCGATTACATTCGTCGACGCATTGGCGTTGCTTATGATTTATCTCCTTCTTATTTTCTTCATGCACCTGTGACACAGATAAGACCAAGGATTTTGTATGTATGGATAGGTTATCTCTATTGACGTGATAAAGTTAGTAGCGCTCCTCGCGGAAACTGATGGGAAACAGCTGAACTACGTGCGTCTAGCGAGGCCCATTGTATTATTATAAATATAGTCGAATCTTGCGTAACAACCATCTTTTTCACGCAAAACCAATATTAATACACTCTAATTAATCTTTTATGAACCCGACTTCTGTTACATCTGCGCATGCGCGAAGCCGCGAAGGAAAAAGTCAGTTTACTGGCGATGACGTCATATAAACATTGAAAGCCTTTCTTCATAGTAAGTGACTTTCACTGTACTTAATTGCAATTTCTTTACTTTGTATATCAAGTATATAGTTATTTACTACATCGAAAATAATGTATGAAAGGTGATGCAAGTATTTTTTTGTATTTTCAACATTCCATGACGTCATGATACATATCCAAAGCTTGGAAGATATAACCCAAGTTCCCGCCCTGACTTTACCGTAATATTTCTCAGGTAGTATAATATTTATCAACTAAATAAAATAATCAGCACGCAGGAGACTGCATTAAAGTAGTATCGCACTACAAGATACCTTCAATAATATCAGGTAAATATTTTTAAAAAAATATTTCCTCCCAAGTCCCAATTACTTTGCGTGTTATTTTTTAAATTTCAGACGGCTAATATCTTGACAGTTGACGATCGCCCCTGCTGGTCTTGGCCTTCCACCAGAGGGCTATGATAAGACCCATGTATAAGGCTCGGCCAATCAGAGTGCGTAATTTTTGTCACGTGACAACAATTACGCCCAGTGATTGGATAAACAGTGGAACAGTATACGCGCGAAATTTGAAAATAGGCGCACGTGACACCATCATAAGAGTGCGTTCGAGGTGACTGTCCAAACCCAGTCCGGAACGGTCCGGACCGTCTAAAATCGTTTTTTTACAGTCGGACTGCCATCCATTTCCCCTCCTTACCTCCCCTATCATGACGTCACTTCCGCAGTCCGGCCGGTGTTAAGCGGTCCGGCTAAAAAGTCGGACGAGTCCCTCTATAGTCGGACTGTAGAACTAAACTGAACAACGAAATGCGTCGCAATACTTGAAATACGCAATGTTTTGGTAATTTTGGCGCAATATATCCGTGGGCGGGACGGGATACATGCACTTTTTCTCTATTAATTGCAGCGATCTACAGCAGCAGGCTCCATTTTTAGTTTTTACTGTACCAAAAAGTACTGTACGCCCCCTTTCACGCGTCCGACAGCTGATTATAGCAGTCGATCCGTCGGACTGCGCGTTTTTTTCTTCAAAACCAGACAGTGACGTAAATATGACGTTTCAGTCCACGTGACCAAGATATGCCGCCATTTTCACAGACCAGTCCGGACAGTCACCTCGAACGTACTCATATATAGTAAATAGAGCCACCATGAAGGTGGGGACACGTAGCTGCTGCTCCCTCGCGGCCAGTGAGGAACTACAAAAAAACAGTTGACGATCGCTTTATTGGATCCAATTTCATCCGCGAAAAATTCAAACGATGGAACTGGAAAAGCCATCAAAAGTCTTATTTACAGTATAAATGTGGGTAAAATTGTGATAGAAATAAACTCTATGTCGAGCGTGGCGCAGTGGCATTGACCGGTTCTCGTTAGATCACCGAAGTCAGGCTACGTCGAGCGTGGTTAGTACTTGGATGGGTGACCGTTTCAAGTAAAAAATACGCTGCTCCCTCCCTGGGGTAAATTCGTCTCGCTTTCCACCCAGTGCAGTGATGCACTTGTGTGTGGTTCCCCAGGCTTTGGACATCGCTTTGGTCCATTGAGAAAAAGTAGAGAGGTGTCCGTCCTGACTGAGGTTTTCCACGGTGCCCTCAGTCTCACCTCAGTAGATGCTGGGACGCGTATTAAGCATGCAGGCCGTGGCCACTATCCGTTCCCTACCTTATCGATTCCCTACCCAGTACCCCGCCGCGAGCTGTAAGCTCTTAGGGGTGTATCCTTGTAAAAAAAAAAAAATCTGAAGAAGATAACTCAAATTAAAAAGAATTTTAATGGTTCATCGGCCCGATGTTCATGGATTTCTAATACACCGTTTAAATTTTTCGAGGATGAAATTGGATCCAAAAAAGCGATCGTCAACTGTTTTTTTGTAGTTCCTCACTGGCCGCGAGGGGGCAGCCGCTCCGTGTCCCCACCTTACTATCCAGCCACCTTGGTCCGCTTTATAGCCTGGGCGTATTCGAGAAGTCGCTCCGATATGTCGGAGAAACTTATCCGTGTTTTTAAAGAAAATCTGCGAGTCCAGATCTAGCGGAAGTCGTCACGCCCGCCTTTCTACCACCAGAGCGCGCCATCAGCAAGAGTCTTGCTGATGGCGCGCAGCAAGAGTCCTCCCGCTTCTCGCTGCTTCTTCTTTTTCTTGATCCGTTTATGAGAATAGCCCGAACAGGCATGCACCCAATACTAGTTTTATTGTTCTTGTAATTAACTAATTAAAGTTAGGAGGGGCTTGTAAAGAATTATGGATGAACAATGGGTAGAAATTTTGATTATGGGATGTGGTATGCAAAATGGGAAGGTGATGATGGGAATGCCAGCATGCAAGGTATGTGGTGGTGATTTAGGGTCAAGTATGACTATGTGGCGTGGGGTGCAAGAATGTAGGTTGATGATGCAGGCGCCAACATGAAAAAAGATGTAACAGGAGGTTTGAAGCAATCACGTGTCGTCCTGTGGCGACCGTGAGCAGGGAAAAGTAGTGATTGTGGGGGTGCGGTGAGGCGAGAATGATAATTATGAATCAAATTGACTGGGGATAGGGGTATAGAAATCAAGAAAATTAATGATATATATATAGAATAGGATAGGGATAGTTACCAGGATAGGACAGACAATTTGAGCGGAGAGTCACGTCGACGTTGCTCACTATGGCGCGCCATCTTGATCTCTCCTAACTGTAAATGGAGCTGTTATAGAACCATAATAAATAATTAAGTTTTAGAACTATAATTTTTGATTTTTTTTAATGTTTATTTCATTCCATTTCTGCTGGTAGATATCATCGTTATAATTTAATTTAATTAATATATATGATTCCAAATATACCTTAATTATTACCTTATTGTGAGATCAATCGTTAATACCCATTTTAATCCACCAAAATTTTAAAATAATGGAAAAAATGTGTATTATTCTCAGATTGACCAATTAATTATTTTAATGAACGTCCCATTGTTTATTATACACATTGAAATCTCTTGTGAAAATGTGAAAAAATAATGATTTGCCAGATTCATTAATTACTCGTTAGTAAAATAAGCTTCATTAAATATTAAGAAGAAACTATAAAATATTTTTAGTTTGCTCATTTATGTCACAAAATTATTTATCTCTTTTCTTTCTGAAGAGTTCTATCCATTTTATATTGTATTGATTTTTTTTTTTTTTTTTAGTAAATATTTACACAATGTTGTACCAGCCAGGGTTTTAGTACCCTATCGGCCGCTACAGAATTACATACATTATTGTTCTTCAAGATCTTGATGAATATCTGTGTTAACAAAATAATAAAAATCACTATTTAGTATTATTTTACATTCTTAATTAAGCTCTACTAACATTTAATGTAAAATAAAATACATAATGTATATTTTTTCTTCAATATAATATATGTACATTTAAATTATAATTAATTATATTCAAAAACCAATATAGACATAAAATACATAAAATAGCAAATTTGATATTCAAAATTGAAAACAAAAACATTTATAATATATTAATTCATATTTATGTTATATAATAGAAATAAGCCATTCCTTAAGTTGCTTTTTAATAGAACGATTACATTCTAAATATTTTAATGCTGTTGACATTTCATTCCATATACGTGGTGTTAAATATTTCCAGGTTCTATCATTGAATCTATTTATACTTTTAGATGTAATAAGAGGATCTAATTCATATAAGCGAGTATTATGAGGATGAATCCTTGGTAATTTAAATGCTTCATCAAAATATTTTTCATATACATTAAAGAATGTTTAGCTTGAGAGTTCACAGGTAGTATTTTCCAATATTTAAACATGTTATCACTATCTTTAAATTTAGTGCCAAACTTCATGCGTTTTAATATCCTTTTTTGCATTTTAATTAATTGTGTCATAGTCCCAGATTCTACAAAGCCCCAAGCTGTTATGCCATATATAATGAAAGGGTGGGCTAGAGCAAAGTATAAATTTCTTATTGTTTTTTTCATTTACAACAGCTTTTAGCTTATATATTTGTGAGAGAAATGAAATTGTCAAAAAGCTTGTAAAAAAAATTGTGCAGTGTGCACCAGCCAAAGACTTGTGTACCTGCATGTTTACCAAAGCATATATTATTAATTATTATATATTAAAATTATCTATATTTTATTTAATATTAATAAAATATTAATATTTAATATTAATATTTTAATTATATATTTAATATTTTTTACTACATTTACTGAGGTAGCGCACCAGTTTTATTCAGTAAAAGAATATATCAATCTTAAGAATATAACATAGCGGATAAATGACACTATAATGTATTATCATGATTTACATATGCATAAATATGTGTATGAATGTTATTTTAATGTTTGTTTTAATTGTTAGTAATAATTCTAAGTTCATATAATATGGTATCATATATGTTTAATTTTTAAGTTATATTTAAAAGTTTTTATGTCTCTATGTTGTATTATGTACAGCCACAAGAGAAATAAATAAATAAAATAAAAAATGACATTAGTTTATATATTATGCAACAAATAAAAAGTTAAAAAAAAATAATCTTAAAATGAAAGAGTTGTTGAAACTCCCTACTATGCTATAAAATTGATTTATTGATTAAATTGATAAGTTATTCCACATAATTACATAAAATATATTTCACATTTCATACAGAATCTATATATGAATGTTCTTAGGTGTCAACACTATGAACCTAATAAATTAGTTTTATAGTATAATTATATGAAAGATTTATGGCTATTTAATAATTATAAACTGCATTTACTGACCCAGGGACCGCAAGGAGTACCTCGGGAAATTGGACATCCTCCCTTTTTGTTCCCTCCTAGTTCCCTGACATCATAACTTATTTCAGTATAGTTTTTAGCAAAAAATATTGCATGGAGTCGATGCTCTGTTTAATGAGGCTATCAACAGCACATATTTTTTTAGTAAATTATTTAATTTTTTAAATGATGTTCCCTGATTTTTCCCCCGAGGAGGGTAAAGGGACTTTCCCTAAGATATTCCTGTGGGAACATAAAGGAAAATAGTCCTAAATTCATTGTAATTATTAATTAATTTAATTTTCTTGGATCCCTTGTATAAGTTACAACTCGAAATAGCATTTTTTTTAAATTGGGGCGTGATTTAATTTGTAAAATCAAGTTCCCTAATACCTCCCGAGGGGAATATACCGGGAACATTACATAATTATGTAAATACTACTGTTTACGGTATTTAATTACTCTATTTATTGAACAATCAACGTATTCTTATTTTTATAACACTTTGCGTACTTAATATATTAAAAATAGTGCAACTAAATTTGAAATGTAGAAAATATATTTTATTTTTATTTGAAATTATTAATAAATCTTAATTATTTATTTATTTTTATTACTTTAGTATTAAATTAAATAATTAATAAACATTATTGTTCCACTAGGGCTTTAAAAGAAGGCAAATGTTGCTTATTTTCGCACGGAATAAAAATATAATTACAAGTATCCAAATTTCAAAGTTTATAAACTTAACTTTACCATATATTCTTAAGAAAGGCAAAAGCCTAATTGGTAGCGCAGTCGCTTCCCATGCTCATGGACCCGAGTTCAAATCCCAGAGCGTCCAAATTTTTTACACTTTTTTTTTAGGTTTTTGTACTCTTGGAAACATCTTAAACATGTTCAAAAGTAATTTTTAATTTATGATTTGTAAAAAATTACTATGGAGACATAGTTCCCTGGCTACTCCTTAAATTTTTGCCGATTCGGTTTCTTTCCGATTAGGGGAACATAGGGGAACTTCCAAAGGAGTTTATTTGGGAGGGTAAAAAGGAAGTTCCGAGGGAGTTCCCTGGGAACTCCTTGTGGTCCCTGGGGAAAAGTGCGTATATTATAAAATACTAAAAAAAAAAACAGGAAAAAAAACAACAAGTTGTTTGCATTACACAAATAAAAGAAAAACACAGGTCGTTTTGTTTATTTTTGTTGCTTTGTGATTAATATCTGCAAACTGGCTGGGCTAAGCCATAAAAATATATAACAATGTGAGATAAACCCAGATAATGTAGCTCTGCAGTCAAATCATGGTTAAACAACTTTATCATACAATGTAGCTGCCTCTCTCTCGATCTGAACCATATAATTATTCACAATTCACAAACAATAAATTCGCCAATGCTGCATGATGCACAGCAAAAAAATAAAATAAAAAACCGAAGGAAAGTATTGTTATATGCTTCAGCATAAAGCATAACAAATTTTAAATTTAATACATTATTTACGTACTGTAAAAAATATTTGTAATTTTTCGTAAAATTTGGCATGTAATTTTACCTATTTTATTGTTTTTGTCATTTTTTCATCAAAACTTGCAAATTTATTAACTCATTTGTAAAATCACTGAGCAAAACGTTAAAATAATGAACTTACAAAATTTTATGTATTAATTGTTACAAAAATTTACTTAATATTTTTACATCGGGAAATGTTTTTAAAAACACACATAAGAAAACGTAAAATTACTCTAAATAAATGTAGAATCACTTTAAAAAAATGTAAAAGTACATTTTTGTTAGTTATAATTACAAAATATTAGGTAGTATTACATGATATTAGACAGTCGTAAACGTCGCAAAGAGACGCCATGACACACGTAGTTCTACAGCTTAGTAATTTAATGATTAGTGATGATATAATTAGCATAAGACGTTAAGTTTAGTGCTCGAATTCTTCGGTAAGTGTTATTCTATATTTTAAGTAGTAACTTAATTGTATCGATTTATGTGTTTTTCTGTAAGCAATGATGAAAGCAACATGATGGCTTGTTTGTTCCGGGGAGTCGATAGCTTTTGTGCAAATTTTAATCCTTTTTACAATAGTATTTAAAAAGGGCAATAGGCCCATGCATCCATTATGCTCATCTTAAGGTATCTTTTATTTAGAAAACTGACTTGAATCATGACATCCATTTTATAAAATATACGTTTTTTTAATTTGATGACCCACAGTGCAATATTATGTTGCCTCTCCGCCGAGAGATTCAAAACTGCTGCTTGGTTAAATATGGCTATAAAATATTTAATTTTGTCTGTGCAATGTCAGGCCGATTAACTATTTTTGAAGCGGGAATAATTGCAAAATATTTACTTTAACATTAGAATTTGCGTGCGAGCCGTTTAGTAAGAGAAACATTTTATAAATCTGTTTCAAGACTACTGTTCGATGGACGTAAGAGTGATTTTTCCTGGTAGATTCTGAAAATTATTATTGAGTAGCAATACTCGTATTAATATTTAAAAAAAAATTTATATGTAGATCCTGAAAGAATTAATAAACGGTTTTCGTTACCTACATTTGAAAAGCAATAAATAAAATAAATTGTAACATAATTAACTTTTAATATTATAAAAAAAAACAAAAATTTATGTAGTTTTTAAACAACATTTTCTATTTAAAATTACATAAAAAATTTGGAAATAAAACGCCAAATTATAAACGTGTAAAAAAACGAAAAAAATTGTATTTGGTTAAAAACAAAAATAAATGTATATTTACAAATGTTATCATTTTGTAATTATACATTTAAAATTTGTAATATCCAGTTACAAAATTTTAAGTTTAAATACACGTTTTTATTTCAGCGTTTTATTTCCTATTATTTTTTGTAAAAATACAAAGAATTTTTTTACAGTAGGAAATAAAAAAAATTAAACTATAATAAAAAAATTAAATTATCGTATGATCATGCCAAATTTATATGTTTTATATGATAATAAATAATCTACTCTATAATATTACTACTATTACGTAAAATATGAAATTTATAAAAATAGCCTATAGGGCACGGTTGTAAATCTATATAAATAAAATCAAGTTAGTACAGTTTTGGTGAGTAAATAAGCAATTTTTAAATCGCTAGGTTATGTTGTTTTAATATAAAAACAATCTAAATCTTTTAGTCATGCATAATAAGTGTGCTAATCTGCTAATTTTATGTTTATGTGCAGTGCTTGTCATAAGGCAGATTGACCTAATTATGCAAGCTATAATGCTAAATATAATTATTTTTTCCAAGTTCGATGATAAACCAATAAGATTTATAGCTATACTGTTGCACTGTTGCTTATAATAGTGTATATATATATATATGTATATATATCTTTTATATCTTTTTGTAATATATTTATTATAATATTACAAAAAGACAAAATACAACAAGAAACTGTTCAAATTTTGAAGGAAGTTTTACCCTAAAATACCTGTTTTATCTGGACGAGGTGACGATCATTTGTAGTTATAACTTTAAAAATAAATTTATGTTTGAATTTGAGCAAGTTTTCAATACACCACTGATTTATTTATTTATTCTGGTCCCCTTGTATTAATAAACACTACATTTTAGTGTTGTGATTTGGTATAAGACAAATCCTTTATATAAAGAAGAGAAAAAATACATAAAACGAAACATTTAATTTTTACTGTCGTCTTGTGAGGAAACTGTTTATTCTGTGTCGCTAGAGATTTTTTGTGTTTAATCTTTCTTAAAGTTTTTATTTTCTGCTTTTTCCTTTGCTTGCGATACTCTCTGCATGATTTTAATACATCCCATAAAATTTTTGCCCGTAGTGAAAAAAGAAATAAATAAAATGAGCCTTATATAATTAAATTAAAATCTGCATGCCCAGGCGCGGATCCAGGAAAAAAATTCGGAGGGGACTGCCTCCATAAGGCCAATGTTAAAAAAAAGTTTGGAGTGGGGGAAGTAACTATATATAATTATAATATATATATTGCCCATGTTAAATCCAAAATTTAGGAGGGGGCTGCAGCCCCCTAGCCCCCCCCCCCCCCCCCGCCCCCTCGGATCCGCGCCTGCGTCTAAAGACTAGTACTGTTGTGTGCCATGAAAGAGGGTCTAGAAACTTATGGTAGGGGGTGGACTTTTATAAGTTCGTGACGTGTCAGCAATTGCTCTTCTTGAGCACGTGGCGACAGTCGTCTCCCAGTCGCCGCCTCACATCCTCAACTGCATGGTGGCGTATATTTATGTATATGTCTGCTTCACTGCTCATTATATGGCAACAATAAAAACTAAGCAATGACAAACGAGCAGCGTGACTCGTGCGAGACGTGAATAATAGTCACGTGTTCAAGAATCTATAAAACAAATACTGAAAGCTGAAACGCAGTACGTATACACATATATTTATGTGTCTAATTTATTTTTCAAGCGGCTTTTTTATTCGTCTTTTTAAACAAAGAATATAAAGGTTAATTTATGGAAATATAAAAATATGTTTTACTGACATTAACTTAAAATAAAAAATTAAATTAAATAGTATCTATCAATATGTATTAGTTTCATTGTAAAATTGTATATTCTGTAATTTAATTCTAATTCATAAATAATTATCTTGTGCTTATAGCTTATATATAACAAATATTATTATTTTATATAGTTATATTTTGACTTTAGGGAAAATGGAAACAAATAAAAATTTGAATTTGAAAGCTGCGCGCATGTTAATTATACATATTTTATATTTGTTTGCTTTTTGCTTGACTTCTATATAATATGACTATAATATAACAGAACTATGACATAAGACTGGATGAAATACCCAAATAATGTATACAGCATATCCGAAAAGAATACTCGGCATGCGAGCAAAATACAATATAACCTCCTGTATTATAGTCATTGCAAAATTGCCAACCCTTATTTCTTTACTATTTTTTCGAAAGGTATACATTCGGGGATATTTTGGTTATTTTACGTCCCCCGATCACTATCAATGATCGTGTTCCTCGTCTTACTGTTTGCATCACGTTATAAACCCTTGGTGCTCATATTGTGCACCAACAATAATTTGTTCTTACAACTGTTCACGTGCTTAATTTTGAAGATAGTGCAGCAAGAAACAGGACGGCACAACTATATAAACGAGATCGTGTCGGGCGTGATCAGTCGCTGATTGTGAGTGTAGCGTGTCACTCATCAGCTCGTCTGTTTGTGAGATGCAAGTAAGCCAAGAACCAAGAATTTTAACATAATATTGAAGCATAACATACAAGACATCTAATGCAAACACAGCAACGTTAGCTCATTTGCTTTCCAGGAAAGGAACTTGTCATGCTTCAGCTCTGTATTTTTGTTATATATATTATAATATACAATATATTATTATAATTGATAGCCAGCTATGGTCAATGAAACAGTAATACCTGCAAGCAGATATTGAATTTTTTTTACCACTATTATGAATTAATATAAAGCGAAATACATCACCTGATATAAGTGATATATATACGTATAGTAATGATGAATCTTTGCTGTATATTCAATGTTATTTTATATAATATCATGCAAAGTAATCATAGTTGAATTAGTTATTCTTCATTACACTTTGGCATTTAGTAATTAAGACTTGCATGCTTGTTTGATTTAATTTTGTCTTTTTATTCTTTAGATTGTAACCAACAAATTACTTCATTTTTAGATTTTAACCCCTCCAAGTGATATTGACTAATACTTAAATATATTGCATTGATTTTAATTGGTAATAAATTGCTGTCTCACAAGTTATTGCCAAATTAAAATTATGTTTTGATTGAATTAATATTATAGTAATTATTGTTCAACATCAACAATCATATAAATTTTGCAAAGCAAAACTTATTTTTTTTCTTTTTTTTTTCACCCTCTCAACAGAATAGTGATTTATTGAAAGCAATGTGTCAAATATTATTTTAGTTTTCTTTTAAATTTCAATTCAAAGTGTAATTTTATTCATGAATAATATATGAATCATATATATATATATATTTTCTATTTTTAAGTACCATGTTAATTAGAATTAAGTATCTGTTATGTAAAATCTATGTAACAATTCTGACGTGATCTATATGCTGCTGTAAAGCCAACGATCGAAATAAAAATTTGAATTTGAACCAACAAGTAAAAGACCTTACTTGTGGAACTAAACATAGAAATTAAAATTTCAGAGCACGTATTACATACAATTCTCATATATGATTTTATAATTTAATAGAGATACAAAAGTCAAAATCAATTTCTTGTGAATCTTGTGTTAAATTTAATTTGTAAGACAAATTTCATACAGTTCAAAACTTATGTTTTTCATGGAGAATTATTTAAAAATGTGAACAAAAATTTGGTGACCCGCAATTGGGTCATGTGCTCAATTGGAACTTTTTCTTCCCAGTTATTACATAATATATATATATATATATATATATATATATATATATATATATATTATATACTTATAGGACAACACGTTTGAACAAGATAAAAAAATTATCAGTACATATGTCCGAGTGACATTGATTGTTTTGCAAATAATTTATGACTTAGTTGTAAAAGCATCGTATAAGTGTTTAATATTTCTTTGTTATACTGAATATACTCCAACCATTTTTTTTTTCTTGACAACAGTAAAGTATAATCTTCTACCACAAAAGCCATTAAATGTTTGGTGCATGTTGCTGAATTGCAAGTAGCAAGAAAGGTAAGACAATTGTTTACTATAATTAATAAAGCATCATTCAGTTGATTGTTTTATACGAAGGTAAACTTTTTCAGAGATATAAATGAACAATATTTTTTGTTAAATATATTACACTTGCAACGTCTGGAAAGTACACTTGTAATAAACACATTATAAATAAATATATGATACATGGTCAACTTGGGTCACTTAATTGGAGCTAAAATTCACAAATTAAAATTCTTTTTTATTTTTTTTTTCAATTGTATTTTATTGTAATTATTAAAAATATATATTTCAACATTAACTAGATAAACATATCTTTAGTTGGATGCAGTGATAAAATAAAATTCAAATTCTTTATTCAATCATTTTGGTTGTACATTGACAAACTTGGATCACGTCAGGATAAAAAAATAAAAGTTAATGGAACAAAAACAAAACACACACAAACAAAACACACAATGAATAAAACAATCATATTATACAGCCAATATTTAATTAACTACCAAATTTTCTTGCATTTCTTAACCATTCTAAAATTTTCAAATATAATATAATATCGTACATATTATAAATAATATAAATACATGAATAAATTCATCAGAGCTGTACATAATTATTATATTATTTTTATTATAGCAATGTAATTTTGCAATTTCGGAGATTACAGCGATTTAATATATTTGCAAAGATAATAAAAGGTAAAATAAATTAAATCTTGAAATCATTACAAGTGTAAAAGAAAAAATACATTCTATACACTAATTTACAGTGCATATTTTATGCAGAGTATTGTATTGTGATTATGTATTATAAAGATAAGTAATATGTAAAAGAATTTATATGTATATGTATGTAAAATATGATGACTTGGAATAAATAAAAATACTTTGAAATAGAAGCACTTAACAAAAACGTGATATTTTCTTCACGTTCCGTTCATAAATCCTAACACTTAAATGATAATTACGATCAATTTAAGTTAATAAATTATTTATTATGTTCTTGCTGCTTATCTTATTCACACCCCAGTGCTATTTAAAAACAGATTTTTTTGTTGGAACTTTTACATTAAAGTTGTTCTGGCACCAATGCTGTGTAGCTTATAGGCGTCTGCTGACTGTGACATACGATGAGGATAAGATGAGGAGCATGGCGGCGGGCGGGGGGCGCAGACGGCTGCGACCACGAAGCAACACGATGGATGGACAGTATTAGATAGATGGGCCTAATAATTTAATGCCTCTGCCGGCCGGTATACGTTCCAACCATCTGCTGTTGGTTGCCATCAGATGCTGGCTCTTCTCCTTCTCTTCTTCTAGCTCGTGACTGCAAAGCGAGAGGTCGTGGTGGCTCAAGCAGCCAAATCAAAAAAGTCACTCTTATTGCCTTGGCTGTGTGGGCCGCATACTGTGCTGGACTCCGTTCACACACAGAAGCTAAATGTAATATCTTAAATTAAACAGTCTTACCGGAAGTTACTAAAAGATTTCTGACTCAAGCATTAGGATTTTTTTAATACAATTTACAGTAAATGAATTAGGCATGCAGCAAATGTAACAATTAAGAATGTAAAATTTGATTTAAACATACTATAGGAAGACCAGACTTTGCGGTGACATGTTTTAGTTTACTGGACTGTAGAGCAAAGTTGGCGATAGATACACATAAAGAGATGATTTGATGATGGTGTGGCCACAAAGGGACCACTGGAGATCGAAGCTCACGTGAGCATATACAGCTAAACACAGTCGGAACGTTATAATACTCTTCTGCATAAATTATTGCTAATACTGAAAAGAAAGAACCTAGCCAGCATGAGCATATACCGCATGTACCATGTACGAAAATAACTCAAACAGTGTAGCTAAAATCTCATTGACATTTAACACCATGCGCTCCATGATAATGTTTGCAAACTGACAGTGAGTAGGAATATAAGTTCAGGCTTTCCTGTAGGTACTGTACACGTACATAGTACGTACGTTGGTTGGTCATATATTATATTTATTATATGCTGTCCTTGCTTTTAACAAATGCCCTGTATGCAAAACATAGAACCCATATTATGTATACATAATAATGTAATATAATATAATATAATATAATATAATATAATATAATTATATTATATTATATTATATTATATTATATTATATTATATTATATTATATTATATTATATTATATTATATTATATTATATTATCAGAAGTGTTGTACTATAAAAACAATGTTATAACATAGGATCGAAAATTTATCCCCCCCCCCTCTTTATACAGGTCTACATTTAATAGAATATCACAGTACATAATTTAATAAAACAATAATTATTATTTAGTGCGTTATGATTACTAACATAATAAAATTTAAACATAACTGGAATATAATTTTATAGCTGTTTAATGAACGAGTTTAATTAGAGCACAAGGACTGCTTTTTTTTTTACACTTCAGCCACAGTTTTGTGGTGTTTTTAGTACATGCACAAATTTTATTGAACTTACTTGTTAGTACGTTCGTATAAATATACTGTACCGCTTTCACTCATAAACATGAATGTAACCGCAAAATTTTAATACCCCGACTAGCTATAAAACTTTAGAGCTCTTTAATTAATTAGCATTTAAAATATATATTACACATTGACATTATGTAGAAATACGCATTTATCATATACATATATAGAATTTGAAAAATGGTTTTCTTTCATAAAATGCATAAATAAACTTATTTTTTTGCCATAAAAGTTTACCGTACATATCTCCAAACATCACATTAATCCAGTGACAATTTGGCTCAATATTATTTTTATTATTAATTTTTTTTAAAACACAGAAAACCAGTATATTTGAGGACAGCATATAGGTTACGAGTCTTGGCAAAGGCAGGTTATGGGGCCGATATCTTAGCCCCCCTCCCCTTCCGAAGATCTCAGAATAATAGAATGAGTTTTTATCAACTCTAACTCACCCCCTCCTTCTTCCACCCCCTCCACCTCCCCATACTCTCTAGAAAAAACACATTGTTGAATAAAAAATGTAGGGCACTTCCATGCATTCCCAATTTTTTTATTTTCAAATTTGATAGAGCAGCCTAAAATTTTCCGCATCTATTTATAAAGATTATTTATTTATGCCCAATCAATAATAACTCTCTGTATCTCTCTTTTTTTCTTTCTCACCACACAGAATACAAGTATAATACACCCACGATGATTTCACAATACTCATGAGCGTCAGTTTGCAATACTTGCGCGCGCTTATAATATAATTTACAGTGCAGCCTAAATAGAATAATAGCGTATTGACAAATAGGCATTCACTGTATTTCAAACCACATGTATATACGTCATATACAGTATTTTATGCGAGTCTATGTGAATGAATATATGCATGTAAGTGATTTATGGTGTTATTATATTATGCACTTTATTGCACTCAATGACATTTTATGTGCAATCATCAAATAAAAATTTATGTTAACATCAAAGTGCTATGATGATACAATATCGAAGCCAATTGTTTACATTAATATACTTGTTTACGTACGAGGTCACCGGCGTGTTGATGACAAAAACACCACAAAATCCGTTTAGCGGCGCCAGGGGCGTAGACAAGGGGGGGGGGGTGTTATAACCCCCACCTTGAGAGCTGAACCTTAGTAAATTTTAAGCAAAAATTAACAAAAAATGGTACTCGACGGATACGATTTAGCTAAAATTTTATGAAAAATTTTCTTAAAAAAAACTTTAAAAATTTATATCCCCGAAATTAACTCATTGTTAATACATCTTTAATTTATTTAAAATCGGTCTACAGTATTATGATTATTTAAGTATGGTAATTTTATTATGATAATTATATTATGTAGCATTCATTAATAAGTTATTTATGTTTTTGTACATTGCACGAAAAGATAACAATTTAAAGTATAAAAAATGTTGAAAACATTCCCTACATGATGTTCAGCATAAAAATAAAATTATTTATAGTATTTTATTATTTTTTAATTAATTAATATATAGGTATTACATCTTACAATTACTAGTTTCATTGTCTCATGTATACTGGTACGTATATCTTTAAATTTATTATTGAAGTTAAAAAAATCTGATTTTTTAAATTAATTAATTTTACAGTATATTATACTTACAATTGTTAATGTAATAAATTGATTTTCCTCTTTTGAAAATTTGAACATAAATATTTTTTCCGATTTTTTCTTGCTCGTACATCAGTACATCGTCTTAAAATGTGGTCTATTATATTTTTTTATTATAGAAAAAGTAGTAACAAAAATATTGTAACTACATAATTTACGATTTACAAATATAAGAAATTTGCTGCAACTCTTCATCGAAAAAAATTATATTCCACGTCTCTTTGTCAAAAAATCGCGCACCCTGAAACTAATAAAAATAATATAAAAGTGGTTATTAGATGAATTACTTGATTTAACTAAAATTATTTACTCAAAGCTTTAGTTATTACGTTAGTGCACGTATAATATTGAAAAGAAATTATAAAAATGGGGTGTTAAAAATATAAAATTTTAAAAATATTGCATCAGGCCATACATTCTCTATAATAGTATTTTTTCATAATTTTACCCTAAAAAAAAAGGCGTGTCCTTAAAAAAAATCGCGCCTGCGGCGAGCTATTGGGGGGCTACGCCCCCCAAACCCCCCAGTGGGCTATTCACAATCTTATTTATCTTCAAGACCCCCCCCCCCTTGGACAAATCCTGGCTACGCCACTGAGCGATCCTGATTATTAGGTAACTATTTTGTTGAGCATAATACTTAACTTATCTTGTCTGATCTGTTCTGACAATACCCATTAATTTGCTTACAGAAAGAGTTCTATTTTGAAACACGTAGTTAAATTAAAAATACTCACGAGCTCACGGAACCATGTAAAGTATAATTATTTCTGCATAATTATTAGATATTTACACCTCTAAAGCAATAATATTAACCTACAATGATGAATATTACCTACGTATCCCCCTCCCTTCCACTAAAATTTTAGCGTGTCTTTATGTTGGCAGCTGCTGCGTATATCCGAGGGAGGTGAAGGTGATTGTCAATCAAGTAAACCATTTTGAGATTTGAAAAAAATATTATATGCTACTTTTGCAGTAGAATTCTTAAATTAGAAAATTAAATAAACCTTGTGTTATTAAACTTGTAGATTAGTTCTACACAGCTACACTTAAAATTAAATTGTACAAATACTCTTTACAGCATCAATAAACCAATCAGAGCAATGTCATAAAGAACTCAACGCGTGAAATAAAAGATCACTAACAACTAACAAGCTATACATCAACTTATAAATTGCTGGAATAATAATTATAATATTTTAGTGCGTGTTTAAAATTACTTCACACAAAATTATACGTAATTGTTTTACGAGTAAAATTATGATATTTTGATTATTGTTCTTGATATTATTGTGTGTGGGAGTGACGTTCTTGTTGTTACGTCATCGTGGTTACGAGAGGAGAGCGCGAGAACGAGAAGGGGAGGAGGAGAAGATCTCTGAGTGTTCTCCGCACCATCAACAGTGCTGTAGCGGACAGCAACTAAGGAGCGAGTGAGTGAGACACCACCACCGCCTGCTTGCTTGCCGGCCTCAGATTGCCGCGCTTCTTAGTTCGCCAGTCACGGGGGCACCATGGTGCAGTTTCCATGTGTGTCACGTGGGCCAGCCCTCGTGGTACTGCTCCTCATGGTGTTCGCGACCCTCGTGTTGCACGCGCTGCAGTTAGAGTCTCCACAAACCGCTGATGGCGCTCAGGAGCACCATGTCAGGCACATGCGCCACCAACTGGAGCGTCTTGAGCACCACGCCGAGTCCTCTAAGCAGGAGTCTTCACTGCTGCAGTATGACGATAAGGTAATTTAATTATAATTATATGTATCGAACTATCGAATCAACCGAAACCACATGCGTGGACAGCAATTAAGAATTTGTGTATATATACGGACTGTTTTCATCACATTAATTGATGAAATGACGATTAATGTAGTTTGATATTTCGGTGTAATTGTATTATACCTCAAAAAATATTTTACTTTAATTTTATAAGATGACCAGATGCAAACTACACAATTGATGTTGTTTTTTTATAAAGCATTTTTTTCTTATCTCTGTGCAATGTGAGTAACCATTGTCGCATACTGTATATATTATGTATATACATATTTTATGTATGATAGTTGACTTGTTTTGCATGTTTCTATATACTTAGTGATAGCTTAACATTAAAAAGCAAATAAAGCAATACTTAATTGCATTTATATATGACCGTAAGTTAATAATAATTTTTACCCTTTTACGGTGAAAAATAATGCACTGCATTTTGCATGTTAGTTTCTGCGAGTAAATCAAGTCTTAATATTTAACAATAGTTTAATTTTCATTTTTTTTTTTAATTTTTTTACTTTTTATTATTTTTTCAGAATATTCTGCTGCCAAAATTGTTGCATTTTAATATTCTTCTCACTTCTCACGTGTATAAGGTAGGACGATAAATCTCAGTAAAAAAAAAAAATATATATATATATATACAGCAAGTATTGCCCCTTAAACATGTAAAATTCATACTGATGTGTATATTATATATTATTGATGTTATCGCATGAATGTTATACTAAGGGCAAAGATTTTTTAACGGAGAGAGAGAGAGAGAGAGAGAGAGAGAGAGAGAGAGAGAGAGAGAGAGAGAGAGAGAGAGAGAGAGAGAGAGAGAGAGAGAGAGATTCAAAAGGAACTTCATCATTGAAGCGTATGAATCTGAACGTAACACGCATGCAATTAAGAAAGATAAGAATATTATACAAGAAAAAGGGAACATGTATCGTATACGTGTATAAATTAAAAAGTTATAGCTGTGCGTGCAGTTTAATGAATAATCTTGTCTGTGATCATTATACGCCCATAAATTTAATCTTAAGAAAGGCGGAGATGTCCTGTCTGAGAATGCAAGTTCACTTTTTTTGTACGTAGCCTACATAGTCATGCAGAGTTCACGCTTGTCCCATCACTTCAAAAAAAAAAACCTCTATAATGAATTCTTTGCGCCCCTAATTAAAAGAAATAATAAAAATAAAATAAACGTTATAATTTAAGATATAATACGGTTGTGAGGCAACAACGCACGCTTCTGCGCTTCGACGCTGCCATGGTGAAATGAAGAGGGGAATATGAATAAGAAAATAAATAAATTACGAAAGCAATTAATTTATTTATATAAATAGCCTATAAAAATCTTGATAATTGGGTGGCATTCACAAAGCACTTAAGCATAGCCCTCTGGTGGAGGGCTATGACTTAAGACTTGATTTAGCCCGGGATAAAAATTGAGACTAAAAGTCTTTTTGAATGCCCCTAATGATTATAAATAATGTTTATATAAAAAAAATATAGAAAAAAATCGTAATTCAAATGACAATTTGTAATTTGCGTTGCTGTTTTAAAATTGGTAAATAGTACCAGGGGGGCATTTACAAAGCACTTTAACCCCCACTTTAGCCTCAATTTTTATCCCTGGTGCTAAACATGGTGCCAAACCAGGGGCTAGCCATGTTAAGCTCCTAGTTTAGCACCAGGGATAAAAATCGAGGCTAAAGTAGGGATTAAAGTGCTTTGTGATTGCCCATAGTATGTTTATTATAAGATCTTGAAGATCGTTTTTGTAGATATATTTATTTGTAGTAATTGTAGCGACTAACGCGACCGACAGGGTGATAGGTATACCTGACCTGGGTAAAGGGTAACTTTTTTATTTTTATTATTTTATAGTCGATTTTTTTATTTTTTATTTTTACATTTTAATTATTAATTATTAAACTATTTTATTAACATTATTTATTACTCTTGATATTATTTAATTATAATTATTATTATTACTCACTACGGGGGCGGGGTTTTGACTAACCAATTCAGGGTCTAATTAAATATATGCGTTGTAAAACAAAAATAAAGAATTTAAAATAATTAACCAAATATTTCAACGTACTATAATATTATAAAATTATAGAATGCTAAATTTGAAATAAAACTGACATTTTTTTTTTTTTTTTTATTTGTTATTTTCTATTTTAATTTTAATTCAAAATGGAATTATTACGAGCCGGCGAGAGAGTCTGCGAAATTCCGTCTGCGAAATTCCGTCTTCTCATTGGACGTTCCTGAACCAATAAAATTGAAGCGCGCCATTCATGCCCAAAAAAATAATAATAAATTTAAAATTTCTTCATATTTTTTAAAATTTCGCAGTTGTTTGCATAATACTCTAAATAATATTTTAAAATGAATGAATATTTTTTTTATATATGTGAAGAATACCAATTTGATATATTTATTATACATTATAATGTAAATTTATTATATATTATACTGTATTTAGAAGTATGTTTAGAATTAAACCTTATATATTTAATAAATTTGTAGACTATTTAAAATTATTCATTACATTTTTTTAAAGGAACTGATGTAATAAAGATACACTTACTTATAATATTTATAATTGTATATTATGAATATTATGCAATGTAAATATTATATCAGAGACCACCAATCATGTGAAACAAATCTGTGATATTCATTAGATCCTTTTCCAGTTTTATATTTTTTTACGATGTATTATAAAAATTATAATATTATAATTTGTGTAATTATGATGGTTATTACAGTAACATAAGGTATGTTCGTAAATGCAAAATTGACTCATGAATCAAGAATCAGATGGACCCACCGAACAGGCAACGTAATAAAATTCTAATAATTGATTTTGATATTTGATTGTGTATTTACGAACAGATATATATATATATATATATATATATATATATATATATATATATATATAGGCAAAGATGGTGGTAGAAAAAGAAAAACATCCTTGATTATACGTGTTTACATCTCACGTTTCTTAATATTGTTCAGATATAAGACTGTTGTGCATCGAATAGTGATAGTGGTGTTCGCATAATTTTTAATGGCGGACGCTAATTAATCTCTTACATAAATACAATATTCAATGTACAGTACATGTATAAGAACACTGTCACGAAGACTGTAGAAATAAAATCATTTAAGAACTTTGAAGTGTTTTTAGAATTCTAAAAGTCACTGGTCGCGTCTGACCGTAATCGTAAATTGTATAATATATATGCACAAGTATGCATGCAAGATAAAAATATTATGAAAGAAAAAGGGAACATGTACCGTATACGCGCGTGTATAAAGTAAGAAGTTATGGCTGTGCCGTCTAAATGAATAATCTTGTCGGTTATCATTATATATATGCCTATAAATTTAATCTTAATAAAGGCGGTGTTCTGTCTGAGAATGCAAGTTCACTTTTTGTACGTAGCCTACATTATCCTACATACGTAGTCATGTAGACTTTACGCTTGTCCCTTCACTTCAATTAATTAAGCAAACCCTCTAGCGGTGAGTTGTAAAATTAAATAAATTACCTACAAAATGTGTTAATATTTATTAATTTTTATTATTGTAATATATAGATATAGATTTACCATCTACAGCAAACAAAGAACATTTTTTGGCGGAGAGTGAGGGGGGTCATATACATTTATTTTTGCAATAAAGTAATTATAATAATATAACAATAATAAAAATGTAACTTAAGTTACTATTTTAGTATAGACCATCAATATTATTAATTATTCTAACCATAAACCGTTTTCTCAGCACAAAATTTATATATTTTTTTATTAATTAAATGATCTGAAATAGTAATACAAATTAATGTAAAATTATTGCTATCATTAAAATGGCTTCAATCAGTTAAATCAAAACCTTACTAAATTATAAAGTATATATTTTATTTGATATGGATTATGACTGTATCATTAATATGATTCTCTGATTCCACCATGCAGATGCAAAGCATAAATAATATGTAAATTTGACAATGCGAACAAAATTGAAACAGGAATATGTTATTGAAAAGGCGTTGGTGAAGGTCGGAATTAAGGTCATATACGTCCACATTAAATTTAAAAAATATGGGGGGGGGGGAGGGTTAGCCCTTGGATCTGTAACGTTGAGATTTCAACTCTTATAGAGACTTTATTTAGAGAGAAGGAAAAAAATCCCATTTCAGTAAGTGCATTTTGCTTCGTTTTCCATCTGTTATAGTCTTACAATACACAAATGTGTGATAATACTGTATGATATATACGTACATTATTATGCTGCAGCGGTCCGTACTCTATGTTTATTTAAGTCTTTTATAAAACAAAAAAAATTGCATGTTGTTGCAAAAGTACCAAATCTTTGCTGAATTGCTGGGCTATTAATCCATGATATACTATACTCCTTTGACAACACCTAAACAACTTCAATGAAAAGATAATTGCGCAAAGAAAGGAGAACAACTCATTTGAAAAGTTATTTTCTATTTTTTTTATTGTTTTTCATGGTGGAATTGTTTTTTTTTAATATATATTTTTTTATTTAAATTAAATTCACTTTGTCACTGGCATATTTATTTTATTCTTGTTTGAAAGCGCCCGGCCATATGATTGTTTGCGACACTGTTTGCTTATATACATCACACCGCTCTGCTGAAGTATCGTTTGTCTCAAGCAGCAAGAGCTCTGCATGTTAAAAGTAAAAGGGAGCATTTGCCCCGAGATGAATGACTTGACTATAATGTATATAGTGTCTTGCACGTACATACATACATGTACTACATTTCTGAAGGACTGCTGCTGCTGCTGTTGTAAATAATAATGACAAGCACTTTCCTGTGAAAATGTAATTAAAATTAATGAATGATTTAATTAATAAAGTAATTAATAAAGCATTTTAAATATATTTTATATATTCTCTCTTTTGTGTGTGTGTGCTTTTTAATTATAATACATAATATTCAACCTTTTGCTTTGACGAAGCTATTCAGATTATTATTATTTCAATTTAAATAATAAGTTATTATTATAAATTTAAGCGGCTTAGGATTATTTGGATTAGGTTTCACAACAGTCAGTGATGTCGATTCTTTTACGGAATGGTTACATGTAGACCCCCCTCACTCTCCGCCAAATGTTCTTTTTTGTTTGTTATAAATATGTAGTTCTCGTACAGAAACAGATGCATCGAATCTCTTGATTGAACCAAGTTACAATTTTTTTCATAATATCAATTCAGTTGTACTGCAATTATTACCATGTATGCCATGTTGTTCTTAATTTAATTAAGTTTAATTGGTTAAGTGTATGTATTTATAATGACGACGTATAGGTATTTCTAACATGTTAATTGGTGGTTGATCACATTGTGTATGGGCATACGCCTTTTTCAATCCACCATTTTTGGGTTATTTATTATTTTTTTTCTCTCTTTCCCTCCCATATTATGTATTTCTTAACCCTATAAACAATTATTATTATTTTTACTTAAAAGTCGTTGTGTTTAACACCAAAGAATCTGTAAAATTAATTCAATTTATCACTGCATGGGCCATGCTTTAGTCACACGTTTTCATTCTCTGTAATTTTCATTCAGTATTCATATAACATATTATTATAATACAAGAGAAGTTGGAGTAAAAATTTAATATCATTGGTCGCATTTTATTAATAAGGAGGAAAAAATACAGATCGAGTATCAAGTGACAAACTTGTTAATACTACATCGAGGCTAATAACATACTTTTTTAATTATAAGTTCAATTGAATAATGCTAACTGTAAGTTTAATAAGACTCAACACTTTTTTTGTTCGGTCTGAAAGAGGAATGTTTTTTTCCTTGCGTAGCTTTACATTGTTTTCTTAAGATATATGATTATTATTTAGTCTGACTGACTTGTAGAGCTATGCTAGAAGTATGCTCAAATTAATTTTAGATTCTCTCCGGCAATGCAATGCTTGGGCTGACTTAGCTCTCGAGGCTTATGGGC
The DNA here is from genome assembly GCA_949825025.1 of Siphlonurus alternatus. NCBI lineage: Eukaryota > Metazoa > Arthropoda > Insecta > Ephemeroptera > Siphlonuridae > Siphlonurus > Siphlonurus alternatus. The sequence goes on along the minus strand of OX463788.1, from coordinate 42,848,822 downwards.
AGATTTTGAAGCTTTACATAAGCTTGGTCTGCAATGTAGTGTAATTGTAAAAACTAATTGATCACTACTGTTTTAACAAGCTTTATATATTTCAAATGTACTTGCATACTTCTGCAGGATAAATAATATAAATTTATTATAATGATATATCTTTTGTTGAATATCTTGAATGTTTAAGTTACCTGTAATTACATAGTTTTATGATGTACAGACTTATTATTTTAAATCTTAATTGTTTATTAACAAAATAATATGATATATTTATACTGAATTTCGCGCGTGCTATAGGCTAGCTGCTATATAGCTGATGTTCAGCTCTACGTTTCTGTCGCTCTAGCTGTGAACAAATTACATGAACTTTAATAGTCTAAACTTTATATATAAATATTTAGAAGTGAATTTATTTTCATCTTTAGATGATTTATCATTTGAGCTGACACATATTTAAGTTTAACGACTATAATCAAGCCCGCTACTTTGCCGCGTACACAAATTATAGTGTACTATGCAAAACAGATGGACTTACAACCTGCGAGCTAAACCTGATCGCAAGTTACTTGGAGGACATTTTTTTTTTTATATTTGGAAGTAATAGTTTCAAAACAATTTAATAATAAAATAACAAATAACCTGAATCAAGAGGTAAAAATATTTAAAAAAAAAAGGTCCAGATATTTTAAATAAGGGTTTTTGGGTTATTTTTCACCCCTGATGGTGTGGACTTCGATCCACCCCCTCCCCTCCATGAATCATCTGCTCCTCTAATTAAAATCAAATTTAAGAAAATAATAATGAACTACGTTTGTGGGGCCGCATACCGCTTCTACGCTAGCTGCTGTGGTGATATGATATGCTTGAAAACAATGTTTATAGGGATTACAATTATTACGAATATATTCGTACGTATTATACATTATCTGATAAACATATATATAAAATTTAAAAATAATTTTGTTTACACTTTTTTAATAAAATACTGTTATTTATTTTACATCAAAATGGATTTTTTGTTAAAAAATAATTTAAAGTAAAACTAAAATTTCTGCAGGACTTAAGATTTTTAAATATTTGCTTGATAAATAAAATATATATTTTTTTTATACTATGATATATCATGTATATAATATAATGTAAATGTTATATCCTGAAATATTAATTTTATATATGATATAATATACATCAGTATTATGTATAATAGGAATTGATGGAATATATATATATATATATATATATATATATATATATATATATAATTATATATATATATACTGCTTTATTAAAATAGCATAATTTTACTACATTTAATATTATATTTATATTCTAAATATTATAGCAAAGACTATAATACCTATCATATATCATATGAAGCAAATTTTGATATATTCAACAGACCCTCTTTCCGATTTTATATTAATTATGATTTAAAATAATAATGATACATTTTACATTTACTATGTTTATATAATGTTACATTTTTTTGTAAAGGATATTACAATAACGTAATTATTATAATTGCATAATATAATGAGAGGAGTATACGGTGATACAAATATTATACAGAGTGTTTCATAATTGCATGTACGCGTTTTATTATTGGAGGTACAGACCCAAAAATTTAGTACGTTAGCTTGTTACGATGCTACAGGGTGTAGAACTCAAATTTTAAAATCAAAACAGGGAAACCCATGTTAAAATCAAATTCGAAAGTGTTGCAAAAATGTCATACACTTTCTTATTAAAGTTACTTAAGCTACTTTCAATTATTTGCTATTTCTTATCCTTAAAAAAGATAGCTAAAACTTATAGATTAAAATTTTAGAAACTTGGTTCAAAATTAATTGCTAGTCAAGGGAGGGTTGAAAATAAAAGCAATTCAAATTAACTTTATTTTACTTATAAGAGGGTTACAATTAGCGGTTACAAAATTTATGCCATTACTATTAGCAATTTTCAATGTGATTTTAACATATTAGGTATCCCTACGTTGATTTTAAATTTTCAGTTTTACCTCTTGTAGCATCGAAACAAGGGAAGTTTTTAAAATTTTCTTGAACTAACCTTCAAATTGTTTCATTTACTACTCTGTACTAAATTTTGGAATTACTACCTTAATTATTGTTCCCACAAGAGGAAATTAAACGCGTACATGATTGTACTTAATATGAAACACCTTATAAATTGTATGCTCCTCTATAATTAAGTTCAACCTTCACCACCATGTTGTGATTATGTAGGTTGATTTTACAACAAATAGCGACGAGACTTTTCAGCTTTATGTCTCTTAATATTGTTCAGATAATGCTGATAAGACTATATAAATTTGATAGCAGCAGCAAAAAACTTTGTCGTAATGGAGGCGAGACACGGTCTCGACTTAAGGTAGAGATAACGTCGAACAGCTGTTTGACGTAATCCCCTTTGATTAACATGTAAACCTTAGCAAATTGACAAAAATTCTGAAATTTTTTTGAGAGGCGTATATTAGTGCCTAAAAGCCATAGCAAAAGTTTCAAAAACATTTAACGAGCCGATTTTCTTAAATTAATTTTTTAGTTTGGCTCTCCATGGGAAAGCCCTATGCTAAAAATTAAAAAAATTAATTAAAAAAAATTGGCTCGTGAAATAGTTTTGAAATTTTTTCTATGACTTTAAGGCACTAATATCTGCCTCTCTAAAAAATTTCAGAATTTTTGTCAATTTGCTAAGGTTTACATGTTAATCAAAGGGCATTACGTCGATCAGCTGTTCGGCGTTATCTCTACCTTAAGTTGAAATGTTTAGTGCCCTGTAGAACAAACGTATTGGCAACGCCACCACTTAACTCTAATGGAGTTACTAAGCTGGGATATTATTTAGACTCACGAGTTATTTAGTAGTGTTGTGATGACTCAATTTTTAAAGTGACTTTTTTCAAATTGACAAGTCTGAGTATAGCAACATATTATGATGTTTATATTTTTTTTTATATTTTGACAGAAATATTTAAGCATATAATTTTATAGGTTCTTTTAATGTATGTTAGCAGTTGATATTACAAACGTATAATATAATATTTTAATTACTTTTATTATATAAAAATAAGACATTTATTTTTAAATGTATGTTGATGTTATGTATGTATAATGCTTTCTTGTAAGGTGAGTTTTTTTTTAAATATAAAATTGAATTGGCCAGTAAAAAAATATATTATATATATATTTTTTTTAAATTGAGTTAGCTTGATAAAATATAAAGTATAGTATATATAAATTAATTTTTTAACTTATATAATGTATAAAACATACTATAGAACATTTTAAGTAAAATAAATACAAGAATGTTGCTTATACAAGTTATACAGTATAATATTTTACTATGGTTGTGTTGCTTTACCTAGCAAACATTAGTCATATTTAGACACTTTTTCGCTTGTTCACGTTTCAAAGTTTTTCATCTTGCTGCCAAAAGGGAGACAGGACCAGGGGCGTAGACAAGGGGGGGGTTTTGGGTGTTATAACCCCCCCCTTGAGAGCTGAACCTTAGTAAATTTTGAGGAAAAAATAACAAAAAATGGTACTCGACAGATACGATTTAGATAAAATTTTATGAAAAATTTTCTTAAAAAACACTTTAAAAATTTATATCCCCGAAACACATCGTTAATACATCTTTAATTTATTTAAAATCCGTCTACAGTATTATGATTATTTAAGTATACAATATAATTCTATTATTTAATTCCAATGTGCTTTTTTGCTTTTTTCGTCATCGATAATATATAACATCTAGTCTATGGACTATAAAAAAAACTATTATTATAATTATATTATGTAGTATTCATTATTAAGTTATTTATGTTTTTGTAGACAACAATTTCAAACATAAAAAATGTTGAAAACATTCCCCGCATGATGTTCAGCATAAAACTAAAAATTATATAAATAATATTTTATTATTTTTTAGTTAATTATTATATAGGTATATTACATCTTACAGTTAATTGCCAGTTTTATTGTCTAATGTATAATACTGTACATATCTTTAATTTTATTACTGAAGTTAAAAAATCTGATTTTCTTAAATTAATTTTATTAATTTTACATCCTTAATGTAATAAATTGATTTTCCTGTCTTGAAAATTTAAATATAACTATTTTTTCTTGCTCGTACATCAATCAGTACATCGTCTTAAAATGTGGTCTATTTTTTTTATAAGGAAAAGTAGTGACAAAAATATTGTAACTACATAATTTACGATTTACAAATATAAGAAATTTGCAGCAACTTTTCATCGAAAAAAATTAAAGTCCACGTCCCTTTTTCAAAAAATTCGCGCATCATGAAGCTAATAAAAATAATATAAAAGTGGTTATTAGATGATTTAACTAAAATTATTTACTCAAAGCTTTATTTATTACTTATTACGTTAGTGCATCACGTACTGGCACGTATTGAAAAGAAATTAAAAAAAATGGGTGCAAAAAATAATTTAAATAAATAATAATTTAAATTAATAATAATAAATAATTTAAATAATTTTAAAAAAACTGCATCAGGCCATACATTCTCTATAATAGTATTTTTTCATAATTTTACCCTAAAAAGGGGGCGTGTCCTTAAAAAAAATCGCGCCTGCGGCGGGCTATTGGGGGGCTACGCCCCCCAAACCCCCCAGTGGGCTGCTCTCAATCTTGAAGAACCCCCCCCTTGGAAAAATCCTGGCTACGCCACTGGACAGGACAAAAGGGGAAGGGTCAGCATACAAGTTACTATATACAGTCAATTTAATTTAACATTCCCTTATTCTAACACTTCTATGGAAAAGTAGCCGGAAGTATAAGATCACATGCATACTTCACTTTAAAAAGTTTCAGAGCCTTTAAAATCATAATTAATAATTATGTTCAATATTGATTTTCTACAACTGAAAGTATAATTCCAGCTATTTCAAGTAGATTTAAATAAAATTAAAAAAAGGTGTCGCAGCTTCTGCGGTTAACTTGACCTCCAGACTGACTAGAGCTTGTTATAATATAATATTATCCAATGAATGAGTCACTAAATCACAAAAAAAAAACTATGTTAAAAACCAGTATGTTATTGTCACTATAAGCTAGGTGTGCCTCTGGTTGAGATCGTCCCACGATGGACCAACTTGTTACATAACAGGAGGCCACACCTGTTCGTGCTTGGCCAGTCTGTGTAAAGGCCCGCGGTTCAAACATACACCTCCATCTCTCTTTTAAGCTGCTCCCTACCGCCATCTCATCCTATCTGACCGCCCATGGGGACCTCGCCAATTAGAGCAGACTGTACCATTATGTGACTTGACCTAACTTTTCGTTACACTTGATTGCTATAGATTGATCCTATCATTCTATCCAGTGTCCCAGTGGGTCTATCTTAATTAATATTTAACTCTTTTCTCTCTACGTATAGTATGTAGATGGTTTATACATTATTTTTTCTAATTTTATCAACACCAGTTGAATAAATTTAAATTTTATCTTCCTCTTCATCTTTTTGAGAATACATTCATCCTCTGGTGCACCATTTCAGATAAAAAAAAAAGGTGAGAATTTAAGTTTAAATTTAAAGAGACACATTTTGGTGGTAAAAATACGATAAAACTGTAATATAACTGTAATAAGAATGAGATGAACTGTGTTAAAAAAAAAATGATGAAATGAAGTTTCAAAGAAAGAACTAAAGAAATAGTTGAATTGTATTTATTGATCTATTGACTTCAGGTCTGTGGACCAAACAGTCATTGTCCGTAAAAACTAGAGAAATATCAAAATTTATATTTTAAATTCAAATCGCAGCATTAATATTATAAATTTTTATTGGCACTTCGTTAAATGCTACATCATGTGACGGCATTCTAATTCTCCTCATTATATTACATATTATGCAAATCATAAAGACTTTATATACACATGACCTTTTGACAGCGACAAAATTAATTCATAAAAACGTTGTAACAAAATGTACGACTTTGCTATATAGCTGATACCAAACTCAACGTTTTTAAGTTTGCCGACAGTAGCGCCTTATGGTACTTAATTATCGCTTACAATGAGATAAACTATTTTCGTTCACATTTCTCAGAATTTGGCTATATAAAAAAATGGTCCAACTTATATAGGTTATGATCTATATATAATACATATATCTTAAAACATATGATATATGATATGATAAAATTAAATATTGTGCTAATTTTAAACAATTTATCAATCTTGTTAGGACCATATTATGGTGATTAATAAGTAGTAAGTAATAGCTGGTAATACTGTGGTTTATCGTACAACATGGTTACCAATTTTAAGTTATCAATGTTACAAATTTCGTCACCTGACTTTTTTTTTTTTTTTTTAAATCTTACTGTATAATACTTCTACTCCAGTTACCAGTTCTATATAGTTGCTCATGGAATTGCCCGTTACGTACCGATATCACCGTAATCCGTAATCTCTGTCATATAAAGGCGGAAAACTCAAAACAATTGAAAAGGAGAAAGATGAGTCATCGTTATTATATTAGATATAATCATGTTACCAGTTTTGGGTATATATAGACAAACTATGATATCGGTAGTGTCGGTACATATGTGATATGTACAAAAATTTTGATTCATAAAATATTAATGTCATATATCGAATATAGTGGATTATTTGAAGTTATCAGCTGATCAGACACCGTTATGTGAAAGTAATAACTTTATATGGGCTGCTGAGAAGGAAATGAATAATTCAAAGTTTTATATTTTTATTTTATTTCTAACACAATTTCTCTTGAAAATTGTCATAAATATTAATTTTCTCCACTGGACGACTTTGTACAGTATACAGTCATGGATAAACACGCCCTGAAGAAAACAAAACAACTATACGATTTCTTATTAGTGTGAAAATCATCTCATCTTGTATGCTAATTAAAACATTTTTTTTAACTTGCAAAACTTGATTATTTATTATTTGACATAATACCTCTATAAAATCTAACATTAAGTGTTATTATTATGAACGGTATATCCTTTTTAAGTAGTGTCTAATTGCACACTATTATAGTGGTGCTATTTAGATTTATGAATATATTTTTTTTTCTTTAAAGCTTGTTTGTTAATGAGACTATAATTATATAGCAATGGTATACTGTAGACAATATAAAAGAGATAAGATTATATTTTTATATATATAAAAAAAAAATAATAATTACGATCATCCTATATACAGACTATCGGGCAGACTAGTTTAATGACTGTATAATCAGAGATTAAGAAGTGCAGGCGTGTCTTGGAACTGGCTCTCCTGCGTGTTATTATAACATTATTACGAGCCCACATCACATCCAACCCGACTGTCTTCCTTTAACCTGCATGTTGCAAGATTCAAGAGATGCTCTTCAACAAACTTGTTTTTGCCAAGAATCAGAGCAACTTGTTGTACAGCTTGCAGCATAAGAAAATTAATTTTAACATCCCTTTAAATTGTAATAATTAATTGTTTATAATTTGTTAAAAAAATAATATAGTAAATTTAAAATGTTTTTTAAAGTTTATTTAAAATTAAAATTATTAAAAAATTCCTGGAAATACACATAAAAATAATTAAATTTAAATGAATAAATATAAATATTTGAAATCATATATATTTAAAATCAGATATATATATTATATAGTTTTATTTATTTATTTCCGAAAAATGATAACAAATATAATATTATTTAAAAACTTAAAAATAGGACATATTGGATAATATATAAAATGAATAATACTTTATATTCATTTTAATTTAATTACGTCGTTTATACAAGCATTTTAATTGCAGGACAGTTGTTTGTACCGTAAATACCACGGTCCTTTGGTGCTGCAAGAGCAGGAGGCGCGTGATGCGTGCCAAGCAAAGTTGCTGACAGACAGCCGGTCGTCCATCGCACTGTGGCGCCGGCGCCTCATGACGTGCCAACTGTCAACGTCACACATAAAGCTGTCACTCGGATTGAACAATTGCAACACTCCATCAAGCAACTTTTTTGCTAATTTATTGATCATAAAAATTAATACTCACTGTACACACAAACAAATATTCCAGGATTTTGAATTTTTTGAGAGGACTCCATTTTTAATTTGAATCACACCGTTAAATATACATTGTAGTTTTATGTATTGAGATAAATTTCGGGTTCGTAAGCCCAGCGGCTATGCCCTATAGCTGTATACACTAACTTTCTGCACCCGATAGACCTTATGTCCAAATACATGTTAAGAAAATCGAGTGCAGAAAGTGTACATGGTTCAGGGTTTACAAATTTACAAACATACAGGTCTATATATATATATATATATATATATATATATATATATATATATATATATATATATATATATATATATATATATATATATATATATATATATATATATATATATATATATGTATATAATATGCTTTTCAGTCTAGACTATGGAATAGAATAAAATATATTATTGTATTACGTTATCGTCTCCTTTATAATATAAAACGCCTTTTAACGTAAATAGACTGAATAGTTTCATTGATATTTCCGATGAAACATTCTTGTAATTTAATGACATTGCCTCAAGATATGAAAAGAAGAAAAACAAAATCGACTTTATAATTTTCCCTGTCTGAACAAAATTTGATCTCATTTCATTCAACAGCCCGCGGCCTGCACTAAATACATGTTTTATAGAAATCGATATCCATGGTTTTATTTAAAGTCACAAGAAATCTTACATTTCTTTTTTGCTTTGCATTCGTATACGTATATTATTTGAACAACTTGAAATGAAATAAAATTTATTTTTACAAGCTGTTAATAATCCTCACATTATTATAAAATATAAAAATAAACAAGACAAACAATAACATGAAAAAAAAGTTTGATTTGATTACAATAATTAAATTATATTACACAAACTACCAGTTTGGTTAATGTTGTGTATATTTCATCAAATTTCAATTTGATGTTTTTTTTACAATTTCATTTAGTTAGTAAATTTACTAAACCAAAATTGAATGATTTATTTTTAAAGCACCAATGATAATATGATATCATCAGAGATTGCATGATAAGTCAGAAGCAACGCGGAAGGAAAATAATATGTACAGAATACTTAATTTTTATTACGTTGCTCTCGTTATCTCGGTAGCAGATATGACGCTATAAGTGTCGTTGGTTATTGCTACGTGCAAACAAGAGTGGGGGGGGAAGGAATACACGTGGGTGTTGTTTGGGTGTAGGATGAGAAGGAGATGGTGCTGAAAGCCGAGCAAGGTGGCATGACAGACGAGATGCCATAAGACGTTATGTGGCGAGGCATGCTTGTGTGCTGAATCCTAACAAGAGAAAAAAAGGACAACTAGGGGCAGTATGAATGTCACCTTTGTCTGATTAATTGAAGTTGTAGTACCAAGAGACAAAATTTGTAATTTTGAGGAAGGTAATAAATAGTACCAATTTTAACCACCGTGAAAACGCTCACAAAAAGAGCAGAGGTAACGTTAGTGATGTCTTGAAGTGTAGTAGGCGACCATGCAGACAGACGATCGAGAGACAACCGCATGCACGCTACAGGCTCAACTTATATAGCCCCAAGCTGTTATACATTTGATGTGTACTTAGAAATACACAAAGCACGTACGTTATACATTATGGGATAAGAAAATATTATAATATAAAATAAAAAGTTCCTCTACATGGATATCAAAACTCAATTTTTTTTATCTGGTAACAATATTTTTATTTTTTTAAGTTCGTGTTGTGGATTCGTACATTGTATAGCACTTTGGAGTAACACTATATATTATGTTCATTCGAGTATACTACTCAAACTGAATTTTATAGCAAGCATGATATCTTGTTTGAATGGTAAAACCTTGAGTGACGTACGTGTTGGCTTGTCACAAATAATAATGAGACGTTAACATTGCGACGATAGCAATATAGCTAGCTATGAATTCGCTTTGCGTGCGTGTATAAATTTCTTATTCTTTTTATGACTTTCTGTTTGATCCTGAAATTCCATAAAATAATCGGATTTTTATTACGACTGTGCAGAAGCAATGACGTGTTTTCTTTACGAGCATTTAGAGAGTATATAATTATACTGTATATTATGTTCGGATAAGTATAATTATATAGGTAGACTCAGCAAATATGCAAGTGTTACAGTGACTTACTTCAAGGATCTCTCAATTGCGACCTGATGAAATTTTGGTGAGAAATATATTATACAGATTTTATAGAGACTTAAACACGATATAGCAATTTTAACGAACCAATATGAGCCGTTGTGATATGAACATATATAGTCCAAACTTGCCAAGTGCTTCAAGGTCTTAGGTGCATGGTCATATAATTATGACCTATTCTTAAAAACGAATCAAGAAGAAGAAGATCCGTTGTTATAAATAATTATTTAATTAACAGATCAACAAATCCACATAGATTGTCGTAAGATTTATAAACAAAAAATCAATTTACAGTGTTTAATTAATCAGTTAATCATAAGAATCCGCTCTGCAATGTCCTAAAATTTGTTATCTTTGCTGTTTTTAGCCTTACAAGTTACACGTTAACGAATTTTGAATATGGCAATACGGAACTTGCCACTTTTTTAGACTATAATATATAATTGTTGTAATAATGGTAATAACATTATATACCATAATTCATATTTTTTGAGTGATAAATGAATAAACAAATACCCATATAAATGAGCAAGTATAAATAATGAATTCATTAATAGGCTAATTTGCAATCAGTGGTTTACAAATTTAATTGAGATTTTGTAATTAATCAATAACAATGTTGTTCATTTTAATGATTATAAACTTAAATAACGGTACATTAAGTAAATATAATTTATATATAATAACTTGATGTGCAATGTTTACTTTATTTATTACCAAGGACATGCAGCAGTACATAGCAGCCTTGTTTTAACAATTAACATACATATATCTGAATTCAGTGACGCCCTCCTCCAGCCAATCTATCACTGGGCTTGTTTGCTTCATGCTCGCTGCATGCACATATTAAAGCTTGGTATGCAACTCATGTTTATCACGTCCCAACTATTTGCATGAAGTTACAACACTCATGTATAATACAAACTTTATACAATGTATGTATGGAATTAGTTTTCATCACTCTCTCGAAATACCCAAGTCAAATTTTATTATAGCAATAACTGAGTATACTTTATAGTTAGTACTGCATGTACAGTACATTCAGTACATTCATGTGTATATAAACATAGATTTTTACTATCATTTAAATTTTAATGCAGTCATTAAATTATGACAAAAAAAAAATCTTCAAGGTTTATAAGATTGACGAAAGAAAGTTATTTTTTTGTTTGTTTGCCATGAAATTTTCAAAAAAATTATACTAAAATAAATATTATTGATAAAGAATTGTCTTTTGTAAAAATTGTTTAACTTTATAGTGATAATAGCTTGGTTATAGACCCAATTTTGAATTGATACAATTTGTTCCACAGTGATATCGATGTCATTAACAGTTAAGGTCGCATTATTTTACATTCGATATTTATTTATTTTATTTTTTTATTTCATCCACAGTACAGACCACGGATTAGGTGGCCCCATGATACAGGATACAATAAATACAATAAACATATAATTACATGTCTACATTTCTTATAATATAACTAAATTCTAAATTAATAGACATAATGGAGTATTGACCTCAATTTTTTTATTGCAGAAATGGATAGAGGGTGCAAAGTTATGCTACCCTGATTTTTTTCAGATTTTTTAGAGCCCGGGAACTATTTTTAAAAAATGATTGAAAGTTATTTTTGTGACGTCAGGAGACGCCGCTCCTTAAGAAAAAGATAGGACTTGCCGCCGCGTGACGTCACAAAAAGGACTTTCAATAATTTTTTAAAAATACTTCCCGGGCTCTAAAAAATCTGAAAAAAATCAGGGTAGCATAACTTTGCACGCTCTATCCATTTCTGCAATAAAAAAAATTGAGGACAATACTCCATAATCATGCTGGACATACTTGTTACAATTGTACAAAATTGGCAAGCATATTATTACAATAAATGCTATAAGAGCATGCACATTGCTGTTTACATAATTTTGCTATCTCATGTGAAGTGTGGTGAAATATGTCCAGCTCATTATCTCTGACCGCACGATTGAACTCTGGAGAGAAAAGCGTAATTATCAATATCTATATATAAAGGTACTCGATTGTGGAACAAACTTCCTGCTGATATGTGTTGCATAGAATCATTAAATGTTTTTAAAACTAGTTTGCTAAAAAGTATGTTATAGATTTATACAATAAGTATTAAATTTTAAATGTAAAACTGATTGGCGTATTTTTGATATTTTTTATTCTTGTGATTTGAATTAATTTTTATATATTGTGATGTATTTAGAAGCAATTTTTTCTGTATATTATAAAAACATCAATAACTATTATATAATTATCTTATCTAATGTCTCAGTTATTGTAATGTATTGTATTATATGATGTTTTGGGTTTAGTTGATAGGACTGTCTAGTCCTGACTACGCCTTTTTTATAAATAAAGCCCTTTATTATTATTATTTTTATTATTATAATCTCGGGTTCGGTATATAGAAAGAGGAAGATTTTCTATTGTGACGTTTTGGTACATTTATATTAACATCAGCCAAAATCTCTGGGGTGTCAAGTTTTTCTCAATTATTTTTTTTAGCATAAAGATATCGCTAATTTCACGCCTGTAGTTTAATTGTGTAATTTCGTATATTTTACAGAGTTGAGTGTAGTTGTCTCGATGATATTGGATCCTATCTTTGTAGCACATTTTTTTTCTTTTTATTCTCTCTAAGCTAGTATATCTTGTTTTGTGGTACTGGATGCAGGTGACCACACAGGGCTGGCGTAGTCATGAATAGAGCTAGCGGACAAGTGTCATGCATAGTATTTTTAATGTTTGATTTGGGAAGTTTTTCCCAGTTCTTTGTATAAATCCTAGCAGCTTGTTAGATCTAGCACAGATATTGTGTATGTGGGAGTTAAAAGTAAGCTTTGAGTCAAATATCACACCTAAGTCCTTGGCCTCATCGACGCGTTGCAATACGGTACCATTTATTATAGTCATTGTTAAGTACGATTTGTTTGTTAGTTAAATTTGTTTGTTAAATTTTTACCAAAGTTTGTTTGTTTTTCTGTCATATTCCATAGCAAGTAACTCGATAGGATGGTTTTATTTAGGACTAGTTTAAAGTTCCATGGTATTTTTATAATTTTAATTTTACAACTTTGTATAAAGTAGCACTACCCCGACCAACCATTTGGAGATGAGTGTAGACGAAACTTGATTCTTATTTCAGATGGTGTGGGCGCTATTTATTTTTTGTTAAATTATATTATTTATTTTAACTGTGTCTTTAAAATTATTAAAAAAATAATATTGTAATGTATATTAAATTTATTTTAGTGAAATTTATTCATTCCTGTGTGATACACGATTTTGAAAATCATAACAGACATTCCTCATTGAAAGCCAGTAAAATTTGAAAGAGAGACGCCGAAGATTTTATATATATATATTATTTTTTTTAAGATCTATTTCTGTATATTTAGATTTTTTTCTATTTATTTTACTGCTTTCACGGGCGAGCTATAAGTTTCCAGCTAACGCATGAGCTTCACTTCCCCTAAACAATTTAGTTCCTGACAAGACGTGGCTGTGGGGTCCTAAAATATAAACCTCGGTAGCTTATATGCACTTTTTGTCTCTTCAACAGAAAATAATTTATCTTCCAACCAAATAGTTTTTAACACATTGTATTTAAAGAAAAAAATTATTGTGCCATTTAGTAGAACATTATTTGTATTAATGCATTAAATAGAAGTAGAAATTTTGACGAAACACAGAAATAAATAATTCAAATTCTGCATGTGATGGAAATGTACCAGAAAAAAAACAACACAAAAACAATGGAAAAAAATTCTCTTGTGTTATAGTAAAACAAAAAAACAGTAAGTAAAAAAAAAATAAAAAGAGAAAACATTGAAAACAATGAAACTTTGTGCGAATCCCGGAATCCGTATAAACATTCATTTCCAATAAAAATGGTTTGTTGTTTGAAGAGTGAAAGCCTGCACGATCGGTGCTCTTGTTTCAGCTGGCGGACACGGAGGTGGGAGGGCCCCGGTGTCCACCCTCGGTGCGGCCCGTGTCTCCCGCGCTGTGCGAGGTGCGCAAGTGCTTCTCACACGCCGAGTGTCGGCCTCAAACCAGCGAAGCCACCACGGAGCCCAGCCCCGAGCTGGAGCGCGCCCTGCAGCGGCGAGCTTGCTGCTACAATGGCTGCGTCTACTCCTGCATGCACCGCATGCCACCACCAGCAGGTATTATGCAGTACAGCTACGTCATAGCAGAACGCTCGAGTTGGTATACACAGTTGTGCCATTTTGACGATAAGTTTTAACTATTAATAAATCAAAAAAGCCAGCATGACCTCGATCCTGCTAAAAACCTTAATTTTTAGATGGTAACTATATCTAACTACATCAGTTTGAGTTAAATTAACTCAGCTAATTAAGCTAGGCTTTAAAATTTAAAACAAACAAACAAATGTTCTGCTGTGTGTATATAATATATATATTATATATATATATATATATATATATATCAGCCGAGAAATCACACAGAAATGTTTTATTTCCATCCTCTGATAAAATTACAATTAAAATTTTATTCCATCTATCAGATCATCAAATCTTCAGGGTACTATAATAATTAAAAATTAAAGACGTCCGATTATTATCCTGTCTTTTTTTTTTTTTTTTCTGTGTGGAGATAATCATCGGTGGTCTTGTATGTACGACATAATTTTGTGTACATTACAAGCTTATCTTCTCTTGCAGATAAAGTTCATAATATATAAAAGAATGATTTAAAAAAAAAAAAAACAATTAAGATAAAATAAATTTCATTAAACATATTATAATTTATAATTATCGTGTATTATTGACTTAAGCATTTGACCAACGACTTCTTATTACAACGTTTTTTAATTGCACATACCTTTAAACTTTATGGAAAACAAAAAGATTAAATAGATAGAAAAATAGATTCAAAACACAATGGGATGGTTTCTTATTAAGAAAATTGCAAAATATCATGCAAAACTAGGCTAAATTATAATAATTTATTCTAAATTTTGACTGATGAACACTGCACATATATTATGCAGCACAAAGAGCAGCATTATTTCCATCAAGATCCAGCATTCATTTACGTAATTCCTTTCTAGTTGCCGCACATAGACCGCGGAAGTGGGCGTAATAAAAGTCGCGGCAAGCTACCACATTCCCTGCCAGCAACACGAATGTCGAAAATCATCACTTGAACTTACTTGAACCAACAGCTGTTGGCATAATTGACAAGTCAGGAGGGACAAAAGACAATTTATTATAATCATGTTAGCTACGCTTTAAAGGATAATTTTATTAGTACTATATATATAAATGAAAAAATAAAATAAAAATAAAGAGTGAAGTTTGATGATTTTTTTCTATCCTACACGCCTCTTATTAATTCGAAGCTCCAAATATCCTTAATTTTAAATGCCTGGGTGACTTTTAGTTAGTTAAAAGTTATTTAGTTTTAGTTTGTTATTTAAAGTTATTAGTTTTCTTTAAGTATACTAAATTATCAGCTGGTATCATGTATTCTAATAATTTTTGTTATTAAGTAGCCTGTTGTGTTGTTTTACCGACCGTCTTAACTAAGGTCCCTCAGTCAATTTAGGCAAGTAATTAAAAGTGCACTATATATTTACTCATACAATTATTATAGTCTCATATATAGTAAATGTATGTATACACTATAATTATATATCACTTCCGAGAACCTGGTTATTCATAGAAACGTCTCTTTATTTAGACTAAATGCAAATGAGCCCTCGACCTTTACACTGTATAGTATATCTTTGTGTAAGAACCTAAGAACGTATGATGAAATTTACTCTAAACGTCGTGTACCTTATACAAATGCAAATATGCTGTTATAAAATATATGTTGCATGTCAAGGTGCCTATTTTATTGACTATTTTGATTTGTTAATTAGTTTGATTTTTTGTTTTAATTACAAGTTAACGTGCACGTATATCACGCAGCTGGGTATTTAGCACAATTACATACCTCGCGCGGTCTCTTTCATGATCCTAATGTGATGAACGTAGAACCTCTTTCTTCATTGGATGTAGGTCTACTGCCATCTATTTTTGTTACAAGCACACACACTGCTTAATGATTCGTGCTGGTGTACTTTCTTAATTAAAAAGCACAAAACAAACAACCAATGATTTTTTTTTATGTTTTGTCAGTTTAATCCTTCTGAGTAAGGTTAGTTAGAAACATTCATAACAATTAAAAATAAATTGCTTCCAGAGACTCGTTATCCTTTTTGTTTGAATATTAAAATATGAGATAAACACATTTATATTAATTTTAATCAAAATATTAAAGAAAATAAAAATATTTCAATAGACAAAGAAATACACCAGATTTGATAAAACAAAAAGAAAAAAGGAGCATTATCACTCACAATCAGTCTAACCAAGAAAGTTCATTAACCTTAAGCTGCGTTAGTGTCCACAAACATATATCAGGCTGTCTCGAGGTGTATGTAATTTTTTGCAACTTCACGTAAATTATTTAAAAAAAAAATAGTATATATATTCAAAATAAAAGTGTCTACAGCTTTTATATATTTTTTGCAAAAAAAAAAAAAAAACAAAAAAAAAATGGAGAGGGAAGAATGAAAAACTACATGCTTAACTTTTTATTTACAAAGACAACGTCAGAGCTAAGAAAATATATTGTGTTTCTCACACCTATCTTTTATTTCCTCTTTGTCTCGTTTGATGAAGAAGCAAAATATTTAAAAACGTGTCACGTGCAGCTCGCTCATGGACTGGATCTCTGTCGTCTACAGCACCATGTTTCCACCAGAGTTATGTCTAAATATTTACCCATTTAGTAACCACAAAAGAAAAGATCTAAAATACATTTAAGATGAACAAATCCAAGGCTAAACAATCTATTTATTCTTTTGGTATTTTTTATAAAGAAAACTACTGTTGTAAATTTATTTTTAGTATTTTGTTCAACTTAAAATTTAGCCTTTTAATACTGCAGCATTAAATTTTGTTCATTTCAGCAGCTTGGTATTTTCTTAGCTATATATATTTGTTGGAACATAAAGGGTGTAATCAAAAAGCTTTTAAGCACCTTAAATATCAAGGGTTAAAATCAGAAATTATATACTATACTAAATATGGTGCTTGGTGCTAACAAAATATCATATAATTCACTACTAAAATACCCCTCAATTATTACCACATACTCTATGTTATTACTTAAAAAATACTGTTATTACATAAATAGGTCATACTGTCAAATGCTTGATTAAGATACAGGTATAATAATTCCATTGAAATAAAATACGTGATGAAGATTTAATTTCTTCTTCTTTTGTTTCAGTGTTTGACTGGATTGAAGACACGCCAGATTATGTGACCGGTTCTGGTAAGTTGCAGTATCTTGCACTCTACTCTAGCTGCTGCACACTGCATGTCACATTTCACCACGCAGACTTTTAATTTTAGTGAAATTCATCAGTTATTGGTAAACATACCTGTTGTGATGAATACCCTCATGCATTGGTGGGACTCCAACCGAGAAATGAACCTCACGAAAACTTGGTTGGATTCAATGGCCTCTGAACACGTAACAATAATTAGAGCTAATCGTAAACAGTCTGGAGTGTTGCTTAATTGTGATGAGAGGATTAGTTCGTAAGATTAACGCTAACTTTTTCTTCACCACTGAGAAAATTTCTCATTGCTGATCGTGGATTTTAGTGTAGAAATGTCCCTCCACTTTTCCAGATCATTAAAAATAGAGCTCCAGAGGAAATTTCAGCAAGAAGAGCAAATTTTATTTTCGTATTCATTATTTTGTAGATTTCAAATATACATTACAGAGTGATATAAAACAAAATGACTATATTTATGGTCATTGAAAACATAAAACAGTCTTTAAGTAACAAATATCTTACATGGGAGGTAAAAGATTATAGCCAGCAAGCCAGCCAGCGGTTGCAATGGCTACAACACACCTCTTGCAACATGTAGGGAATGTCGTGAAGGTTTTGTAATTTTATAAGAAATTATTACAACAAATGCATGTTTTTTTAAACCATAACTTACAGTTTCAGACATGAAGAACGTTATCCGCTTTCAATGGAGTATTGTCCTCATTTTTTTTTATTGCAGAAATGGATAGAGGGTGCAAAGTTATGCTACCCTGATTTTTTTCAGATTTTTTTGAGACCTGGAACTACTTTTAAAAAATTATTGAAAGTCCTTTTTGTGACGTCACGCGGCGGCAAGTCCTATCTTTTTCTTAAGGAGCGGCGTCTCGTGACGTCACGAAAAGGACTTTCAATAATTTTTTAAAAATAGTTCCCGGGCTCTAAAAAATCTAAAAAAAATCAGGGTAGCATAACTTTGCACCCTCTATCCATTTCTGCAATAAAAAAATTTGAGGACAATACTCTATTGCGCTTTAGAGAAAGCGGGGTATTACTAAAAATAAAAATCCATCGTGATCTAAAAAGGATTACTTTTTAATTCCATCTGCTGTCTTTAAGAAAGCATTAAAATGTATAGAAATTGATTCTTTTGCAAAATTTAATCCTGGTAAGAAATGTTCAACGAAAAATACGTATATATATAGTGGTATACATCGGCATACTTAAGGACATTATTTAGTGAACATTCACTGCGTGCACATAACAGTGTTTAATATGGATAATGTCATTCTTATGAAACGTCGTCACCGTCATGTGAATTGTCATGAACCAAGCTGCTTGTACAGGGAACGCGAGTGCGGAGGAGGGCGAGTCGTGGCACGGTCCGTGGCTGGGCCGCCGCGGCATGGGTGGTCGTGACGACGACTACGTAGCTGCTGCCGAGGACGCCGAGACCGACGAGGAGCTGTCCGCGCACCTCGCGCCCCCGGACGTTGTGGCGCTAGCGGGCGGGTGTGTCCTCACCCACTCCGAGTACCTAGATCTGCAGAAATTCCAGAAGAGCAGATACATTAAACGATGGTAAGATCGAACTTGAATCAATTGAACAATCAAACAGCGTGACACGATTTTTGTGCACTTATTATGACAAGCTTGCTCTTAATTGCTGAATAGATTCGTTGCAGTGGTGCTGAAATCAAGGCGTTCGCCAAGATGACTGCAATGTACATAATGTAGGATTTCACCTCATGCATTGCAGCATTTATTTAGTTTAATTTAGTCAAATTTACCCAAACACGTTCACTATAGTTATACTAATTTATAGTATGTTTACTTATATAATAGTTAATTAATTATGTTTCTTCATATAGCAAACGTAGAGACTTAAAATTAAATTCATGCCTAGAATTTAATTTTAATGCTATATATTAAATCCAAGAAATGAGTAATAGAGAATAGAGAGCTCTTCTATTATTTACAAATCTAATAATGGTATTTGAACTAAGCAGCAAAACAATGTTTATGATTATCAACACTCACAGCCCGAGTTATTCTGAACGTGTATATTTATAGTAATGATGACGTCATCAAATTGACCATATAGCCAGCTAGTCTCGGTAAATCTTACCTGTGAGTTTGAAAGCTCATTTATTAAAACGATGATTAATGTTTTTGCATGGCTTTAAAATGAAAATATGTCAAGATGTAATTATATTTTTTAGTTTCTTATTAATTGTTTTTAAATCGTCTAGTGTTGGGGAACGATAGATTAAAAAAAAAAATATGTTAACATTTTTAGAATAAAAAAGGGTAATAAGTACAGCAATTAAAAGAAAAAAAACTATTCAAGTTTTTATAATTTTATAATTTTATTTTTCACAATAACCATCATACATTCCTTAAAGCAATAATCAGACTAGCTGTTCTTGGAAAAGCTGGATAATTTAAAAATCATTGTTGTATTCTATTAATACTCTGAGTTAAATATGTTTGTAGTAATTTACGCATCTAAAATTTAAACATTTAACTCATGAAGTACAGCTAGCGCGCTCCAAAGACTATACACTTGCGCCCTCTGTGTGCAGTTTCTGCAACCACGGCGAGGTGTTCTGCAAGGTGGAGCACGGAACCTCGAGTGCCGCCGCCACCGTTGCTGTTGAGCATTGAGAGGCTCTCGGTGGTGCACCACCTCTCGTGCAAGGACCTGCTTCCCGCTGCTTTGTGCACCACCCTTCTGTTATGCCGAGAGACTCTAATTGCTACCGTCGAGGTGTTTTTACAAAGGGCACAATAAAACGCCTGTGTGTATATTATAGCTATAATAGTTCTATAATTAACATGAGGGTAGTGCGCGCAGAACAATTATTTTAGTATTACACAACTCCTCTTATTGATATATATGGGATCGAGCTGAGAAAATATCACCCAGGGATATACTATAATAATGTGGTCTACAATCAAACTATTTTAAAAGAATTCCACCTTGTCCTAGCTATCATTTCACCTTCAGATTAGGCAAATTGTTAAGCACGTTAAGCAGTAAAGCGAATTTAAGCGGGATGCATTTTTTATTTATACATTGATCATCATATTGCTTAGGTGAAAAAAAAAAAAAAAGATCACCATATTGTTATAGAACATTTATTTTGCCTAACCTCGAGTCGAGATAATACGGAGTACAGTATATTTTGAATTCTTTGAGTGTAATTATATACTTACATTAAATCATCCAAAACGTTTGTGATTGTCGTCTATACTGGACAAGTTGTAAATTGTTTACTGCCCTTGGTGTCTTACCTTATATATATATATATATATATATATATATATATATATATATATATATATATATATATATATACTGTCTGAAGTGTCATCTTGATCTCTCGGTGCTTTCCAGTGGATCTTCAAAGATAAATTTGTACCTTCTCTGTATCACATTTAACGGTGCTGACATTTTTAGGAACCGCAAGAATAATATAATTCTGGCAACATTATATCTTGAAAACAATGTAAGAGGAAAAACTTGTATACACAAAAGTAACTAGGGTTAAAAATAATTATAACTTGTTATTACTTCGCTGCCGTCACTCTCAACTGTCTCATCTTCATGCTCGTCAAATTATAAGTTGGGAAAATGAAGTACGAGCAATAACAAAAAATATGTCAAATAACTTTTTGAAAAGTTTATATTTTTCTTTTTAATTAACTAAAAATTCTAAACTTACCTCTGCTATTATTATTATTATTATTATTTTTTTTTTTATTGACGAGTATAAGAGCAAAGTTTCAATAAAATTGGGTAAATTATATTCGAGGTAAACAGAAATTTTTCAATTGTAGTTAAAGCAATAATTATAATTGTTCATTTATGAAGATGAAGTAAATATATTATGCAATTTTTTATCATCTGCATAAAAAAAATCATTTGATCTGTGAATTTCAATAACATCAATGATGAGTTTTGAGTCCCGACGAAGATTATTATTGTATGATATAAATAAAGATCATTAAAATTAGTAACTGAGTGTTGAAAGCCTTGAAAAATAAATTTGGCGAAGAGACTTATCATATATGTTTGATTGTGTTTTGTTGGCTGTAAATATAGAGTATAAGCAATCATTAGTCTCTTGATTTTGGAAAACATGAGGGGACTATCTATTCTTGGGAAAACTGAATGAAATAAAGTTATAATTACTAACAATTTGGATTTTAACGAGTGTAAATAATATTTAAAATGAAATTTAAGATGAAAGAAATGATCACCTGAACTTTCTGTTATTTGGTAATTTGATAAACTTCATTTAAATTTAAGCGTAAGCCACCAAAGTCTCAAAAATAACAAAAATTACATATATACGAAAGATGACATTAGGGCTTATTAGGCCCTTCCTTGACATAACTAGATTTTATTTGAAAAGCACGTAAGGCTAAGATGAAAAGGTCACCAATCAACATATCCATAATGGTTGCGATTCACGAAGCAGTTAGCCAGGTTTCTAACCACGTTTAACTAGGTGGTTTAACACGTAAAACAGGTATAGTTAAACGTGGTTAAGAAACCTGCCTAACTGCTCCGTGAATCGCACCCAATGATGTGTCTTGCACTGATACAAATTACTTAAATACTTATAAATTACACCCCAATTTTTGTTATATAAAATATTACAAGCAGGTTCTTGTTTCTTTTTGCTTTCTCCAGGAAATGCAAAGTTGCAGGGTGTGCTTTTATTTATAACATTCTTTACACTTGGTAGACTTGATTGTGTGTAATTTTACAGGCTATGTTAATTAAACAAGGCACTCTGTAATGTACAGTACATTAAAATATATTATAATTATATTAACATCATAACGAATTTACCAAATAATATATTTTGACTTGTACAGTAAAATAAATTTTTACAATAAATAATATACGTGAAATTAAAATTTCAAGTATTTTCATTTTGAAAAGAAAAAAGCCAAAAATATATTATGATATATTATAGAGAATGTATTTTATGTTAAAACGTTTAATTTGTATATATAGGAATAAATTTAAAAATTGAAAAATAAATTAACAATGATTAATACTGATTATAATATTTATTTATTTATTTATTTATTTATTTATTTATTTATTTATTTATTTATTTATTTATTTATTTATTTATTTATTTATTTATTTATTTATTTATTTATTTATTTATTTATTTATTTATTTATTTATTTATTTATTTATTTATTTAACACAAACTTTTGGCCAGGTAGTCCATTTCCCAATTAAGAATACATGATAAAATTAAGTCACATATTAAACATATTATTTTATTATTATTATTTTTTAAAGGGATACACCCCTAAGAGCTTAATACAGCTCGCGGCGGGGTAATGGATAGCGATAATTAAGGTAGGTAAAGGATGGTGGCCACGGCCTGCTACGCATCCCAGCATTATTTTGCAAAAGAGAGCAATCAGGACCAAAAATAATTTGAAACAAACAGAATCTTGTAAAACACAATTTAAATCTTTAGGTCTAATGACATTGCCTTGTATATATATTTATAATTGTATTATGTTCAAGAGAGTAAAAACTCTCATTTGTATAACACCATGGATAATGTTCATTCATACAATACAAGAAATAAATCTAAAGTTGTGATCCCGATACATTACAAAACAATAGCAGAGAAAAGTCCAAACTATCAAACATTTAAATACTATGATGAACTTCCTGAACTTTTGAGAAACATAAAAAATGAAACTTTATTTAAAAATTTATTAAAGAAAATTCTTGTAGAGAAAGAGTATTATGAAGTTAAACAATTTTTTAATAGTGATTTTAAAATTGTAGAGAAGGATATTTTCCAGTATACTACCAAAAAAAATATTAGTTTTTATTCATAATAAGTAATTATTATAAATGTATGTATTTTAGGCTATGAAAATGTGAATGTTAAGTTTTAGTATTTGTTATTTCTTTTATATTGTTATGTAGACTGCTTATGAATAATTGTGTGCTTTAGTTGCATGTATGTTATAATTATTTGTATGTAAAACTTTTGACAAAGCTAATGCTGTATTGTGACATTTTATTGTTACTGTATATACTGTCAGTGGTTG
This sequence comes from Siphlonurus alternatus, assembly GCA_949825025.1. NCBI lineage: Eukaryota > Metazoa > Arthropoda > Insecta > Ephemeroptera > Siphlonuridae > Siphlonurus > Siphlonurus alternatus. The sequence goes on along the minus strand of OX463788.1, from coordinate 42,825,130 downwards.
AATAAAAAAAAAAAAAAATCACTGAGGTGAAATGCATCGACAGTATTGAGTTAACGTATATTATACAGACGTTAGTATAAAACTAAATTCACAATACAAATACAATTAAACATACATTTTAGTTATTTACATATCATTGCAATTTCTTGCGCTGCAGATTGATGGAAAATGTCTGTCTAGCTCGCATTTTAAATATATATTAATTACCCCTATGTCTTTTGCAAGCTCATGGTCAAAATCTAGTGTATGTATATGCTTATATAATAATATATAGTGCTTTTTAATCTGGGTATATAGCTAGAGCTGTTAGTGAGAGACACGAGGATAAAATCCTACGTACCTATCGTGTAGCATACATTAAGCCGAGAGACAGTGAGAGGAATATATTATACCTGGGCATAGCGCGAGAAATCGAACAGATGGTGGTGAGAGAGAATATATTAGACTAGTGTATTAAATAAAGAAAAAAATAGAGGAGGATTGCATCGATCGTTTGAGGCCTTTAACCTTGCTTCCCATCAGCTGAGACAATTATCAGAATGCAAGGAGAGGGGAGGAGCGTCGTCCCGTCCGCTTCCATTAGCGCCCCGCCCCGTGGTGGCACGCTAGCCAGCACCTCATCTCTTCGCACGAACGGGTGGCACTTGTGAGGCGCCAGGCGCCAGTCACACCAGCAGGCCCCCGCCGTCGCCGCAGCTGCTGATGAAACCATTCATTCATTCTTCCTGCTTGTACAGCTCTAGACATCGAAACGTTACCCTTAGTTTGTCTGCATTGTAATATTATAAACAAATATATTTTGTTATATAATGGATTACATATATAGTGAAAAAAGGTGAAGTGGATGTAGCATGCTGGCTGGATTTTAAATCAAATCCGTAGTCGTTAGTTTGAATTCTGATGAAATATATGGAATTTTCTACTACCACCAAGATCTACCTATATAGATCCAAAGAATTATATTAATTATTTGCTAGATCTCACGCCCAGACCCTTCAGCGCTCACCGTTGCGACCTTCCTAGTTACAGTTACAGGGGTTTCTGCCACCTGCAGCCCGGTATAAGCACAATTAACGCTTCAGCGCCAGCGCCATCCATTTGCAGGGCTGATTGGTGGATCATATTCCAGTGGATCCAGTGAGAATCATTGGTTAGTTAATATGTATGATACCTGTAGAATGCTGTAGATAATTCCAAATAAGTTTTCCGTGGTTCCTTTAGTACCAATATTTATGTCATTTATATAATGTAAAAATTATGATATGATACGGGTTGCATTAAACATAGAGGTTATTTAAGGCCACTGTTAGGTATAACACCTGCATGCTATCAAGACAATGAGATGGCGGGACAGGATCGAGTAGCACAAAAGAGAGAGAGAGAGAGAGAGAGAGAGAGAGAGAGATTTCAGATTTCAGAGAGAGACAGACAGAGAGAGAGACTGGCAATTCCTTATAAGAGTTATAAGAATAACATGATCCGTCATCAGTTAATCTACATAGAATCTATTTATATATGTAATTCCCAGATGGAAGATTACAACATTGATATAAATAGAGAGAGAGAGAGAGAGAGAGAGAGAGAGAGAGAGAGAGAGAGAGAGAGAGAGAGAGAGAGAGAGAGAGAGAGAGAGAGAGAGAGAGAGAGAGAGAGAGAGAGAGAGAGAGAGAGAGAGAGAGAGAAAAGAGGGATGAAAATCTATACGTAATGTACTTTTTTACATTTTAGATTGATGAATTAGAGAAATAGTGTGTTTATGTACATAGTCATGATATTATTTACAGGCAAAATCATTATTTCAGAAGACTATTATTTTGTTAATATTTGTCCAAACGATTGCATACCATGTTTGCTTTAAAACGTTTTGAGTCAAGGGTTCTTTAATTGCTGCCAGCAGATTGAGCAGATTATCGTGGTGTTTAGCACAGCTGTATTTGACAACTTGCTTGTCGCTAGCTTATGTGCGATAACAAATCAACAAACTCCGTGAAAGTTAGATAGAAGGTTTATAATACAGTTGTAATTATTTGAAATACTCCTGGATGAAGATCAGTATATAATTCTGGTTCAGAGTTACATATAACTTTTAACTTGTGTTTTTTGTTATTATATTGCTTCATACTCTTCGTTATAATTTATGTCATAGTCATTTCATTACTACAACACCTATAGCAATTTCTGTAAATTCCATCTTAACTAATTTTTCACTGTAAAAGTGACAGTTAAATTATCATTTAATTTTCTCATAAAGCCACCCGTCGTATATAAAAGTGGAAACTGATTAAATATGTATACCGTTTTTTATAAAAACCTCTTCATGAATATTAAAGAATTTACATCACTATAACTAATATTGAATGTACTTATTTTGTAAATGTGGATGTGGAATTGAAAAGCACAATTTTTTCTGGAAGTTGCTGGAAATTCAAAGTTTTTAAAATGCATGTTATATATATATATATATATATATATATATATATATATATATATATATATATATATATATATATATATATATATTTTAGTTTTATACTGGAAATATATAGAAATTCAAAGGCTTCTTGTTCTTTTAGTGAATATTTTGAGCTTGTAATGAGATATTAGTAAGTTATATATTATATTTTATATATTCAATTTTACAAAATTTCTAAAAATTAAAATTTAAGAGAAAGGTCAGAAAATATTGCAAATTTCCAGCTTCTTTTATTTTGAATGTCAAATTAATATGAGAGTTGCATTGACATGCAGGATAAAACCCATAAAACCCAATATTTTTTTTTTTTTTTTTTTTTTTTATATTGTTGCTTTTTTCTACAGTGTATCGGCCAGAAATGTTATTGGATCAAAGTATGCTGTATGGTTCTATTTTTCATCAAGAAAACGTAAATTAAAAAACTTTTGAGGTTTCTCTAATAAAAAATAAAACGAAAAGAAATTAAAGAAGACTTTCCAGTGATGCTTGAAGAAAGTACAAGAATGACATCAAATGAAAAAAAAAAAAAAAAGTACTGCACCATCACACCGAAGAGAAAAAGAAAATGAAACGTCAGGGAATATTGACATATATTGGAAAAATAACTAACTGGTCGATATTTATTAAAAGCTATAGAGCAACTGAAACTGTCTCATTCATTTTTTTATAGTCTAGTTTTAAAAACAATTGTATTATAAAAGAAACTTCATTTTTAATTTCATCTGACTATATTTTTAGCAACATTTTCATTCATTTTCAAAATTTATGTTCTTTCCGATTAAAAAAATATTCTTTTGTACCATTGATGGCAACTTTTCATTCAGCTGTGTTATCACTCATATCAAGTTTCCTTTGTATTACAACGAAGGACAATGTTGTCTCCCATATCATCTGTATAAATATATAACTTTTCTCCTCTCTTCTTCACGGTACGTACCGATGCAGTAAAGCAGAGTTAGCGCCTGGAACGTTCTGCAACCCTCTTGACGTATCTGCTGAATAAGTTGCATATCTAGCCCGGCGCTACATTCCCCATTTTATGGAGCTGCTCTTCCAATGGTTTAACATTATTTCAGGTTTTATTGTTATATTATCGATTTACAATAATATGTATATTGTATCATTTTTCCTTTATAGTTTGGTCGATGTTTAACTGATTTTGATTCTATATAGTAAAAAAATAATAATAGAATATAAAAAAAAAGAAAGTAATACAGTACATTATTTTACAGGCCATAAATCAAATGTGTATAAAAAGGTATTAATATATCCGTTTTTTGAGGGCTTTTTTATGACTATACAGTACATTTCATGGGGTCAAGGGTCACTACAATGAATAATATGCTCCGTTACTCTCACGTTATTCACTAGACTTTTTTATTTACAATTATACAAGAAGCTTCAGTAATATTTATTACATACAAATAATATTTTATTTTAATAATATTTTATTAGTACTTTTTTTTAAATTACACAAAACTCATATTTTAAACCTTTATTTTATTGACAGAGTTCAATGAAATGTCGTAAAAAATTTATTTACTTTAATTAATTATAGTCAAATGAATATTATATGTTTATTTTGAAATTGAAATTTGAAAAGAAAAAAGTTTGTGATGTTATATAAAGAGTGTAATGAGAGATAGAAACAATTATGTGTAATTTGCTGATAGAATGATAGTCATACAATGGAGGTAATTAGGGTTAGGAGTGTCGTCTGCATGTCTGCTTTGATATTGAAGAAAGAGGAAGAGCAAGGTGAGGCCGTATATACGTTCGATGAAGAAGAAGAGACTTATTTGACGTCTCTCTTTCTCACTCACTTTCATGCACATCACGAATGGCAGGGTGAGGAGGGTACCTGAGGCTATGTGGATAAGTCACCTTCATTCCACCATCGTCATCCCATCAGAATATTTTTGGGGTGTAATGTTAAATAAATATTTACTGTCTTATATAAAGCTAGCAAAAGTGCTTTTTTTGTTGTAACACTTGCTTTATATTATCTCACCATTCTCTCTGCTGTTATTCATTAAATCTTCTCATTATTTTCTGTAAAAAAACTCACAGTGTTACAAAATTGCTATTCACAAAGTAAATAGAGAAATTAAGTGTATTTATTTTAGCAACCAACTGAAATACGTGTAGAAACATAAGGTATAGTTATGAGCAAAGAAAATGGAATAATGAATGCTTAACAAACTTTTCTTATCATCATCAAATGTTATTATAAAAAAGAATGTTGTAATATTGAAAAGAATATTTATTTATTTATAACAGTTTAATTACGTGTGCATACAAAATTGAAATGAAAAATTTATTAAAGCTTCTAGTATTTTGATGAAGAGGTATGCGCAAAGAAGGTAAATATAATCCAATGTAAAATTTTATAATTAAGTTGGCTTTAAAAGATATAACATAATTAAATTGCGTTAAAATTTTAAATTTATTATCATTTTAATTTTTTAATTTATTAAAAAAATATATTTAAAGTGGGGAGGGAATTTTTGTAAACGTGAGCTGAGATTTTATATTCCCTAATTATATATTTCTGTGCTTTGAAAATATAATTTAATTTTAAAAAATTGTACATTATGAATACAATATATATGTATTTGACATGAAATGTCATTTCTGTGCAATTTTAAATGTATTTCAGCATGTGATGGGGGCATACATAACCAAAATGTATCAATGGCCCCAAAATACAAACCAATCAATCACCATGTGGTGGGATGATGTTATATATATATAAAGTTATATTAAGAAATCATTCTCTTCAGTCTAAAATAACAAATTAAACATTTTTTTTACAGTTTTTAGTGTTTAATTAAAATAATATCAAGTCAATTATTACACCGATTTATGAGCCACCTCAAATTATATTTTACCTGCAACTGTAGATATATTTCATGTTGATGGCATGTTAGAATCCATTTATAAGAGACCCTTCAAGAAAAGTGAGTAGCTTAAGCTTAAACATTTTGCATGCAGCACCGAAAGTAAAACATGCTGCCAGCTAAGTTTCTCTTCTCCATATCCCTTCAGCCTCTGCATGTCTCCTTCTATCTTTAACCTCTTATTTTCTTCACACTATATATTTTATACTATACATTTTTTTTTTTTTTTTTTTTTTTTGCGGTCTTGCTTCATTTTTTTCTAGATATCCCCGGTGGGCCATATATCTTGCAAGCGCCTTACTCGTTCTTCTGTCGCCGTATCTTCTTGCTTACTTGATGCCTTCGCTGCGCTCGTCGCTCTCTTTCTCCCGATCGTTCGAAAGTAGAACCACTAGCCTCGTATATACCAAAGGTGAGGTAATCTGCTTGAAGAATATAGACAAACATATAATATATATTGCCAATCGATTTTCCCTTCATATCCACCACATATCTTTTTCTATCATATGCTTTAGGTCATTGATGCACTGTTATGTCGTAATAGATTTATGTCTCTACATGCATCATATAAATAAAAAAGTGTCACATTTCAATAAAACAATGTTATTTTTTGATTATTTTTCTTTATATTGCTGGTCTTTCCAGGTAACTCTAACAGCTAGCGTAGGAAGGCAAAGAAAAAAATATTTAATTGTACTCCATCTGCCTTCTTTTTAAACGCATTTTATTGCAACCTTCTCACCCACTTTTTTTCCTGACATATAACTTGGGTCCAGTATCTCAAAAACTAAAAATTTAAGCTCAACAATTTACATCAACAATAACAATATTAACAATAACATGTAATTTCATGGTATAATTAACTTCAGAATTTGACTTGTTATTTGAGTATTTTCATGGTAGCTTGAGCACCGTGCGGTTAAAAGCAAACACCTTCACATGTGGTGTCCAATGCAGAGTAGTTAATAATCCCTTATTATGTTACTCCTTTGATCCGCGTTGTAAACGTATAATAGTGAGTGAGCTATTTTTCACAGCATAATATAATAAGAGCTAGGGTTTGAAATTTTATTGAATATATTATTTCTCCTAGCTCTTCATAAGACCGCAAATTTTAATGATGAATTTTCTCAGTAAAATTATTGATGCTGGTGAATCTCTGTCATGATTTTCAATAATAATGACCAAAGATTATATCTTGCAATAATTTTAATAACATCGGAACTCAATATAACTTAAATCGTGCGTTCTACTTTAATGAAAGTTTTTGCTACGGTTAAGTTTGTTAACGACGGACTCTGTAATTTAACTCGAACAATCTAACAAAGCCAATTTTCTACATGTATACTGTGATGAGCAATCACTCTATACTGGTTTTAAATTAATTTAACTTTTAAAATTCTGCGTCGATAAAACAACTTTTTATCCTCGAGAATTTATCAATAGTTGTAATATAAAATGTTCGATGAATTTAGTGGGTCTAATTATTTACATGTTAAATAATTTAAATAATTTATAAAGGTAATATCTATACTTTTTTTTTTAAAGCAGTACACATTGTATGCATATACGATAGTTTAATAAACATATTTACATTATTTTTATTTTGCTATTAAGTTCTACGTTATAGTTTATTAATATCTCCATTTTTTTTTTACTAAATGTTACAACTAAATTAAGTGGCTTATAGTATATGTTCTGTATAAATTTTTAAATATCTTTAACAATTTTGTGTTATAATGTCTTGTATTAGAGTAAAGAAGTTAACATAAACCACGCATGTTTATAGTAACATCGTGTAAACTTTGATCAGCACTAGGTATAAGTTAATAAGTAGGGAAAATATTTCTTTATAGTTATATGTTTAGGAACGTAAACATAATAATATATAGTTTGTTGTTTTTATATTATGATTAATTCAATATAAAAATTATATTAAATTTATTTTCCCTTGATACTAATTATATATTTTTATTGCTTTAGTTGGTTTTAATGTGTCTGATTACTTATTACCTGTTTCTATACATATATATTTATTTTATTTACATACATCTAAAGATAGCCTTATACCGCAAGATGGTGGTAATTAATTTTCACGGGCCTTAGCTTGCAATATACCTGCGGCTGTTGATGTTTTTGTTTAACGTAGCTTTAGAAAGAGGTGGGAAATACATGATGATGTCTGCCAGTGTTGCTTTTACCAACAGTTCTATACAACTCTGATATAACTACTATTGGCATTACTGCTGCAGCAGCGTTTGTTTATGTATCTCAATTAAGTGAAACCCAGGGAGATGTTACTGAAATGTTTACTAATTATAAAAGTATCAATAAATTAAAGAAGTAAATTATTTATATGTTATTCTATTTTATTGTGTCTTAATAATCTAAAAACACTTAAATAATTTCAAATTTGATATTTTGAAGTAATATAACATTGTTTTAAATTCAATACACAATAATAATTCGATTTTTTTAATAATTAGAAAATATGCAAATATATAATATATATATATATATATATATATATATATATATATATATATATATAATATTATATTATATATCGACAAGCTACCATATATATATATATATATATAATATATATATCTCTTTGAATTAGTACAGTATAAATTGGTCATAGTACAGTACTACGTGATCAAACGCCCAGGACATTATCAACAGCCAATGACCTCGAGAGAAAATGTCATCATCAGCATGGGCGTCCGATCAAGAGGTATTATAATAGTACCACCCTAATTAAGATAATTTTAATATTTTTTCAAATTAATTCCTGTACTTCAAACAATCTTAAAAAATTGAAAAATACTTAATTTTATGTATAATTTTTTTTAAAAAATGACACCATTATTGTCTATTCATGTACACTCAAATTGGCTAAAAATATTAAAAAAAAAAGTTATATTGATACGTGTCTGAAGTCTACTTTTGAAACAAATTTCCACACTGTTTAATAATTGGATTGAAATCGTAAGTTCGTTTGAAGGGCTTCTTGACATGAATACTCTTAACAGTCATAACAGAAGTAACAAAGTTGGCAGTTATGAATAGTGAAGGACAATATTATTGAACTGTCATCGCGCCTGCTGATTCAAATGTAGGCTAATTTTTGTGCAAGCCTTTGTCTGCATTTTTTGTATACTCGATATTATACCAATACCTCACCGTGCAAACCAGCCGCAGCCTCAGGGATATGAAGTAAGGTGTGTATGTGTGTGGCCTAATACTCAGGATAAAAACACACACACATACATTATAATGGTGGCTGTCATTCCAATATTTTTATAGGCGTTCGATCATTGTATGTTACGCTCTTTATATTTTCCACTCTTGAAAACTTCGGCACTTCGATAAAGTCTTGGTTTGTATTTTTTCTCCTCATAATTTTTTTGGGGTGATGGTATTGTTGGCTCTGCAAAATAATTTGGTAAATTGTAGCATCCACGTACGATGATGATATGAAATATCAACAGCCGACAAGAACAGGGTAACGCTCGTGCTGTCTAAAAGTGTATAAAGTCACCCAAAATTAAGATTATGAAGAAGTCAATTCTATAATGTGTTAAGTCAAAGGATTCGAACTCCTTAATTATTATAACCATGAGCGTAAGCTATATACCTAGCATAGTGCGTCATAATTTTTGGTATACCTATGATTTTTCCTTTTCCACATTATAGAAGGCAAGCATGCATAATTATAACATACAGTATATATAATATGTGTAATATTGTAAATATATAACATCAACTTTCTCTCTCTCTCTCTCAATAAACTGATCTTGATGAATAATTAAGTTATAAGGATTATTTCTGTAATAAATTTAAAACACGAATAATATTATAAATATATTAAAAGTAAAACTAATTAAAATAATTATATAAATTTAATAAGACTATAGATGCTAAATGTATAATCACTTCAATAACTTGGGAGTAAATTTCCTTGTATGCAATGTAAGTAATGAGCACATGTTTGAGATTCACTAAAGTTTACGTGAAACTCGCTCGTAATAATATATACTTGCTCGTTCACTTACTTACTTGAGTCCTTTTGACTGGGGGATTTTGGAGGGTTCTCGAACAAACTGCAGTACTTGCCTGAGTCTGGTCATGCTTTTCCACGAGAGCAAACTGGCAGGCAGGCAACAACTGCTGCTGTTATTTCTCTTCGCCTTCTGTTTCCACTTGTATTCCACGTTTATTCACTTCACCAGGCAAGTAGCAACACTACACAAGTGCTTCTACTTCCCTTGAGACTTATAATTAAAAGTCTAGTTGCATCATTAAAAATAATTTTACAGACATCTTCTCTTTATAAATATCAAAACTTGAGAGTTTTATATTATACATATATAAATAAGAATTCAATTAAAATAATTTAAATTAGTTTACAACTGGCAAATATTTTACATCGACTTTAGAAAGAGAGAAATATAATATATGTATACTGCATATTATAGAAATATAGAGAATGTGCTGAAGATTAACAATTAACTGAAATTTTGAAGCACATTTATAAATTCCATTATTACAAAAAACAAAAAAAAAATCCATTTTCATATTCATATTTTGAAATTTATGTAATTACTTTTTAGTTTCAATTAATTTTTTTAACATTTTTAGAATAAAAATTAAATTTTGGTGTTTTTTATAATAATTATAGAAATTATTACAAGCAAGTGGACCTCAATATAATATATATATATATATATATATATATATATATATATATATATATATATATATATATATATGTTAGCACCCAAAGCCGAATTCGGGCAAAAGCCGAAAAAAATGCCCACGTCTAGTTTTGCGCATCACGAAATGAGCCAAAGCCGAAGTAAGGTTTTTTTTCGGCTTTGGCGCATTTCATTTTGAACAAAACTAGATCTGCTCAAATCGAAATGCGCCAAAGCCGATATGAGATTTTACTTCGGCTTTGGCGCATTTCATTTTGAGCAAAACTAGTTCTGCGCATCGCGGTTTGAGCAAAAGTCGAAATGATGTTTTATTTCGGGTTTGGAGCAAAATTTTGAGCACATCTAGTTTTGCGCAAAATAAAGATGATTTTAATGACGAGATGGTGATTTTAATTTTAATGATAATAATTTTAAATTTTTAAAAAGAAAAATAAAAAACTAAGACTAAACTTATAATAGCTAGAGATATTAGTATTGTGACCTAATATCTTTCAAGCGCTGTTTAAAAATAAATTAATTATTAGGGAAAAAATAATAACTTTAAAATGTAATCATAACAGTATACGTACGTACATACCTTATAAAAAATATTGTAAAATCTGTTGATTTTATAAAACACTCCACCATTTCTGTCACTTAATTACTATTTGATGATGTTTTTGTTAAATTAATAAATTTTTTGTTTTAAGAACTGCAGCTCAAATAAAATAGACATATATTATACGCCACAAGTTTTAAAGTATTCTTTAGATTCACTCGCTCTCACCATAGAAATATTGTCATGCACGCACTCATAAATTTCATAGTTCTATTTCTACGAACATTGTATAATAGAAGCACAGGCTTATACAACCCTGGTAGCAGCAACAATACATCAACATATATGCATACGGCAATCAAATGGGGTTAAACTTCATTGCAGAGGTAAAGGCTACTTTCTTATCTCGTTGTACCGATAACAACCTGCATTGCATGATAGCCTAATTCTAAGACATAGAACTATGAAATTTACAAGTGCGTGCATGACAAAATATTTCTAATGGTGAGAGCGAGTGAATCTATAAATGAATACTTTAAAACGTGTGGCGTATAATATATGTCTATTTTATTTGAGCTGCAGTTCTTAAAACAAAAAAATTATTAATTTAACAAAAACATCATCAAATAGTAATTAAGTGACAGAAATGGTGGAGTGTTTTATAAAATCAACAGATTCTACAATATTTTTTATAAGGTATGTACGTACGTATATACTGTATGATTATGCATACATTTGATTATGATTAGTTTTTTTTTTCTTTTTAAAAAATTAAAATAAATATCATTAAAATTAAAATCATCATCTCGTCATTAAAATCATCTTTTTTTGCGCAAAACTAGATGTGCTCAAAATTTTGCTCCAAACCCGAAATAAAATATCATTTCGACTTTTGCTCAAACCGCGATGCGCAGAACTAGTTTTGCTCAAAATGAAATGCGCCAAAGCCGAAGTAAAATCTCATATCGGCTTTGGTGCATTTCGATTTGAGCAGATCTAGTTTTGTTCAAAATGAAATGCGCCAAAGCCGAAAAAAAAACTCACTTCGGCCTTGGCTCATTTCGTGATGCGCAAAACTAGATGTGGGCATTTTTTTCGGCTTTTGCCCGAATTCGGCTTTGGGTGCTAACATATATATATATATATATATATATATATATATATATATATATATATATATATATATATGAAATGTTTATAATATATATTTTATAGGGCATTTTCCTATGCATGCTTACTGGGTTATTGTACTTTATATTATAATATAGTAACCATTAGAAAGGGTTACACATTTAATAATATAACAATAATAATAATATTTACAGTGTTTTCAAATTCAAAATTAAAAATCTATTTATTAATTCCATTTCTCCTACAATCAAGATGCCATAATATACAATAACATTTGTTTATAGGTTACACACACAATTTTTTTTTTTTTTTTTTTTTTTAAATCAAATCTTTTCTCTGGAGCATTTTTGCTGCTGTTATACTTGTGACACTTGAGAAAGCATGTTTATGATAGCCACTTCGTACGACAGTTCTTTGTTAACCAAACATATGCAGAAATCATGCTTTATTTCTGTCTGCATGGTTGGCGTATATTATACCAGTTTTCTTATACATACGAATTGACAATTATTGAATTTTTACTTTTACATATTACAAGAACAGGTTAACAACATAACCTCTTTGTTCAGGTTATCGTTTGATATGATATGATTTTTAACATAATATATGTCGAGGAAAAACAAGTAAAAGAATTATTACATGAATATATTGAATATTTTATATTATAGCATTATATTATATATACACACACTTTATAATTATACGTTATAATGGGGGCGATTCACGAAAGAGTTATCCAGAAAGTCATCCAGCCTTCTTATATACAAACCACGGTTAGCACCCGCCTAATTCAATGACGTGGTTAGTGAGAAACCTGGATAACTCTCTTCGTGAATCGCGCCCATAATATTATAAAAATAAACTTAACGTTAAATTGTTTTTTCGGCAATTACACGAATATGAACGTAAATGTGAGTTATATGTATATATTATATATGGTACGTACTGTACAACCAAGAGCTAGAAATATTTGCTCTTTTCATTTTTTCATTTTTTTTTTTTTTTCATTATTTGTATAAAAGCTTTCAATATTAACATGAAGCAAGTATGTTAAAATTACTTGTTGAGTAAAGATCAAAGTAAGAATTTATCAACAAAAGTTTGCGTAACTTTGTTCTATAAAACATCATCAAAAAGAACCGCCAACTTATTTATTTAAGTTGTTCATGCATCAAGATATTTTATTTGCTTTATATATTTACTATTGAATCTTATTCATTATCACTGAACATTCATTACATTCATTCTATCTTGTATTTTAATATACGAGTAATATGGTGCTAATATGCATCATGCACTCTCATATATTGTCTCAGGTTATCAAATTAAATATTTGGAGAATGGACCACCTTGCATGATTTTTTTTATTGCAGAAATGGATAGAAAGTGCAACATTATGCTACTCTGTTTTTTTTTTTTAGATTTTTTAGGTACCGGCAACTATTTAAAAATATATATATATATATTGACAGTACAGAGAGAAGCGTCAATATATTTAAAGACTGAAAGGGGCGTGACCTCTGCCTAACTTTTTAGTAATATTTCCCGGTGTCTAAAAAAATCGGAAAAAAAATCAAAGTAGCATAATTTGATGACTTCTATTCATTTCTGCAATAAACATTTTCAAGCAGGTTGTTCATAACTAAAATTATACTGCATTTTAAGTGGTGCAATTATTTATAGCGTTTATTTAATTCTACACGTATGTAAAAAAAAATTTACTTTACTTTTTGTTTTTACACGTATTTAAATTATTTATGACCAATTTTATGTAACTGTTATCATCAGTTTATCATGTGAACTAGCACAAAGTTTGTTGTTAGTTGTTAGACACTTGCTGCTCTGATACTTTATTATCTTGCATAGGAAATTAAAAAAAAGTTGTCTTTTTATAATATGTAAATTTGTTGCATCTTCAAGTATATTTTTACGTAAGGTAAGAAGAAGACTTATTCATCTCAAGATGCCCCTCCATTTCAAAGTTCAAGTCATTCATATTCAAAGAAGCATGTTTTTTCAAAGCTATACCGATACTAGCTTTTATGTCCCTTTTACTAAAGGCATTCTCATTCAATATACAGCAAGCAATAGAGGAAAGACGACGACTTTTTCCACTTTTTAAAGATGAAAAAAAAAGTAGCCCTTTTCTAATATTGAGAACGACTAGAGCGGAGAAGAGGAGACTCCTCTCTTATTGAGAAGAAACTTGAGCAAAGTCCTTTGAGATATTCTGCCAAAGTTTTTTCACGTTTTATTAATTCTTTCTTCAAGTTATCGATTTCCTTAAAAAAAAGTAGTAAGGAAAGGTTGACAAAAAAAATATATATATAAAATTATGAAGTGCATTTATTTAAAAATAATATAATGCTATATAAAACATTTTACAGTAGATCATATTACAAAATGTGTGAAGTCTGATTCAGACTTCTTTTAAAATCTATAATTAAATATAAATATAATAGATGACATGATGTGTTAAATTGTTAAATTAATCTGGTTTACTTGTTACTTGTTTCAATGGACAACATACATGAAAAAAATTTATTGCAGAAATGAATAGAGGGTACCAAATTATGCTACTCTGAATTTTTTCAGATTTTTTTGAGACCCGGAACTATTTTTAAATAATTATTGAAAGTCCTGTGATTTCAGTTGGCACCCCTGCAGCCTTAATAAAAAGAATATAGACTGGACGCCTATTGACGCCTCCAGGGGGCGTGGCCGCACTTTCAATAATTATTTAAAAATAGTTCTGGGTATCAAAAAAATCTGAAAGAATTCAGAGTAGCATAATGTGGTACCCTCTATTCATTTCTGCAATAAAAAAATTTCATGTATGTTGTCCATTAACAAACTTTTTTTTCACAATTATACCTTAATTACAATTAGTACATTTTTTCTTGATTTGTTGATTAGTATATATAAAAACACACTATTTACTATCAGAAAAAAAATGTACCCCTCTCCTTATGGGACTTTTTTAATAATATTTGTTATTCAGGGGTATATCTGACACCTGCGAGAGAAAATTGAGAAACTGACCTCTGTTTTGTAACGCTTGCTTTATATTGTTAAGTACGTCATGTCTGTCTTAACTCTTAACACGCCAACTATCTATGACGTTTGTTATCTGTATATATATAATCTGTATTTGTGTCAGCCAGCATTGATGGTGCATTATCGAAAAAATAATTTTCTAATGCAACATTTTATTTCATATCAGTACAAAACAACTCCAATGCATGTAATTAACTTTTAGGTAATGATCATGACATAAAATACAAAAATTACGCATTGGATTTTAGTTTAAATTTTATAATGTTAAATTTGCTATGCCACCATGTAAATAAGGGGTGATTTATTTGTTAATTTTCTTTAAGTGAGTTGTGACATAAATACTGAACACTTTGTTCTGAAAATATTTGTTGACACCATCGTCATCGTAACAATATGATGGTGAAATTTATAATTTGAAAACATAGACTTCGCGACAAAACCACCACTAAAAATCACGTTTGAGTTTGATCAAAATGAATTGAAACATTTTGAAGCAAATACTTACAGCGAATTGAGGTTATGTGGGATATAAATAATATCATATGACACTGTGACTGGCATAATGTCTCATCAAATTTATCTATAAGTACCTATAAGTATATTACAGAGTTGAGAGCTGATTGGATGAGAGTAGTGTGACTCGGGGTTGGGGAGCCAAATTGAGCTCGATCATCACAACATGAACGTGTCTCACTTATCGTAGAGTGGATTCATGTACAGTACGAGTGTGGAAATTTCAGAGAGCTCAGTATAGAATGGACTATTTGATGCTGAAGACTGCAGCATAATTATATCTATCATGAGCGCGATTCACAAAGCAGTTAGCCAGGTTTCTAACCACGTTTAGCTTAACCACGTTTAACTAGGTGCCATGGTGTAACACGTAAAACAGGTATATAGTTAAACGTGATTAGGCTAAACCTGGTTAGAAACCTGCTAACTGCTTCTTGAATCGCACCCCTTATATAAAGATAATTATATCTATTTGTTAAAGTCAATACTTATACAGTATATGATTGTATACGGTAGTTGCCTCGGAAAATTTCTCTTTGAGGCTTTTTTCATCACCATGGCCCTTTTTTGTGGTCTCTCACGTACTTTATATGGAGGCGTCACTTCCATAAACGCAATATATTATAGAGTGTAAATAACAATGACAGTGTGGTATAAAATTTTTCACTGCATAATTATATAAGTTTACTTAATATTACGTACTATATCCACAGATACGTTACGAGTTTGTGTTATCATATGCTTTTTTTTTAATCAAGAAACTTCATAAATTGGCAGTGCATTCAAATTTCTATATTTATTTTAAATATTGTCCTTAACACCTTTAATAATTTTAGTATAGTAATTTATATTATACTTTATCTTCATAACCTCTAAAGCAGTTTTGTATTGAAAATTTATAGCAGACTATATAGTAAAATTTATACCAAGTTAATAAGACATTTCACATATTATAACAATAATACTGTATCTAAATCGTCCACACAAAACAACCCTCTGTTTCTCTCATAATATATATTTTACATAATACCGTATGTTGGCTGATACTATAGAATAGAATAGAATATTTTTATTCGACCACTGGCGGTAATACAGTGACAAAAAAATTTGCCACAGTACAGTATAAGTCTTGTCAAATTTTTACATTTAAAACACAACACATACATAGCACTATGACAGCAAGTTCCTAATATAAAAATAAAGGACAAAACAATATCAAATCTATTTTTTACTTAAAAGTCACTATAAGTATTTTCTTATATTACTTGATGTTGTAAATTTTAAAATGTCTCTCTCTACAATTTTAAACTCATTATGAAAAAACATTTTAACATCATAATATTCCTTATCAATCAATATTTTCTTCAGTAAATTTTTAAACAAAGTCTCATTTTTTACATTTCTTAGCATATAAGGAAGTTGATCATATAATTTAGACGTTTGATAATAAGTACTTTTTTCTGTAATTGATTTACTATGCATAGGAACAACAACTTTTGCTTTATTTCTGGTATTGTAAGAATGAACATCTTTATGCAATAAATATAAATGGTTATTTTTCCTTTTAAACATAATACAGTTAAATATATACATAGATGGCAACGTCATTATTCCCAATAATTTAAATTTTGTTTTACATGACTCTTGTTGTTTTAAATTTTTCAATATTCTTATTGACCTTTTTTGAAGTATAAAAATATTATTAATATTTGATTCTATTGTTCCCCAAAATATTATATTCAAAGACAAAAGAGAATGAATGTATGCATAATATATTGATAACATGGTAACAAGGGAAACTGAATTTTTGATTGAAAACAAAGCAAAATTTGCAGAATTTAGTTTTTAACTAATTTGTTTAACATGGATATCCCATTTAAGATTTTTTTGAATATTTAATCCGAGAAATTTAGTGTTTTCTTCACGTTTTATTATTGAATTACCAATTTTAAACAAAAAACTATTAGTGGGAATATTAAAATCTGAATGGAATTGAATATATTTAGATTTATTTGGGTTTATTATTAGTCTTGTTTCATTACTTGACTTGATACGTGAATTGAAGCTCCTATGATCAAGCAGTCTACTAGGTAGAACCATTAAAAAGTGTCTGTCTCCACTTCTTGGAAGTGAGTATTGGACGGCGGCATGTCTTTTGTCCAACAGGAATTATGGCGAATAACAAATGATGAAAAGATTTTTGTGCAAAGGCTAAAAAAATTAAAAAAAAAAAAAAAAAAAAAAAATAGACAACTGAGTATTTATAAATTTTGATATATAATTGACACTAATGCTTGAAAAAGTTAATACAGTTTTGTGTAATAATATTGAAATACATGGTTAATCTAAACTCAAAATTATCGCATTTACAAAAATTAAAACAAACATGAAATTGCAATGATATTTTTTTTTAGTGTCATAAACTTTGATATGATAGCTGTAGAGAGGAAAAAAAAGTAATATCCAATATATACCTTCCTTTTTCACGTTCTTCTTTGAGTCTTAGCAGGCCTGTTTGCCGCCCGTCTTCTGTGATATGAGCCAGCGTGGCAAAGAAAAAAAAAATACACACAAGGCGAAGTGTTGTCTGGCAACCAAGCTACGTTCCCATGACAACCAAACCCCCACCCCCTTCTTTATATCGCTCTCCGCAAGTACCAATAATGAAGACAATAATGCTAGCGAAAGACAACAATATTTTTATTGCCACTTGATCCAATAATAGTGCGCAGTTAGGTAAGTTGTTTTTAGTGGAGGGAGCTACCGCTGATCATGTGACAAAAGTGAGTTATTATTATGTAGCTTGGATATAAAAAAAAAATGATAACAAAAGACACATTTTTTTCTTAAGAGACGTGTTCACTCAGGCCTCCTGGAAAATATGTAATTTTGAGTTTTTTTCATTCCTCGCCATATATTTGTCGAGAAAAACAAAAATTTCAATCTTGTGCATTGAAGTTTGTAATGCATCATGGTTTTAACAAGCTTTAATTATTATTATTTTATTTTTAATATCATGAATAAAAATCAAGTTTGTGTCTATGTTTTTATTATAGTAAGGAAGTTTTCATTGTTAATGAAAAACAATTTGTCGATGACGTCACATTTCACATAAAGCTGCAGTGGTAGTATTTTCTGGCAAAGGATTAAAATAGTTTATCCAGTATCCATCAATAAATTGGTATTAGATACTGTCTATTTTAGATTACTTTCATGGTAGGTGGGGGATGGGGGAGAACAGGAGTCAATGGCCTGATTAATGATTATAATTTATCAACGAGCGTGCTAAATCTCAAGACTTTATGTTCATCAGCAGTATCTTCTGGTTGCTTTAACATGTTGTACAGATCAATATTACCATGATGATCTTTTGTTTTACTGATATAATCTCAATTTGGTGAGAGACTGTGAAAGTGGTGACCGACGGAATAGGAAAAATTGAACAGTATTTATTAAAAAATATAACCCATGATGCATGATGTAATCATGAGATAAGCAGCCATGATAGTCTTTGATCATTCTGGAATCCACGGACTGCGTGGAATTGAATTTTTAATGATTGATGTTTGAGTTAGTTATATGACAGGTCTCGATGTAGGATGCGTCCCTTGACAGTCTTGACACGAGTTTTAAAAAAACTATCCTGGGCCTGCCGAGACACCTTCTCGGGATGTATATAAGGTGAAGGTAATGGGAAAAGGTCTTCTTTGAGAAAGGACGATTGTCAAAAATGGATCTGTTTTGTTTTAATTATACCCAACACAACACATTTTTCTTTGAACATTATGTGATTAACTGACACAGTAAAAACATCAATTTAGTAAAAGTTACTAAATATTATACTTCTCCCTTCTCTTATATAAATATATTATTTATTTATTTATTTATTTATTTATTTATTTATTTATTTATTTATTTATTTATTTATTTATTTATTTATTTATTTATTTATTTATTTATTTATTTGTTTGTTTGTTTGTTTGTTTGTTTGTTTGTTTGTTTGTTTGTTTGTTTGTTTGTTTGTTTGTTTGTTTGTTTGTTTGTTTGTTTGTTTGTTTGTTTGTTTGTTTGTTTGTTTGTTTGTTTGTTTGTTTGTTTGTTTGTTTGTTTGTTTGTTTGTTTGTTTGTTTGTTTGTTTGTTTGTATGTATGTTTGTTTGTTTGTTTGTTTGTTTGTTTGTTTGTTTGTTTGTTTGTTTGTTTGTTTGTTTATTTATTTATTTATTTATTTTTTTTTTGCATGGTTAGGAAGGTGTATAATTAGAGGAAAGATAATAATTAATAATAGAAGAAAATTTGGTATTCTATATTGCGTGGGTATCAATGTCAATCTTTATATAATAATAGTTTCTCAATAATTTAGCATAAATTGCACATCACTAAAAAGCAGTGACCATTAATTTTCATTAACATTGCAGTGCGCAGCCTTATTGAGTGTTGCATATATATACACATAATATATACCCTTGTATATTAATACAAAGATTAACGATAAAAAAAATTGATAATACCTTAATAATCCCATAGAAATGTGTATGTATATATATATATATATATATATATATATATATATATATATATATATATATATATATATATATATATATATATATATATACATATTAACCTTTTGCATAAATTGAGGAGCTCTTTTTAGGTTACCTAACAGCTTTATTAATATGTTTTATATTATATTTTTTTAATCATAATAAGATTAAATTTTAAAATTAATAATACGTCTTTTGCTTGCGGTGCATGTGATAGTTTCACTGACACTCTAAACGCTTCAGATATCTTTTCATATTTTCACATTAATTATAAAGAGTTCGTTAATTGTTTTCCAGAATGCAAAAGCACTTAGAAAGCCACATGTATATTATATAGTAAAAACGCCTTAAAAGTATGCAACTTCTTCTACAGAACTCAAAACGCCGTCAAAAGTCAGATTACATGCGTCAGTATAATATATACATTATTACTGCAGTGAAGAAATTAAATTGCATCAAATAATATTGTTTTTAGTTTTTATTAACTAATAACCATTAATCGTTGATTAACAAAATATTGACTTCAATTTCACGTTGTTAGATGTACTAATATATGCTACTGTCAGTACTCGCAAACAGACAGGGTACGTGGTGTTGCAGTGACTTTTTATGTTGTACGGTACATGTGAAGATAATTCGAGACATGGTATAGCTATAATCAGATGACACGTGCTTATTATTTAACATCAATGAGTCCAAAGATATTGAAAGGCTCATATACTATTACTATATACTATGCGCGGATAATACTGAATGAAAAACAGTTTTGGATATTGCTGCGCAGAAAATGTTTTTCTTCAGCACACAAACTTACTGAAAGAAATCACATAATAGTCTTTTTCATATAATATAATGTAATAAATAATCTGGTTGATGTAACTGAAGAAATTTTACCACACCATTTTTTTTTTTTTTAATTATTATTAAAAACTTGCTGAACCATGTCTTCTTTGATTTTAATTCAAGTGTATTTTTTTTCTGCTTCCCTTTAAATTTATAATTAAAAGAACTAATAGGTTTTATACATTAATACTTTTTTTTAAAGTTAATATATAATTTTCCATTATTTAATCTTATTATCTCCTTGTTTATAATTATATATATTTTTTTCTTTGTATTTAAGGCAAATGGTATATGACATCATTAATGAAATTAACCCTAAGGGGAGACGGTTATTTAGAGTTAGAGTATATCCAGGCAGAAGATAGACCAAGAGTCGCGCGGCCGCTAGCTATATAGGCTTGATGTTATAGTTGGGGGGTCGTTTATTTAATGCGACGGCGGAGGAGGTCGAGTTGGTGCGGTGCGATACAGCCTCCTCACTGTTTGTAGCCAGCTCTACTTGGCTGCAGGGAGTGTAACAGAAAGGGGCATGGTGCTGGAGTCGATGGCATGGGGGTTACTAAAGGTTTACTCTCTTACATTAAGCTTTACATCCCTTTCGAGGCTTTCATGCATCGTATAAAAATAACAAGGTTAAATTTCAAATACGGAATAACCACTACATTTTTTTTTTAATGAAGAATGAATTTGATTAAAAATTTATTATAAATTAGTTAATAAATAAATAAAAAATAATATAAAATTTAAACTATATACCAACTTATTGAATTAATTGTTATTCTGTCGTATTAATGGAATTACATACATTTATTAAAATTTTAAACCTTTTTGTAATACATTGAAGACGTTATCTTTTTTTTTTTTTTCTATCATGTTATAGTGAATTGTAGTGAACTAATAGTAGGCCAGGCCCACGTGATGTCAATGCAACGCATATTGCATACTTTACAGGAGCCTGCCACGCCAGAGTGTTGTGTTGCATCAGCAGCGTGTAAGGGGAGAAAATGTAGAAAAAAAAAAGTTATAAATTATAGACGGACATTTCTATATTGTTTCCATATCATGTGCTAGTGTATAAAGAATACTCAAACTACATTTTCGTGTTCTTAAATAATTATACTTGGCAACGAAGTAAATTTTTCTAACTTTTTTTTTATGGTTTTAAGCGTACGGTATGACAACAGTAGGGGAAGGGAGGGGAGGTAAACAGCTGAGCGCTATCCTGTAGGTAGGCAACCCAACAATCTCGTGGCGCTGCCCTGATCGAAGATAAACTACGAGTCTTTAGCCATAACAGCATCAATAACATATTGTGTTATTTATTTATACATATTTTTTAAATACACCTTTTATACATATTATATATATAAAACATGCCAATTATTAACATAATCATAATTAATGTGATAATAACTAATAAATCAGTTAATAATTTAGTTTCGATAATGTTTCAAATTTAACTATAAAACTCGTGCCAATCTGTTTATATTATTTATATTATAAATTATAGCAGCATTAATTTTAATTTACAGTTGTGTATTCATGTGTATGACTTTTGTAAGTCTCGTGCAAATAAGCTGTGTATGTAGATCAGGTAGTACTTTAGTAGTGCAATAATGTAGATAGGTAGTAAGATTCCAATCTTCAGCATGCCATGCAGACAGTGCATGTGGAAAATTAATTTTTTACAGTTTTACGGAGAAACTTTTGAAACAAAGAAAAAATCGTTATGATATATACTGTACAGTCATAAACTAAATTAAATCACAAAACAAAAATTAAATCCATGAATTGACTGAAATTTAATTAAATTTAGTGAATTAAAACTAATTTGATGGAATTAAATTCTATAAGGGGATTAAAATATTAATTTAAACTCTCAGAATTTAAATTTATTTTCAATTTTAAGCTCTAGCTGATGACTATATACTAACAGTAAGTTCCATGATGTTTGTAATTCATAACTGTCCATACTATTTATAAGTTTATTTTAAATGATAATTAATAAATAATTTATATGATTTAATATTAATATATTAACAATATTTTAATTATTAAATATTTATTTTTAATATTAATTGTAATAGTTTTTCTCCTTTTTAATTAATATTTATTAAGTTTTAAACTGCATGTTATATGAATTTTACAATATATGTTTTTTTAAGGTATGCCATTTTTAATGATTATCATGCACAAACAGTTTGAAACTCAAGGATTGAGGGGATTGGGATGCAAAGGGAATGGAGGTGAACGGTGAGATTGTGGCCATAATAGCCTTTTCATGGCTCAGTACTTGTACTACTTGTTGAGGGAACCGTTGAAAACTTAAAACAAGACAGACACGTCTTTCTTTAACAAAATCAAATAGACCATGCAAAGCGATATCCAAAGATATAATAGGGGAGCTGCACACATGCAAGTGCAATTGGCGCTATATAGGTAGAAAACGAGAAGTTTTTATGCTTGAGAGAGGGGATCAAACAACATGATTTTTCCCTTGAACAGTCACCCATCCAATTACTAATCATCGCCTCGGCATTACGTGGCTTCGGTGATCTATCGTGAATCGCACGCAGTTAACGCGCGCGCTGCATCCCTACAAAAGTTAAAATTAAAATAAATAACAATAATTCGAAAATGAGAACCTAAATTTAAGAATGTTATTTTTGTTATTTATATAGTACCTTTTATTAGAAAAATAATGACCAAAAATGGTGTCTGTTGTTATAGGAAGTAAATTATTATTTCTGCATGTGGTGTGATATTTCTTAAGTATTATAAACATGAATGTATATTCTGGCTTTTTATAAAATGTATAATATTTTTACGTACAATTTGTATAAAATACGTTTGTGTGTCATATGATTCAATTATATAGTATAAAAAGTGGTTTGGAGATGAGACGATGTGCTCTCTATGGTTGCCTGCCTACTACTAGTATACTACGAGTATATATTATATATATATACATATCTGGATCTACACGCTTAGTAGTGTATGTACTGTACATACAGTACGGTACGTGTGGTGGAGAGCTCGTGGTGAACCGGTGCTCGTTGGTAACACTTCTCCCGCAGTACAGAGTATATGTGTGTCGATGTTTGTAAAGACACAGAAGAGGGTGACAGCTAAGGGCAGCGAGCTGTGTAGCATGCATGAGCATAGGAGTTGTTGAATTGCACACATCAAGAGCTGCGTGAATCTAGAGAGAGAGAGAGAGAGAGAGAGAGAGAGAGAGAGAGAGAGAGAGAGAGAGAGAGAGAGAGAGAGAGAGAGAGAGAGAGAGAGAGAGAGAGAGAGAGAGAGAGAGAGCACTGGTAAAAGTATAGCTAGCAGTTGTATGTTACATGTAGCTGTTGCAGCTCTTGCTTCTCTTGTGTCTCGCCGCCCCTTGCTTGCTCTAGCCTCTCTCTCTTCCTATCCCTTTCTGCCAGCCTGCCTCGCTAGCTGATGATGACGCGGCCTTCATATCGATCTCCTCTCTCACTCACTCTGCTGTTGCTCTTCTGCTATAGAGTTGCTTGCTACTATAGTCTCCGTCTACTATCCTAACCCCTAACACAAGTAGCCCTATTTGGGTCCTTCTCCAAGAGCACCAGGGTGTACATGATTAGCAACATTGGTTCTCCAAGAGAAGCACCAGCCGTTCTCATCGTTACCTCAAGCCTGCTGGCAACTCGAAGGCTCCTTGCCACCTCCACTCTGACCCCGGGTATAAGTGGGCAGGGAGACTTGTGCTTCTTATTAAATTATTCAGTTTTCTTTAACGTAGCTATGCAGTTACAGGTGAATGCCTTTTTTTTTTTTTTAAATGGATATTACATAACTTTTATTAAGATTTTTGTCTCAATGGAGTTTGCCAGAGTTTCATCATAAGTTTAATATCATAATAATATGATAATATAATAATATTATATTAATATCATATAACTTTAAAAAAAATGTTTCTTTTTTGTTATAGCTTTGTTATTGGTATTATAGTTCTATTACAGAGTGAAAAAAGAAAAATTCATGACGAAGAAAAAATCTAAATATGGAAACGTATTTCCAATTTCCAATATACTCGTAAGATATTTCATTTTCAATAAAGACCTTACGCTATATTTACTCTAAAAAATCAGAAAAATCATTCACTCTCTTTGTATTTTATATGCATTTGTATATAGAAAGTATTTTTGAGCATATATATATATATATATTTATATATATATATATATATATATATATATATATACACACGCGTATTCAGCAAATATGATATGGTTGCATTGAAAAATGTAATCTAACAAGCAAATATAGAACATGCGAGTTTACGTTACAAGTAATATATCTTCCAATATCTCCCATGATACATTTTTCAATTAACAATAAAATTGTAATACAAATATATTATTAATGAAAACTTATTTTTTATATGTAATATTTTATTGTATAAATGTATGTAATAATGTAATATTTAAATTAAAGTAAATATTACATAGATTGTTAGATTGTTCGTTTAGTACACAACTTCTTGAGTAAAATAATGAAAGTAGAGGGGATGCATTTTAAATTACAATGCTACATATTTCTGATATTTATAATAGAGTGAGAATTAAAATTAATTAGTTGATGCTACATTAAAAATAAGAATCACTCACTTTTTGTTTCCATTTCGATTTTGATTTGTAGGTTTAGGGAACATCACTATCCCAAGATTTTTAGAGAAGTTTAAAAACCTTGCACTAGCCTATACAAATTAATTTCAAGAATAACTTGATGTTATCATTGAAACTGATTCAAAGTTCCCAAGTCATGTTTGCAATTAATTGTTATCTTACGTTTAAATGCTGTGGATATTTTTATTTTTATTATTGCCAGCTGCAAAATAAGACAATTCAAGTGTTCAGTAAAGTTTACTTTCAAACGAGATTAGGAAAGCAGTTTTTATCAGAAAGTGCAATATAACAATATAATAATTTTTTAAAGCTATCAGACAGTATTATTATACAAGCCAGAAGTGCAATTTTTCTGTTATTGTCATTTCTTCGGGCATCATATAATAATTAACATTGTTTATTGTGGGTAAATAAGTACATAACTAGAAAATTTAGAGAAAATTAACAGTATTTACATAATTTTATATTTGGCAACATACCGCTGTCCTAATCTTTATGACCTATACTATATAACCTAACTCTGGACATAAAATTTTACAACTAATTTATATTATAATTTATATTAAAGTATACGTTGAAGATTCCTGGTATTTACTATTTAATGGGCGCGATTCACGAAGGGAGTCCAGATTTTTCACTAACCACGTTTAGTGTCATTAAATATTATAGGCTTGGGCTAACCGCGGTTAGTGAAAAACTTGGATAACTCTTTAGTGAATCGCGCTCAATACGACTGGATCCATTATATATTATAGATTTAAATATATCACACTTTGATGTTAAAATAAATTTTTAAATTTTACCATTTATACATATTATGCTTTTCATAGTGACAGTAACGTTATATCATCTCAACATGATATTATAATGGAGTATCGACCTCAATTTTTTTATTGCAGAAATGGATGGAGGGTGAAAAGTTATGCTACCCTAATTTTTTTCAGATTTTTTAGAGCCCGGGATATATTTTTAAAAAATTATTGTAAGTACTTTTTGTGACGTCACGCGGCGGCAAGTCCTATCTTTTTCTTAAGGAGCGGCGTCTCGTGACGTCACAAAAAGAACTTTCAATCATTTTTTAAAAATAGTTTTCGGGCTCTAAAAAATCTGAAAAAAATCAGGGTAGCATAACTTTGCACCCTCTATCCATTTCTGCAATAAAAAAAAATGAGGTCGACACTCCATTTATATAATGGGGGCGATTCACGAAGAGAATTATCCAGGTTTTTCACTAACCATGCACGGTTTATAGTGTCATTAAATTAGGCTGGCGCTAACTGCGGTTAATGAAATGGTCTGTGAAAAAGCAGGATAACTTTTTGGATCGCCCCCAAATATGAATTATAAACGACATTGATTATTTTTTTTAAAAGGCAGGAAATAAAATGATTTGGTAGTCTGTACTTAACTTATCAAGATCGTAATTGCTATACGATTGCTATAAAAAAAATTATATAGCTTTAGCTTCCATTATGAGAAATTTATATAATGTATAGGAGTGGGAAATAACAGGGCTGGCGAAGAACATAAATAATACGTTTTTAGCCTTTTCATGTTTATTCAAAAAGATTAACTATTATACTGATTTGACCTCTTATATATAATATGCTAACCTCAATATTAGAACAATTTAATCTTTTATATTAAAAAGCTGCGTGCATGTAGCGTTGAAAATTGATTGCTTATCAGACTGTCACCACTCACACAGCACATATCCATATGATATATACAATGAACTTTAATATACTTCATACTCTCAAAACGTTCTCCACTCCAAACCAGAGAGCCAACACGGAGTGGCAATATTCCTTCCGGTTCTTTCCCAAATATATAAATTGATGATGAATAATTGAATATTATAATAAGAAAAAAAAATATTGCTGCATGTGAAAAAATGGAAATGCATATACAATTATAATTGCGGCATTATCTCAAAATTGAAAAATAAAAAAGGGCTTTTATGCATACTTAGTTTGATCCTCATAGTCTCATAAAGAAATAGATTTGTTCGTAAACCTTAACGTGCATTATATATTATGCACGTTATACGTGTAAATTTAATACTTTTTTGTACTAATAGATTTCCTTGTATAAATATGATAATATGTACTTGAACATAACGTCGATGGTCGATCAAGCGCAGAAAGTGAATACCAATTAAAATAATACATTTCAGATAAAAAATGACACCAAATTTCAAATCTTAAATCATCAATGATAACCAAATGTTATTCGTTTTTAATATGCAAATATCATACATTTTGCGTAGAATTTGTGATTTTACTGAAATTAGAATGGAATGTTTGAGAGCTTATTTTCCAATCCAATTGAAGAGAGAGAGAGAGAGAGAGAGAGAGAGAGAGAGAGAGAGAGAGAGAGAGAGAGAGAGAGAGAGAGAGAGAGAGAGAGAGAGAGAGAGAGAGAGAGAGAGAGAGAGAGAGAGAGAGAGAGAGGGGGGGGGGGGAAAGAGAGAGAGTTTTTGTTATAAGATGGAGCTAATTTACTTATATAGCTTTAGATAACTCGGAACATTTGAAACATATTACATATTATATTAAATAATGGTTTCTATTATACATTGTTGCAAATATTAACATATTCATTAATAATAATAAATTATAAATTTTAAAATTTATGTCATATATATATTCTTTTCCCATACGCTGAATGGTGAACGAAGTGGAGAATAAACCATAATGGAGTACCGACCTCAAAATTTTTTATTACAGAAATGGATAGAGGGTGCAAAAATATGCTACTCTGAATTTTTTCAGATTTTTCTGAGACCGAGAACTATTTTTAAAAAATTATTGAAAGTCCATTTTGATGACGTCACGAGGCGCCTCTCCTTAAGAAAAGGATAGGACATTAACGCCCGTGTCGTCATAAAACGGACTTTCAATAATTTTTTAAAAATAGTTCCCGGTCTCAGAAAAATCTGAAAAAATTCAGAGTACCATATTTTTGCACCCTCTATCAATTTCTGCAATAAAAAATTTTGAGGTCGGTACTCCATTATATACCATATATATATATGATATGTATGGTATTATATACCATGATAATTAAATGTTATGGGCATGACTCTTCTTAAGACTGCATTATCTGCAGTTTTTCTTACTGTCATGCAGTGATTAATATACAATCGCTGCCTCATGACGAATAGACGAAATGCATGCCAAGCTTAAAATTATAATATTTTTAGATTTTGTAGCATAATTATTATTTATAGTTTTATCCTACAACTGATATTATAAAATGTGTTTAAAACTGCCATCAAACAACAACAACATATATATTTATAACATCAAAATTATTAAATTTGCTTTTTTTTTTTTTTAATAATGAGTTTCTGCAAACACATACTGCAGGGATAAAAAAAACATTCCCAGGTAAATGTCCCAGGTGAATGAATTATATATTTTCTTCGTATTGTATTTTTATAAAGAACACAAAAATTAGCTAAATCATTAATATTGCACAAAGAAGCAAACATGAGAATGTAATAATCTCGTGTTGTCTAAAATTTAATCTTTCCAAGACTGACTAAAAATAGCTGGGTTTACTCTTTTTATATTTTATTTATTTTGTTACTGTCGCGTCTGCCTTTTGATGATGAAGAATTTAAGACAGTAAATAAGCAGCTTTAGTGATAGATGACTGGCGAACAATATGGCAACAAAGCAAAAGAGACATTCAGTTGAGTTCTGGAGATGTTTTTACTGTCATTCTTTGTCAAACCTGTTCCCCTGGGCTACTGCTGTTTGCTATTGCCGCTCCATTCCACCAGCCTCTGCTGGAGTGCTGGAGCTACTGAGAAGGCGAATATCTCTCTCTCAAAAGGAGAACTTTTAGAATTATTAACAAAATCACATAACAGTCTACTATAACATTCTCAGATCATAAATCAGTTCTCAGAATATACTATACAGTTTTGGACAATGTGAAACAATTATTTTGGTTGAAACTTAATTAATATTTTATTTAGCATCAGCCTTGAAGGTTGCATGGTTTGTTAAATGTGACAAAATAATATTAAATTACTGACTGTAAACTGTAACTGTAATTTTAAAACGAGATAGTACGAGATAGGTACTATAGCATCGGTTAATATTCTTGCATTTGATAAAAATATAAAACGCATTTTTTTGTAGAGAAAATAAATAATTGGAATGAAGTTGGAAATCTTAATTGGTTGGGTGCGTGTGTTTTTTTTTTGTTTTTTTTTTTTTTTATTTCAGAAAATGCTTTGATCATTTACGCCGCAATGCTATTAAATAGATTTTTTTTTAAGGCAACAAACTGCAAAGAAGTTCGATTGAGAGTGAGGAAGAGAGAGAGAGAGAGAGAGAGAGAGAGAGAGAGAGAGAGAGAGAGAGAGAGAGAGAGAAAATGTTTTTAGCTCTAAACATTGCTTAGAAAGGGATACAAAGTTTGAGCCCTCCCCCACCCCCTTTAAATTTCAATTCAATTTTTTAGAAAGCCCTCTTGAAAGAATTTCCCCTGAAATTTGTTAAAATGTCTTTATTTACACCCCTGTGTCCAGTTTGATCCGAATCAAAGAGTACAAACATACTACATAGTTTATCTCGCTGCGAGAAGCAAGTAAGTTGCGGCCGGGGCGCGTCCCTTCTGCTGCTGTATAACCGCACTGCATAGCACTGGCACGGTGCCTACCAGTCCAACGCCGCCCTGCAGCCACGCAACCAGCCACTCATGTTGTATTGCTGTACCAACCTTTTGGCAATGCTAAGCGATCGAAGTAAAGAGCCTTTGGATGTCTGCCAAATTGTAAAATGTAGTATGGAGCATCATGTGTGGCATTATGGTATATGTCAGTCTATATTATACTTACTGTACAAAAGGACTAAGTACTTATAATATTATTTTATTATAACATTGAAGTATGTAACATCATGTTATACACCAAATGTATATATTGTATATAACATTATATTCTATATGATTATATATGTGTATATATATATTATATACATATACACAATAAAATAAAGAACATTGTATTATTATTTATTCCATAGCGTAACTATTCCAGGTTAGTACTTTTATAGTACTATTAAATTTCATAAAAAATATAGAGATATATAAAAATGATGTATTTATTTAATATATAAATTTATGAAACAAAAATGTTTTGGCCTCTTTCGGTTTAGCTTGGATATATTGTAAGTTCTGAATCATGTTATTTATATTTTATACGTATTATATCGAGGCATAATATATTATTTGCTAGAGATACGATTCCAAAAGACAAAGATAAGCAAATTTGCAGTTTTTTAAGAGATGAAGAGAGCATTCAGTCAGTGCAGTTTATAATAACTATTCCATGCAAAAATATTTTTCATGGACCGCGTTACAGTGCCCCCCCGTAGGAGAAAACGTTTGTGTTGTCCGAGCTGTATATTCTGTAATGAACAACCTACATGAAAAAAAAATTTAATGCAGAGATGAATAGAGGGTCTAGGGTACCAAATTATGCTACTCTGATGAATGTTTTCAGATTTTTTTGAGACCCGGAACTATTTTTAAATAATTATTAAAATTTCTGTAAGTTAAGTTGGCACCCCTGAATCCTTAATAAAAATGATAGGACCGAGACGCCTATTGACGCCTCCAGGGGGCGTGGCCGCACTTTCAATAAGTATTTAAAAATAGTTCTGGGTTTGAAAATAATCTGAAAAAATTCTAAAAAGCATAATTTGGTACTCTCTATTCATTTCTGCAATAAAAATTTTTCATTCAGGTTGTCCATTGATCGCTCATGAGAATTTTTTATATTCACAATATAAACTAGCTGCTGCATGTATTAGTAAGGCTTAAAAACTGCACTTTACTGTGGATCCCCCGTTCAGTATTAGCATCTTTGTGAAACGGAAACGGTGAAAAAAGCTGGGATGTACTGTACAATTTTGATTGTTTTTTATTTATTAATTTTCCCTCATGAATACATAAACAACAAGTCAGAGGCAGAAGACATGAAACAGTCCATGAAGAACCTAACACAAAAAAATGCATAACAACCCTGTGAAACATTGCAATAAGAACAAAATACAACAAATTATATAATACGCGTAAATACATGAATAAATAAAGATGGTTTTGGACTGTTTTAGCAACTATCATGGTAGTTTCAATAACAACAATTAAGGCTAGGAAGACAAGAAAGAAGAAATCACGAAATCATGCATGAAATTATATTTTACTAATATAATACTATATATGTGATTTAAAACAACAGACTCAACAGAGATACCTAAAAGTGATGCAATCTAGTTAAAGTTTGAACATAAAACCTCTAGAGCATATGCTTAATATACAGTATATATAGAGTATCCACAAATGGAATAAAAATGGGAACCTATTTGGAAGCTTGTTACCCAAATTTGATTGACTGATTGAATTTGATACCCATATTGACTTTACAGAATGGGACGTAATGATGGATTTGGAGTGTAATTTCAGTTTGGAATGAATCTAAAAATATTTACTATACAGTTAACAGATATCACGATATTGTATAATTTGTATATTTGATAATTGTATGTGTGTGTTTACTATGTTTTATTATTATGTACAGTACATAAGTGTATTTACCTATTTACTCTAATATTATGCAAGACGTACACTTTTGTTTTTTAAGTTTATTAAAAGATTTAGTATCATTTCATTTCATAAATAATATTTTATTTAATACTAATATTAGTGAAAATTAAATAAATTACAACTAATAATGATTTATTCATTGATAAAAGAGGGCGGGGTTTTGACTAACCTTTTCAGGGTCTAATTAAAAAAAGGCGTTGCACAACAGAAATAAAGAATTTAAAATAATTAAATAACACATTTTAACATATGTATTATTATAAAATTATAGAATGCTAAATTTGAAATAAAACGGACACTTGTTTTTTTAAAAAATGTGTTATTTTCTATTTTTAATTTAAATCAAAATGGAATTATTATGACAGAGACGAGGCGTTCAGGGTAGAAGACGGTATTCCACCGCCGCCCGCTGCGCATGCGCAGTAAGTATTTTTGCTTCAATTTCGCGCTAGTTTTTATGAATATTTTTTGAAGCGACTTAGAGTAGTATTATATATATATAATTTATAATAAAATCAAGATCTTTTATATAGCTCTCTATATATAGCTGAGTCAATTCATTCGTTTCTTCAATCAACAGGCTGTACAGGTACAACATAGATTACGTGGATTGCATCGATCGATAGTCACAATATAATATCTTCTTCATTATTTTTCATTATGACAAAATTAATTCTAATTATCAAATATGTATATCCTAGCTTCGATCTTTTACGTTATACGTGTACGTTATATCATTTAACTCATAATTATTACATGTCTCGAAGTGCATGGCATGATCGTAATATTTCTATATTTTAGTTATAAACATGCAATATATATATATAACAATTTTGAAGTGAATTTATATGTATTTTCTCATCAGTTTTTTAAAAACTGAGGTAGAAGTTTAACTTTGCCATGGCCATATACAGGGGCCTTACGTCGCTTGGCATTGGGGGGCTCTGTGCGAGATAGAAAGAAAACAAAAGGAGGCCCCCACACCATAGGGGGGTCTGGGCCAAGGGTGCTATTTTTTTTTTGGGTGGGGCGACGAACCCTTTTTAAAACCCGATGAAAGTGCACGACAAGTTGCATACATGCAAGGCCGGGGTTTACAGTTTTGGACCGTGCTTTAAATTCTGACCTTTCCATCCATAATTTTTCTTTCAAAATTTTCGAGATTTATTTTGTTTTAAAGTAGAGTGATCAATTGAATTTTTTTTAAGATTTAATTTTCTAAAAATAGTTTATCCTGCATGTCTTCGCTATTGAAAAATGAAAACAAAAAAATCCATTTCAAATATAGCGTCACCACAAAAAATTCCCAAAGTTATTTTTTCCTGATGCTATATATACATGATGACATGTATCCTTATGGTACACAAAACATCTTTTTACTCAAACTTCGTCTGCTCTATGGTACCAATTAAAAAATACCTACTCTAATAATTGTCATAATTGATGAATTCTTTATGGAGTTTTCAAGTAAAATAATTTTTATACGGAATTGTTTTTCCATAAAATAAATATTTTATGTGAAGAATGCAGCATATTTATAGCTAGACTAAGTAGGTATTTTTTAATTGGTACCACAGTTCATACGAAGTTTGAGTAAAAAGCTGTTTTCTGTACCAAAACGATACGTGGAGATATCGCGACTTCTCTTTCTCTTCAAATGTTTATACTTTAATTTTATGCAAATGCCGTTAATGCCGTAGTGGGCGGCCCTCTGTGTCTACAGACTGGGCCAGAAATGGTGTTCCGATCGTACGCTAAATTTTCGGCGGGAGGACTTTCAGCTAGAAAGTTGAAATTTGGCATACATAAAGCCAAGGGTTGTAAGTTTGTTTTACGTATGTTAGAATTTTTTTAAAACCACCATTTCATGACTTTTTAGGGGTGGATTCATGATTTGCAGTACTTCCTTATGGGATTTCCATGTTAAATTAAGTTGATAGAAAAATTTTGTCCGATCAGCGCCAAATTTTTTTTCTTGGGGATTCAAAACATGTTGAATCTAATGGTGAAATTTAAAATGTGATAAAAACAACTCCTAACGAGATATTGACCTTTACTATGTTAAAAAATGATTGTATCCTTATTTTGACACTACCATTGAAACGAGCTTATTTTTTTGCTTCAGAAAACATCTTTGAATTTTTTAAATCGGAGATATTTAAGGATTTTATCATTAGGGGTGAAAATACCAACCCCTAAAAATTAAATCCTTAACTAACTCCGATTTAAAAAGTTTAAAGGTGTGTTTTAAGGTAAAAAAATTAGTTCGTTTCAATGGTAATGTCAAAATTAGGATGCAATCATTTTTTAACATAGTAAGGGTCAATATCTCGTTAGGAGTTGTTTTTATCACATTTTAAATTACACCATTAGATTCAACG
This sequence comes from Siphlonurus alternatus, assembly GCA_949825025.1. Taxonomy (NCBI): domain Eukaryota; kingdom Metazoa; phylum Arthropoda; class Insecta; order Ephemeroptera; family Siphlonuridae; genus Siphlonurus; species Siphlonurus alternatus. The sequence continues at coordinate 42,790,745 of OX463788.1, read as the reverse complement.
GGTTTTGAACCCCCCAGAAATAAAATTTGGTGTTGATCAGACAACATTTTTCTATCAACTTTATTTAACATGGAAATCCCATAAGGAAGTAATGCAAATCATGAATCCACCCCTAAAAAGTCATGAAAGAGTGATTTTAAAAAAATTCTAACACGTGTCAAAAAAACTTAAAACCCTTGGCTTTATGTATGCCAAATTTCAACTTTCTAGCTGAAAGTCCTCCCGCCGAAAATTTAGCGTACGATCGGAACACCATTTCTGGCCCATGCAGTCTGTATAATGTCGATCAGGCTCGGGTCCAAGAAGCATTTAAAAACAGCCATACACTATCAGTGAATGAAAAGCCAATGTTCAGTTAGACATGTCTCGATCGACTGATGTGCTTAAAATTACGCGGAAGCAAAACAAGAACTTTCCCTTTCGAGATTCTCGAAGCTCATGTCTAACTGATAGTGTAGGGTTGTTCCTAAATGCTTCTTGGACACGAGCCTGATTGACATTAGACATAGAGGGCCGCCCACTATGGTTTTAACGGAATTTGTTCTTGATTGAATTTGTTCCTTAAAAATTTTGCCACCAACGTAAGATTGAGCTTTCACCAGGAGTTTGACGATAATTTACGCGACAAAAGTTACTAAATTTTCTTTGTATAGCAGCAGGCAGCAGCAGATCCATGCAATTGGGATCACAGATTACACTTTGATTTATGCTGATCTGTGCATGAACATCTTGTTGCCACAAAAACTTCACGAAAAATTAAATTTTCAACGAAATTTTCGCTCTTTTGGACATTTAGCGTGAAAAAATTAATCCCTTACCTGATTTAGTTTTCGTCTTGATTTTCGAAATTGTAAAATGCTAAGCTTTGATTTCATATACTGTATAAAAAGTCTACGTTGCGTTAAACCTGTGTCTTTTATTAACGACCAAACACAGTAACACACCCTCCCCTATATACTTAACAAACACCCTGTATATATATTATATATATAAATATATATGCATATATATATATATATATATATATATATATATATAAACGATATAATGTTTACCTTAATTTAATTACAATTAAGACAAAAGTAGCCTATATAATAGAGAGACGTACGTCCCCGTTGCATGAAAATGATGTGACCACACGTACGTGTGTTTCTTTTTTATTCTGAGGGTCATTTTAAAGGTTTTATACCATCGAGGGTTAATTCAAAACAATGTGAAGAAAAAAAAATATTTATAATATATAATGTATATGCGCACCCATATATATATTCGATTCCGTCGTAAAAAAATATTCTTTAATTGACTCCGAGAGGAAGTAACTTCAATTCAATTCTTTTATTTAACCACTGGTTATACAAGTACAACATGGGTTAATTGCGTCATTTTAACAAAACAAAACAAAAAAAAGTTACAACAAGACAATAATACATAAACACAAATAACCAACAATAGCACTTCCTAATAAATTAAATCTACAAAATAACACTGGATAAAATATTTTCAGGCATCTTATTACTAAAATATATAAGTATGTTTTTCAATTTGTTTTTAAATAGTTTTTCACTATCAATTTCCCTCAAACTTAATGGTAAAAAGTTATAGATTTTGGCTGTCTGATAAGCAGAACTTTTTTCTAATAAACTTGAAGCGTGAGCTTCAGAAACTGCATGAAATTCAGCATTAATATTATACTCATTTCAGAATGAATATATATTATGCGATTTCCTCCTCCCCCCTTTAATCTTTAAGTCATATATATATATATATATATATATATATATATATATATATATATATATATATATATATATATATATATATATATATATATATATATATATATATATATAAACGATATAATGTTTACCTTAATATAATTACAATTAAGACAAAAGTAGCCTATATAATAGAGAGACGTACGTCCCCGTTGCATGAAAATGATGTGACCACACGTACGTGTGTTTCTTTTTTATTCTGAGGGTCATTTTAAAGGTTTTATACCATCGAGGGTTAATTCAAAACAATGTGAAGAAAAAAAAATATTTATAATATATAATGTATATGCGCACCCAAGTATATAATAGCTAGCTGCGCTTCCAATGTATTTTATTTATAAATAATTCGATCTCATCATTTTTTGTTTTTTGCATACCCAAAAAAAAAAATAGCACCCTTTGCCCAGACCCCCCTATGGTGTGGGGGCCTCCTTTTGTTTTCTTTCTATCTCGCACAGAGCCCCCCAATGCCAAGCGACGTAAGGCCCCTGTATATGGCCATGGCAAAGTTAAACTTCTACCTCAGTTTTTAAAAAACTGATGAGAAAATACATATAAATTCACTTCAAAATTGTTATATTATATATATATTGCATGTTTATAATTAAAATATAGAAATATTCCGATCAGTATGCCATGCACTTCGAGACATGTAATAATTATGAGTTATGATATAACGTACACGTATAACGTAAAAGATCGAAGCTAGGATATACATATTTGATAATTAGAATTAATTTTGTCAATAATGAAAAATAATGAAGAAGCGCGCTAGATATTATAATTATATTGTGACTATCGATGGTAATCTATGTTGTACCTGTACAGCCTGTTGATTGAAGAAACGAATTGAATTGACTCAGCTATAGAGAGCTATATAAAAGCTCTTGCATGATTATTATAAATTATATATATAATACTACTCCAAGTCGCTTCAAAAAATATTCATAAAAACTAGCGCGAATTTGAAGCAAAAATACTTACTGCGCATGCGCAGCGGGCGGCGGTGGAATACCGTCTTCTACCCTGAACGCCTCGTCGACAGAGCGCTTTTCGAAGTCTGCGAAATACCGTCTTTTCATTGGCTGTTCCTAACCAATGAAATTGAAGCGCGTAAATTCGATTTCATTCATGCAAAAAAAAAAAAATATTAATAATAATAATAATAATAATAATGAGCATCCGGTACGGGATGAGCGTAGGCTCTTCTCTGGCTCGCGGTACGTGTCCCCCCGCGCTCAGGAAGGACATGCGGGTTGGGGGTTGCCTTGCGAGTGTGACCTCTGGCCCAACGTTCCTTTATACAGGTTAAGACACGCACGCATTTCGTGCGTCAATTTCGGTAAATTTCGGTAAATTTTCAGGCCCCATTGCACCGCGAAATTTCAAAAATAGCATTGCATGATGGGCGCATTCAAAATTTCGCGGCACGATGTGGCCAAAAATACTTGAACGTGATTGGCTAAGCCCTTTAACATTGGTCCAATCGGTGACTTAACCTGTATAAAGCCAACCTTGCTCTGGCCCGTAGCCTGTTGTTCTTGAACCACAGGGCGGCCAGGGCATTGGTTTGGGAAGCTCAAGCTGCATCCCCACCTCTAAGTGCCCTGGTTAAAGGCATCTAGCACCCAAGAGTGCTAGCGGAAATGTGCGTCCCACTGCGCCTAGGAGAGGATCTGCCCGAAAGGATGTGTGATGGGCTATTTGCGGGTGTACCCGGGAAGCCCTCATTGCCCGCAGCTGAGTAGGAGACGCTGGATCGTAACATCACCAACAGGATCAGCGGGCGCCTTCATCTTGGCCCAATTGGGCCCGGTGCTGGCGCTTAACCACCCCAACTAGGTTGGGAGTTAAAAACACCAATAATAATAATAATAATAAAATTTTAAATTTGTATAGGACTTCAATTTTTTTTAAATTTTGCAGTTGTTTGCATAATATACTCTAAAATATTAAGAGAAAATATTTTTTATATATATGTGAAAAATACAAAATTGATATATTATAATATTTATATTTATATAATATATATTTTATTTATTTTATTATTTCAGCCAAGGTACACACAGTATTACAAGTAGTGGGATGGGGGTAGCAAGCAAGGCACTAGAAGCACCATATCACAAGTGGCTGCTAACCTACAAATTTATACCAATGCTATAGCATAGAATGCTAGAGTCAAAAACAAACAAATTATTATTAACTATTTTTAAGAATATAATAATTCTTAAGAGCAGAAGGAAACTGCTTAGCATCACTTTTCTTTACATTGCAGGGCAACTTATTCCATTCAGACACAGTCCTTATTAGAAAACCTTTTTTATATAACTCTAAACGAGCCTGTGGTGGAATAAGACTAACAACACCATCTTGCCCTCTAATTTGACGCCCATTTTTAACAGTATCAGCAATATTCAAATATATATATATATATATATATATATATATATATATAATTATAATTATGCATGCAGCGCGAGCTTTGAAACTGATATTGATGACATTTTTAGTATTTTCTTAAAAAGGAACAATTTTATTATTGTTTTTACTATAACTTTTATACTGGTATATTATATTAAAATTTTTCTAAACTTATTATTCACTATTCTTTTATTTCAGCCATCAATATGCTATGCATTATAAATCCATTACACGTAGGATTATAATAAGCTTCAGTAGTCTTGAACATTATAAAGTGAGGGATCAATTTAATTTGTTATGTTGTTGTAAGCTTAACATGCAGTTTTGTCATTAATATTATCACTTGAAATATAGATTAAAAAGGTATATATATATAATATATATGTATATGTGTATATATTTATATAATATATATATATAATTATATTGTTTTTGATTAGTCTTTTTTGCATATGAAATTAATTTTTATATTATTATTTTTACCTATTGAAATATTTAACACGATACCACTTAAACACTTACTACATTTGATGTTCATTTAGTTCCGTGGGCGTTACGAATAAATTTATAATGAATTTTTAGTCGATATTAAAATATCCACACGCAAATGTGCTATATTCCCACGGTTCACCAAGGTTCTATGATGACCCTATACTTTATTATACGTGACGTGTCATTTCAATCGATTATAACAATTAGTGTTATTATTTTGCATTGTGAAGACCACGAAAGACAGCTCACCTGTAGACAATACTCTGGTTCACATTTAACTTGGTTTTCTTCGTGTTTTTAACGTCTTCAGTCATTGATGTGTTGTTTGTAACGAAGAATTTCACTTGCTGAACCGAGCCGAAGGACATCCAAGCGTTTTCGACGAAGACCAATAGTTACATATTAACCTTAGTATATAGTATAAGTTTTATCTCGTGTTTTTTCGGTGAGCTTATGCTTGTAATAAAGGTAAATAAAAAAATAAAGGTACATTCAAACAATATTTAAAAGTGCCTGCTTTGCCTGATCATCTCGGCTTGAAGTTGTTTATCATCAAACTGAATCGCAGTTTTATTTGGATGAAATAAAAATAAATAAATAAAAAATAAATTTGCCCTTACGGTATTATATATGTAATTAGCATTATTTGTATACTAAACGAGCTGCTCAACCTAAAGGTGATATTATAAATATGCAGGCAAGGCGAATAATTATTAATTGTTTATTGTTTGAGTGTACCTTGTTTATTGTATGCTGAAAACTTTCACGTCCATCTATATATTGATCTCAGCTAAGCTTAAATACAAATTAATGTTCTAATGTTGACCATTGATATACAGTGTAATATGATGTACATATAATACAGGATACTGCATAATTTGGTGTTATTTCATATATGAACATTGCAATTTCCATTATACTATAATTAATCTTCGTAAAACTAAAATAGGGGTTTATACTTCTTGACTATATCACTATATAATATATCATTGCATGCGTGGTTTTTTCTCGTAAAGTCTGTATGTTTTACCCGGCTATAGCTTCATTTGACAAAAATATCACTTACTGTTAGTGTAAACCAATAAGGTTTCCTAACTGAGTGGATACAATTAATAATTAATTCTGAGTTACTGTATGAGATCAATATATGGCGTCCTTAGCGTACTGAGATACAAGAAGAAAATGTTCTTATTTTCCTGGAGGCATAAGGTGGCAACGTTACTTTTCATTTAGGTCAGTTATCAGGTTATCACTCTTATCAACTTTTCTTTGTATGGGCAGGGCGGGTAATATTGCCAAGATGTAAATAACCACCATTCTCTCATACCCTCTACGTAGTCATTTTCTCCTTGCGTCTTAGGATACGTTTGCATCTGAAGAATTACAATTGATGATTATATTAGATATAGAGTACTGTACTAGCCAAATTACATTCAAATTTATTTATATTCCCACCGAAAGTAGCCGGAAGTGAGGGCTTTCTTCTAGTCTTCCTGTGCATCGCTGTATATTTCTGAATTCTGAATTTTGAAACAAATCATTACACTTACATTAACAAACCTCTCTGTAAAATCTCAAATTTTAAATATGAATAGGAAGGACATGCAGAAAAATCTCATTTGCGGGTACTTCTGGCGAAAATATCAAATTAATTTGATTGCATCTACCTATTCTTTTAAATCTTACAGTTTAGTCACCTCTCACTTACAATAGCCTCCATTTCCGGTTCCAGTCTAATTATATCATACTATGTTGAAAAGCTGCATGTTAGAAACAATGGCAATCACCGGGTCCGCGACGGGAGCCGCCCGGGGGCGCGAACCCGATGATTGAAAAACTGCAGCAAGTTAATAATAATATGTTTCAAAGTGAAAAGTTTCATTAACCACAGTAGTATTAATGATTGTTATCTATTAGCAGGTTTCTTACGATTGCTGGCTGGCCAACAGGCAGAAGCCAATCTCATCGTCTGGCACTTCTCCAGTCAGTCTACCTCGCTAATGTATCACTCCTTGGCAACCTTTTCTTGCCAATCTTCACACTTTACAGCTCTCAGATACGCCCTCCAACCACCCTGCTCTGCTTGCCTGGATGGTGGTTGCATACTTTGGTACTTTTTGCGTCACTCGATCTCACGCCTCACCGGATCATATATATCCTTCGACATGGCTATGCTGAGGTAACATTCTTTAACCATGTACACCTTGGGGCACCACGAACGTAATAACCCTTGTTCTGATTGTTAGACGTTACATGCCATGCAGAGTCTATTGAGGCATGGTTAACTTGAAGTATTTAGGATATATTGACTGGGTCTTACTTCTATATTGCAAACCTTCATCTCTTTTGGGAAGGGTTAAGGTTCCTCCTATTCATATTATATATATATATATATATTATAAGTGTACTTACTTTTCAGACATTCATCCAACAAATTAAAACTTATATTAATGAAACTATGAAAGATAGCATATTATAGAAATTCTGAGAGGTGGGTATATAGTAATAAATGTTAGTACGTACATACGCATACGACTATCGTATTATACGAGAAAGATCTAACAAAGATGTATTTAATCTTTGTCGTATTTTATTTATCACGCTACTTATATCTTATAACTGTAATAGGACTTTATAACATCACGCCAGTCACATAATAAATAATATGTATGAATAAACTTGATTAATATATGAAAAAAAATGTAAAACTAATTTGTCCGTTTATGTTTGACATTCAATAATAAGTTACAATATTATATATAATTGCACTATTGGCAGATGCAAAATATTGACTGAATCTTGGTACACTATATATATAATTATTATAGAGCTATTAAATTACTGTGATTGTGTATATTAACTGTACAAGAATGTTTTTATATGACAAAGATATTTATTGAAAGTGGAGTTGTGTTGATTGTAATTCATAACACGCATTTTCGAACATTTTGCTAGTTAGGTTAGGAAACTGGGCTGACTATTATACTTAACCTGATGTCAAAATGATACAACATACTTTAATCAAAGTTACCTTGTGCAACAATAGACAATAATGGTTGCATTTTTTATTTCATAATTAGAAAATATACATTAAATTAAGCTTTCCTGAATTTTTTCTGATTTTTTGGAGTGCGGGAACTAATTTTAAAAAAATATTTAAAATGTCTGAATTTGGGTGGCACACCTGATGGGACAACCGTGACGTCATCGACAGCCAATCACAGCAGCCGTGACATCATCAACAGCCAATCACAGCACGACAAATGACGTCACGGTTGTCCCATCAGGTGTACCACCCAAATTCAGGTATTTTAAATATTTTTTTTAAAATTAGTTCCCGCACTCCAAAAAATCCGAAAAAATTCAGAAAAGCATAATTGTAGGTATAGTTTCTAATTATGAAATAAAAAAATGCAACCATTATTGTCTATTAACGTACATCGTCGTACAAAAGCACAAAATTTCTAGCCATGCTTCAAATATGGGCAATGGAGTGACTGCAGGGTTGCAAAAAATACAAAATAATCAACCTACTTCTTTGCAAATATTGGACATTGGTCCTATTTATTACAGCATATTATACTTTACTCAATATTGGTGCTAATTCAATGCCCCTCTAATGGACAACATTCATAAAATTTGTTTACTTCATATTTGGAATTTGGATAGAAGACCTCGAGTACCTGAATATTGATTTTTTTTTTTTCAGATTTTTTGGACCCTTTATCACCCTTACATGCTTGCGTGTTAAATATTTGCATGACTGTGACGTCACAGTATTTTGCAGCACGATTTTTAGGGTGTTAAAGGGTAAAAAAAGAGCTTAAAAACAATATTACTCGAGATATCCAAATATACAATGAAATTTTTTTGTGAAGGTTGTCCATTGTGAGAGGAAAAAGCCAGAATAACATTAGCGTACACTTTCAGCTAATTTCAATGCGAATTATCATGAAAAGACACTAGATTTTGTTTTGCATACATTATATAAATTATAAAATTATAAAATAAAATTGTAATGTCACGCCGTCAATGCGAGAGTTCTCGCTTTTAATAAATTGTTTGATCTTTTGTGTAAAATTTGTCAGAGACTATCATTATTCACTCCGAGGTATTCATGATTAATTGATAAGATTAAAAAAAAATCACACCTGAAAAAATGGAGAGTAAATCCCTTTTAAATTGTCTTTAAAAATCGTGCAATGCAGTATTGGTTAATTTCCGAAAGTTATTAATAAAATATGAATATTCATGAAAAAAAAAACTTCCTTTCCCTCCCACCCCCCTTCTCCCTTCAATAAATAAATTACCTTCACAACTTTTTCAAAATACTGCTGTAAAACTTGCAGGTTGTCACGATTTGTTTCCATATGAGAGTATAAATATTGGAAAAGTTGGGGCTGGAATTAATTAACCCCTACCAACCAGCATATAGGGCTTAAGTCAAATGCAGATACATGCAGGGGTGGACTCTGAAATTATTTTAGATTTTAACACGGACAGTAGAGGAATTTTCTCTCATAAGTGTATTTTTTTTAACATTGATCTGATTCCCCCTCCTCCAAATATTTTTCTGGATCCTTGCCAGGGCAAAACAATAAGGAAGTGGGAGACCTTCTCCCTTTTATGTATCCATGCAGTTATATGGATGAAACACATTACTCTGATTTTTGTTTTGTTTTTGTCTATATTATACTGAACAAAAGAATTAATCGAGTACATAAATAAAATTAAACTTATATTTTTCAGTGATAGAGAATTGTTTGTCTTTATTAATAATTTTGTTTGTTTTTATAGTAGTATGTATGAAGCTTTATAATAAAATAGTCGTATAATATACAATAGGTTATGAAGGGTTATATAGTATACAGTATAGTATATTTATATAAAAAATACAGAATAAAAATCATGTGTCCATTGTCTTGCAATGCGAGGGCAATGAAGGGTGGTGGGTGCTGCAACTAACAGCGACCGCGCTCACGGGGTTATGTAGGGAAGGGGGTGTGATCGATATTTCATATCACGACCCCCGACCGCCTGGCCAGTAGAACGACCGCTCTCGACGCTTTGGCCCATACCACATCGGGCAACAGCGGCAGAATAACCACGCGCCTCACAGTAGCCAGTTAGCAAGGAACTGAGGAGGGTAGCGGCAGGCGCATGGGACGATGATGAGGAAAATGTAATGAGTTTTATATCGCCTCATCTGGTTTATATCAATCATGTCTAGCTCATTAACCCCACGCCATACCCTTACAATTAAAACTTTTATTGATTCATTTTAAATTATATTTATCATACATAATTTATAGTAATTAATGTTTATATAAGCACTTAAAAAAAATGTATTTAACAAACAAAAGTTTTATAATAAAATTATTTAGATTTTATCTAAACAAATATAATTCTTTATTATCTTACTATCTAATAATATTTAACTATGTTTCAATAATGTATCTAGTAGTAATGATAAGGTGTTAAAGACAATGAGAAGATTAAAGGGAGCGGTCAAAGATTATTATTTCTACAGTTACTCACCTTCACTGTAAGTCGCTAGTAGTCTTACTTGACGCATGCGCATTGTTGTTATTAAAGGCCATTATATTCTGATTATATTGGCGGCAGCAGATGAGAGTAGTCTGCGACTCAGCGAGTAGTCGGTCGAAGTTGTTGTCAGCCTTGCTTCTAGGCAGCCAGCTGTGTGTGACGTTTGTGTGTGAAACTGGTGCAGCAGCGGTAGCATATGACTGCAACATACGTCAATTTTAATATCACACGTGTGTAAAATCCTATTCTGAACTTGCGAACATCATATGAAAAATGTTTAAATTATAAATATGACAAAATTAGATCATGCTTACTTTCATATTATATACATAACATGAAAACAATCAAATTTAGGGCTAAAAATAAATATTTAATTAGAAGACGGTGGTAATTTTTTATTATTATTTTTAAACAAATATCATGTAATATAACATGGACCAAAGATATAATTATATACTTTAAATAAATATAATATTATATTTTTTTTAAATAAATAAATTTTAATTAAAAATGTTTAAAATTTTACGTCGTGTTACCACACGTTATTTATTATTGAGTGCGATCTTGCTGTCAGTTCTGGTCGGTATTTACTATGTGAGTTACGGTACCGCTGGTGCCAAAGACCTACTGGTGACAGCGCGGCTGGACAGTCTCCACGGTGCTGCAATCGGCGGTGGCGCTGACGATGAAGAAAGTGCAGTAAACGCTGTCCCAGATACTGACGATGCAGTATCTGTGGATAAAACAGCACCGAGATCGAAAACTAAACCTCGGACATCAGTTAAGCATCATCAAAGGACAGATGTGGACAGTTGGGACGAGAAGGACACGGTGGTGTCCAGAGACACGTGTCCGGCCATCGGTAACGCCAGGACAGACGTGGATACAGTTGAACAGTTTCGACAGTTCGAGTTCCAGGTAAACAATAAATTAATACTTTTTAATCTTATCACCAGAAATAATTTTTCTTAAAAATGGTAATCTATTAAGGGTATCGGTAATCTGCAAGATTATTATAGTTACAACCTTTAGATAAGCAGATAAGTAACATGCATGACATGTGTATCTTTAATTTTAATGATACTGTATTTTATACCGGGTAACACTGAGGGATAAATTAGAAGAAAAACGAGAAAGAATTAGTTTTTAGTGTCTTGCGGTTTGATGTCCGATATATGTATGTAAATAAAAGAACTGACAGTAGACATACTTTTGTTGATATTAAATTTAGTACATTTAATTTCACTGTGAAAATAATATGAGCTAGGTGTTGTAAACTGGAGTGTATAAAACATGTGTCAATAATGATAATTTATATTTGTTTTCTTATGGAGAAAGTAGCATTTTTTTTTATGCATCTCACTGCATCTCAGTGGTACTGTAAGCAGTATGACTTAAATGTATTACTATTATATGGTTGTATATTAATAATATACTGATTGGTCTCGCTCATTTCGTTACGCATAAAACATTGTTATTACTGTTATAATGGTTGTAACTTGTAACATAATATTATCAGTGATAATTTATTACGTTTTAAACGAGACGTTTGAAATAATTTACGATGGTTAAGATGCTGTATTTAATTACACACTTAATGCGGCTGAATTTGCGGTTAAGGTATAAACTGGTATTCGTGGTATTGTCTGTCAATATCAAAGAAACATTTTCAACTTAATATTGACATTATAGTTTTTGCAGTACTGATTTAATAATATTTTTTAAGTAATAATTAATATGTATTTATCGTAGACTAACATATATGAAGTCGTATATATATTTACTATATAGTAAGTCGTAGGATATAATTGTTGTTGTGGGGGGTAAAAAACCTAAAGTGCGATGAAAATTATGAAAGGCTTATTATTTTCAACTTTCAACAGTTAATACAAACTTTTCAAAAAAAGCCTCCAAGTGGCTGAATTACAGGAGCCTGCCATTTGGAACTGTCAACCTTTGTAAAAAAGTCCTATAATAAAGTATAATAATTAATATATAATTAATTTGTATTAATTTATGATTTATTATATTTTATTACAGGTATTTTTTTTACGAGGGAACAAAGAATTTTTCTTTCGGAAAGTAGGAAGTGCGCTTACTCAGTATAGCAATAATAATTAATATCAACAATTTGCTGTATACAACCAGAAAAAAAAAAAAAAAAAAAAAACAGAATTAGTAAGCAAGACTTACAATGATTTTTGTAATATTTTGATCATAATAATTGTAATAAAATATAAAAATAATTTATTAAAGCATGCAATGCATCTGATAAGTTATTAGAACAAAAAGGGACGGTCTTGACTTTGGTACAGAGGTGACACTTAAGAGGACTCGTACTTTTGTACTTGTACCGGTACTCGAGTTCTCTGTGTACTTGTACATGCCCTAGTTGTTTTTCTTTCATCAATATAATTCATGACCTCTCGCATATTATTATATTATGTAGCTTTGAAACAGCTTTTATTATACATTATAATATTATACCACATAGAAAAATATAATTAATATTTAAATTAACAAGCAAGACAAATGATAAATATCATTAGATCTGTACGTAATTTTGCATAGTTATTATAATATTTATCCGAGTGACCTGATGCCCAAAAGCGTATAAATTTGCATAATTAAGAAAACCGAACGTAAGAAGGTGTACTTACACACTTACACACCAGTCATGCTTTTTTTTTTTTTTTTTTTTTTTTTTTTAGTAAGTAATAGTTTACTTTTTCTTTATTTTTATTTTGATGTGATTTTATTTTAACAGCAAAATTGCTGCAGTTGCATGCAGCATTACTCAACATGAAATTCATTTGATTTGTAACAAATTAACAATTGTTTTAAATTGAGTGCATAATATTTTATGCATGTATTTGAACTGTAACAAGGTATTCATTCATCTTTGTCACTATTAGAGAAATAATTTTTTATTATTATTTCTAGATTTATAATTTATAACATACTGCAATGACGATGAAATTAATTTAAGAAATTTTATAATAATAATACTTTCTATAAATTTACTAATATTAAGAAATAAAAAATAAAAATTTTGTTTGGAGAGTAAATGAAAATGTTGACTGCAATATAGAGTATACGTGTGCACTATACTTACTACGTATATATCTGACATTTCTTTAAAATTTTAATACTGTCTTTAAATAAATAATTCAATTGTTTTAAAAAGGTATATTTTACCTCAATAGCTCTTCTTACCGATATTTTATATTTTGATGTCAGTTAATGTCAGTACCAAAACTCTTTCAATGGTGAACTGCAAAAGCTAAGAAGAAGTATATTATTTATGAGAGCACTTGAGATGTTTTGTCTCTTACCGAACTCGTTGATTTATTTACATGAAGCTCAGACCCAAGAACTGTTTACAGTCTTTGGCTCAGACCCATGTGTAGCACAGCTATATTATAATATTTAAAATATTGAATCACGTGCTGTCTTTGCGTTACAAAAAAATATCAACTAATTAAGATAATCCTTGCTATTTTGACCATTAGTCAGTGAATTTTCACATAATTTTTATTTTACCGTGTCAATTTTTATTACATATCTTTCACTCCTCACCAATTATAAGCAGCCATGACAATAATAATTAAATTAATCAATATTACATACATAATATTATTGTTGAAGTGATATGGGCATTATATGTACCACAGAGTTGCAGTAAAATTTAGTGACATATTCACCAATCTTACTCTGCCCCACTCTTTTTGACTAACTTTGGATACTTCATACTTTGTACATATATAATTGTAATAAATAGAAGTTAAAAAAATATAAACATATAATGATATGATTTATATAATTATTTTATGTGCATTGTAATATTTATAATAGAGTATTGACCTAATAAGTTAAAAAATATAAACATATATAATGATATGATTTATATAATTATTTTATGTGCATTGTAATATTTATAATAGAGTATTCACCTAATTTTTTTTTATTGCAGTAATGGATAGAGCGTGCAAAGTTATGCCACCCTGATTTTTTTCAGATTTTTTTGAGCCCGGGAACTATTTTTAAAAAATTATTGAAAGTTCTTTTTGTGACGTAGCGAGACGCCGCTCCTTAAGAAAAAGATAGGACTTGCCGCCGCGTGACGTCACAAAAAGGACTTTCAATAATTTTTTAAAAATAGTTCCCGGGCTCAAAAAAATTTGAAAAAAAATCAGGGTAGCATAACTTTGCACGCTCTATCCATTTCTGCAATAAAAAATTTTGAGGTCAATACTCCATTATTAATTAATACATGATATACTCAATAATTATTTAAGTCCTTTTAAACAATATTATATAGCTGTGTTGAGTATTTTAAAACAAAAGAGTGTACGTACATGTGCTTGAGTAATTATCGTCATAAATTTTAATTTTTTTTTGTGGTTTAATGTGCTCGTAAAAGGAAAAGAGAGAGAGAGAGAGAGAGAGAGAGAGAGAGAGAGAGAGAGAGAGAGAGAGAGAGAGAGAGAGAGAGAGAGAGAGAGAGAGAGAGAGCATCGCAAGCTGAGTATAAACAACAAACTATTTATCCTTTGACGAATAAGGTGAAATTTCCATTCAACGTACGATAAATGATAAAAACCTAACGTTTTATATTTTGCTTTGCACTACTGCCTCTATAAGTACGGACATAAAGTAGGAATGTTGATTAGACTTCTGTATGATGAATGGTACAGTACAACTCCTACAACACGAATGAACGAACAGACCTAATACCGACGATTCTCATTAGCTTTTATATAGACAAAAGATTGTATATATTAAAAAAAGTTTGGACAGCGTTCAATTGGTATTTGAATGAATGATTTATAAATATATGGCAGTGAAACGTTCAATGATCTAGATTGCATTTTTTTTTCCATAGGCATAATTTGCATCATGTTGGTCTACGCATGTATACGATAAGAGATACCCGCTGTATGTCTGATACACTATCGTCACTTTTGTAGCCTTCTTCAAAGAGGTGTACACACAAACGCACTATGGTTCAACCCTCCATAGAGCATAGAGTCTAACCTTATTTGTCCTTTCTTGTACTTCTTGAGAAAAGTAAAGAAGAGAAGTAAGTCCTATGCAGTCAGAGTAAGATTCCTCTTATAAGTCACCGAGCTGAAAACTTTGAAAGTTTTGTTTAATAATTCACATCTAACCTCTCTGTAATATATTATATCGATTGCTTTAATATACAGTAACTTTTATGTATTATATTATATATATATATATATATATATAATATACTATTATAGATGCAATAATAATTGTATTCCGAACAATCTTAAATCAGACCCATGTACTGTACGTTAATCTTAATCTTAAATACTGTAGCCTGGAAATCATCTGATGGTATTATAGCTATAGTTGAATTAATTTAACATTTTACTGAAAATAATCGAAAGTGTAACTTTTTTTTATTATTAGTTTTGGAACTTTGTCGAGAGACTCATTATGCTTTAAAATGTTAAATATATAGAAATGAAATGGAAATATGTAGGAGGATGAAATAATTTGTACATCCGTCATGACGAAATATAAAACTAATTTGAGTATATCGCGACGTTTTGCAACTAACAATGTGTACATGCTCTCATGAGCTTTATGACTGAAAGACTGGAACAGAACTGGCTCACTGCTGCTGCAGTGACTCATACAGCATGACAACAAGAAATCCCTACTAAATGCTCCATGTGAACGTACAGAGTGTAAAGGATTTATTTCCATTGTTTAATATCATCAAGTCTTTGAAGGATTTATTTTCCCACACTGGTTGGACAAGTGCAGTACTATACAGTACTTGAAATATACGTATTGTTTTTACTCTGTACAGCATATCAGCTTTCATATTGCTTTAGAAAGAAGTATTGGTACGATATATGATATTATGCTAAAATTACCTATAAAAAGTAATGTTCAGACAGTGTCGTATAATGCGTGCGTAAAACCACCTTAAAAAAAATACAATGTAACGTTAAAATGGATAGTTAAAAATAACTTGTATTTTTTTTTAACCACAAGGAGAGAACGTAAGGTTTGGATTTTTAAAAGTTTTATTTTAGGAAGTTATTTAAAACATTTGCGACGACTCACCAAAACGTGAGCTGCATTTGATTTATTTTTTAAATAAAGTGTGACGCACGATGGGCTTGGAGAATGCTTTGTTTGACGGAATAGATTGACAACATTAATTCACAATTAAAAGAAATTGTCATTTTAATAACCCAAGTATATTAAAAAAAAAATAATCTTCTCAGCACTCGATGCATCAAAGTGAAAAATTCATTTTGAAATTCTCCCTTCTTATGTCGATCCATTGTAGATGATTTTTATTTTCTATACAGCATGCAGTTTTGTGTTTTTTATGTTATATTTATATACTATTACTTAGAGCATAATGTAAGTGGAAGAAATGTTTAAGCAACATTCTTTCGTGTATTTACAAATACAACGTTTCCAGCTCGATAGGTGTTTAGAAACAGTATAGAGTAAAGGTAAACGTTAGCCACTGCTGGATTTGCTTGCAGGCATCAATAAGATAAATAGAAAGGGTAAGAAGAACCTTGATAAGAAAGAGAGGGTGAAAACCACCACATCAGTACCATCAACACCGGCGTTTGTTTTGGTGCTCACAGAGTATCGCGGTGTCCCTCATCCACAACTTTGAGCCGGGTTTGCTCCTCCTCCTCCTCACTTGGATGCTCTGCTCAAGGTTAGCCAAGGTAATTATAGGCCACTAACCTCCTCCTCCTCCCCCTCTCCCCGTTGTTAAGAGTGCTGCTTGCTTGCTTGCTTGCTTGATGCCACAGCCAAGCTATATACAAGCTATAAGGAAGGCATGCAGAAGGCACTCACTGTGTACTACTGGCTGGCTCCTCCCGCCGCCACCACCGTCGTTGGGTCGTTTCGGCTTAATACTTATAAAGTCACGGTTTTGGTAAGGCACCATGCAGCAGTAGATAATGCTCAAGCTTGACTTGCGAGTTGGAGGAGGAGAACGGAGGTGTACCCCGCGGACCAGCTAGCAGATCTCTATAGCTGCCTGATGGACCTCCCGCACTCTCATTGTATATCTCGTGGCCCGCCGCCGTGCAACAACGCGACATTATGAATTATTGTATACCTTGTTTATTCAGCTTTTAGATTTAAAAGAGAGAGAGAGAGAGAGAAAAACATTGTACCTTAATTTACATTAAGAAAAAATAGTAATAATAATTTATATATATAAAAAAATCAATTGCAAGCAATTTTAACACGCAATGTTTATACTATTATATTTGTTAGAAATGCAATATACTTTTTATGTATAATTACAATTAATGTAATAATAAATTGAATAATTTTCTTCCATTGTTTATGAATTATTATTTTTTTTTTATTTTATATATTATTATAAAAATATATTATGTATAACCACGGCGGTAACCATCATGCGTTATTTCTCTTTGTAGTTTAGGTTATTACTTTTTTTCCTCTGCATGATTTCTCTCTCTCTCTCTCTCTCTCTCTCTCTCTCTCTCTCTCTCTCTCTCTCTCTCTCTCTCTCTCTCTCTCTCTCTCTCTCTCTCTCTCTCTCTCTCTCTCTCTATTTTAGAATAAATAGTAATTTCAAGTTACGAGCCTACATGAGTAATGGTTATGTACTTATTGTATGACCGACTCTAACTTTATTGGAGTTTATTTCAGTACAACCCCATTTTCATTTTATCGAGCGGTATAACACAGTGAGAGGTTGCTCTGTACTTTGCAAGGCTAAAATAATTATTTAGAAGACACTGAAACAAAAGGATAAAAAAAACATGTTATTATATTCATTTGTTATTATTATTAAATGTTTGATTTGAAATTAAATTTATTTACCTCTTATATTCACTGTTATATACTTATAATATTTTTATAATGATGTAATTTCTTTCCAATTATCCCAACGATAGTCGAGGTTCTGAAAAAATATAGTAAAAAATAAAAATTTTCTATTCATAATACTTAAAAAAAAAAATGGGAAAAAAGTAGAGGGCTACAAGTAAAAATGAATTTCACACACACACACACACACACAAAAAAAAAACTTTTTCATAGAATCTTTTGCATTATAAACTTGCCAAAGTATAGAAAAAGAGAAGAAGAAAAAAAAAATCATCCATAGAATAACTACCGTGAGATAATTTTGAACGTGAGTGAGATTCATTGGGGTGGCTTAGAAAAGGATCTCTACTACTTGTAATTGCCAGCCGAGAGTTTCACCGGTCAGGCAGCATCCTCGGTATTAGTGCAGTAGTGTCGTCGCCGGACCAACAAAGATGGTCATGTCTTGCTGTAGATGAGCTAGAGCTAGCTGCTATAGCCGCTCGCTTCATTTACTCAGAATGTGTGTTATGTCATCCGCCTTTAATTTTATAGGAATCTCGACAACCTGAAAACTATTTACTTTGCTGCATACTGTAGGCTTATATCATAATACCAACTTAAAGTCACGTTTCATCAGATAATTTATATATATATATATATATATATATATATTGTGTATATATATATTTTTTTGTATTTTGGTCAATTTTAAAAATATTATAAATATAATGTTTTTTTTTTTTTTTGTATTAAATAAATGAAATTATATAATGTAATGTTATGAAATTAATGCAGTATAATATTATATTATAGCAGGTATAATACTTTTTTTTTTTATATATTAGGGGAAAAAAGTCTCAACTTGTAGGGTGCATTCACATCATGCCATCATCCTTTTCTACTCTCTATTGTACACCACCCTTCCACCTATAAACCTAATTGGCTACGTTGCATCCACTTAAGTTGCTCTGCGGCAGCATTCTTGAAGTATTCACCCGCAGCCTCTTCCTGAAGTCTTTCCACCAGACTATACTGCAGTCAGTATGAATGCTGCATGTTAGGCGGGCGTGTATTACATATAAGGTTGTTAAAGCGTGTATATATTATAATATAAGGGAAGATCGGAGATGATGTGAAAGGCGACTTCTCTCTCGATCCTTGCCCTTCTCATACACTGCCTGCATGCTGAAATGTCTCTATTCATACCCCCCCCAATTCATATTACCAAGTTCATACAAAAATGAAAACATACTTACCCATGCATCCCTACAGTACTAACTTATTCTACACTATCTATATACTACTAACATTGATATGAAAACTTATTTTGTAGAATCTGTTATCATTTTAAATTCTTAAAGTTTTAACTTCGAAAATTGGATTTTGTTTCTAATCAAGTTTATTTTCAAGTATTGCGATTTTGCGATTTGAAGTGCAGTTATCACTATGATAAAAATGGTTTGTCTGCTTTATAGAAGCTCATAATCTCAATTGATAAATTAATATAGCCATGTATTGTATCAACGAAGAATGAATGATGGTATAAAAAAATGTATAAAATTGAGTTCAGGGCTTCCAAAATGATTTTTATGATGAATTTATTCAAATATAGAAAATTATTTCTAATTATTCATACAATTTATGGGCAATGACTGCTTGGTCCGCAGACCCGAAGCCGATACATCAATAAATTTCAATTTTATATTCATATACAAAATAGATATGACCTTTTTTATTAATAAAAAAATAATGAACTTTTAGGATTCTAATAATTGCCCTATAGTTCATTTTTTTAAATAGCTACCAATTATTTAATGCAATTTTGCAGGACTGGATAGAATTCAAAATTCAATCCCTCTTCTCTCCGGAGTTTAATATCATGCCAAAGTCCGGAGTTTGTTTTTTACTATAATTAGAAATAAATATACTTTCTCTGTACGGTGTATACTAATATAACATTGTATAATTTGATTGAAATTAATTTTGTTATCTGATACTATTTTTTTTTTTTTTTCATAAAATTCGGAGAGATTAATGAAAATTTATATTTATTACAGTGCTGCAATTATTAAACTAAATTTACCGCGCATAAAACTACAAATCGGGGCAGTTGGAATGTTACCCCTTAGCTAAGTGTGTGAGCGAAGTCTCAAAAACTCCTTCGAAGGATAATTGTAAACTGTGTTTTTTCTTTTGGTGCTCGTCAACAACTCAGCCAAAGGTAACATTCAAGGCTCGAAGTGGACGTGGAGCAGATTGAAAACAAAAATATTAATATTTTATGCATGGTTATATTATTATCATTATAATACTGAAAAGAAAGAATATACTCACCCGCATTATAAATTAACATTATATTTTATACTTAAATTTCATTTTATTCTTTGTAATTAAAAACGGAAGTGTAACACTGTTAGTCCCTTATGTGTAATTGTTTATTACTACTTGAAACTTCCATTAAGGTATAACATTGAAAGAGCTGCATGTGAACAGTACGTGTCTATATTATTATTATCAACACTATATATATATATTATGTTTTGTTGTTTCACGTGACTCGTTTGGCTTGGCCTATGTTGCCGGCGTTCAGAACTCACTTGATTCGATGTTCATGTGACGTCTTCTTGGTATGAAGTATTTACATGTATCAACCAAATTTGTCTACAAACCAACGGACAACATTCATGACATTTTTTAACGTTGCATATATAATAAATTGAATTTGATCTTCATTTTTTTTAAGATTTTCGTACATAATAAAGTATCGAAAAATAACAAACGGCAAAGTGCAAAACGTAGAAGCTATGACAAAAACATTTTTCTGATGACGTTCTAAATTGGCTAAATCATGCAATGATTTGCACTTCTCGGACTCACAGATATCGTGTAAAAAATTTAGGAAGACATGCAGAAATGTTTCTTAAATGTTTTCGTAAGTTGTTTAGATTAATTTAATGACACAAGTTATTATTATTATTATTATTTTGAACACGTTATTATGTATTGTATTTTGAGGAATAACTTAAGTTATTTTTTCTGAAACAATAATAATTATTAAATAATTAGAGAAGTAGCATACCTCTTACATACCAATTTTAGTTGCCAATAAATTGCTGACGTAATTTTTTATTTTATTTTTTGTTTTGTTTTTGTTATGTATGTGTTATAATTTATTGTCAGTTGTTTGTAGTTTTACTTTTGAGTTTTGATGGATCAGCTATGGTCGCAATAATAAATATACTGAATGCGCAGTAATTTACTTTGTTTCTGGCACACCCTTTTGAGTTCACTGTTCTGTACGTATATAACTTAACTAAACGGCTAAATTTGCGTACCGCAGTGCGGGAGATCACCCTCACGACACCTCATTACGTCATGCAACGTGTGGCTGTTGCAGAGTGTTCGTATCGAAGTTAAATACCACCTTTTAGTAATTTGCAAATCTGCGTGAGCTGCAGTTCCAAGAAATTAATTGTTCAATGTGTCCTGAGTTATAAATTACACGATGAAGATTTTACTGTATTATAATAATTCTCAATGAAGTCAAAACATTTTTTTTTTTTAAATTAATTGATTTATATTACGGGATATGGGATCTCCATGCTATGCAATCTATACACGAAAATGCTTTGCTCTTCATGTTCAAGGGTTGAAAGTTTAGACCACTACTGTACTTTCAGGTAGATAGATAGACTCAAGAAATCCACAAGGGTAAAGCCAAGAATATAGGTAAAAAAAATTATCTTTTCCATTCATTGTTGTATGCAGGCAGCGCGAAGGTTGGTGAGATTTTTCAGCAGTGCTTTTGAAGGATGATTGTTATACACATAAGGAATGAAGAGTTCCATTGAAATGCGTTCATTCTAGTTTCTTATTTTTGCATAATATTCTACCGAACGATTTTGAATGACGTGCATTTAAAATTTCAATAATGCCATGATAATCGTATGAGTAATAATAATGTAACTGTGAATATAGAAGGTGAGGGTTTAGTAAACAAAATAATAAGTGTATATTGTGATAATGAAATATAAGATTTTAATTTTATAGACAAATAAACTGCGTTTCATTTTTTTTCACACCAGCCCGCATATTTTTTTTTAACACCTGCATTTGTGAATTCATGATGTATACAGTATAATTATATACACAGTAAATAATATATATATATATATATATATATATATATATATATATATATATATATATATATATAATATATATTATGTTATACATCATTTTTAAATAATCCATTGCTATTAGAACTTAACAGTACAGACTGTATATATATATAAATATTAAATATTAACATTTATTAAATGATATAACCATGCAATCAGTGTGCAATAATATTGAAATATATTTGAAATTGAATATTCTAAATTTTGCAACAATGAAATACAATAAATATTTGATTATCATAATATATAATGTAGAAATTAGATTCTTTTTAAATAATACAAATCTGCGTTACTGTATTATTATTAAGCAGTTATTACAATTTTCTGTGCTATGCCTATAATAATAAAACATGCTTTATTTCAATTAAAATGATTTTATTTTAGAGTTACCAATCTGTATTAAAATTAACGCACCATCCAGCTATCTTCAAAGAGGGATAAAATTTATATCATTTACCAAAACTGCAGAGAAAATATACAAGTTAATTAAAAAATTTCTTTGGTTACAGCTTATTAATTATTACATGATTGTAACGTGATACAAAGTGTACCCAACGGGGGCGTAAGGAATAACTTCTTAAATTCTAATAATATTAAATAATATGTTCACCTGATGAACAATCGAAATCATCAAAGTTAGTCCTGGCTTAGTTTATCTCGCAATCGGGTGGTTATGTTTGGAAGAATATCACATCAGCACCAGCACGACCTGTTGTATCCCAGAGAGATTAGAGCCCGTCAGGTCGGCGAGGCCACCACTCACTGATACCAGCCAGATACGTTGACTCATTATAGAAACGTTACAACAATTCTGTAACTAAAAATTTCAAGCAGCATGAAATTTAGAAATTGCAGCTTACGCTCCTTTTGGTACATGTATCGGAAAGAAAGTTATGTTTATCATTGTGGGAATAAAGTGTTTGGTCAATTTTTTTCCCCGTGATACGATGACATAGAAAATTTGATATCAAATTCATCAAAGACGTATATATAGGACTGTAAATGTGCATGGGGCTACATTTAATGTATTGTGGTATACAGTTCATATACTGCTGTCTGGCATACAAGTGGGCCAGACGCACTGTCAGGCGTGCAGACAGGGCGACAGCTGTACACCTGGGCAAGTGCCAATATTATATCACTGCTCATATATCTCCTGTTGGTTGGTCTGGCAACTCACGCTCTTGCCTCCATCTCTCAAATAGCACAAACGCGTCACACGCTTCCAAGCTGCATACATGCCGCGTGCATCATGCACAGCAGTTAAACACATCAGAACCATGGAAGTATCATGAAGGGAGGTGCAAACACCAGGAATAAAAGTAGATAATAGAAGTGGGTGGGTGGACAGCCATGTTGATGCAATAACTTTAAATGATTAGATTTCAAAGACATTTTTACCAATATAATTTATTTAT
This sequence comes from Siphlonurus alternatus, assembly GCA_949825025.1. Taxonomy (NCBI): domain Eukaryota; kingdom Metazoa; phylum Arthropoda; class Insecta; order Ephemeroptera; family Siphlonuridae; genus Siphlonurus; species Siphlonurus alternatus. Next base: position 42,767,051 of record OX463788.1, on the reverse strand, counting down.
ATGAGTCTGCTAAGCCGAGCCAGAGGTATATATAGATTGCATCTCCTAAATATACAATCCTCCATGGTCAGAACGTCAACCATGCCTAATTTGCTGGCACTGATATATACATGTATACAGTAAACAAATTATGCAGATTATTAAACATTAAGTGGAGTCTTGATAAGTTTTGAAATCGATCAACTCGTCTTGAACTCCCAAATTAACTTGTTCAAACGTAATGCTCCTCGCGGATATTCTGATATTATGTCAACAGGCTGGGCAAACTATTCTCCTGCATGAAATTCCTACATAACATTATATCATTTATATCTAACATTGTCCAAGAATTTTACAACATGTTATTAAATAATATTTTTGTGCGCTTCATGATTTTAAATATCAATTAATACTCAACTTGAAGTAAAAACAAAGTAGAATTTAAAAGACAGTTATATGTATAAAGCCTGTAATTAATATGCAATTAGACTTTTGTACTTTTAGTTCTTAATGAGGAGATTAAGCAATAATCATGTCAGTTCAGCTGTGTATATTTATTATATATTAATAGAAATGCGATTGAATTTAGAGATGAAAGGAATCGTTCTTGCGATTCATTAACATTGAAAAGCTTTTACATATATTATACGTTCTCTCAATACACAGTATATATTATATAATATTTTGTAATATCCTCAGTAAGATAAGATTGGGAAGGCATATTAATTAGACATGAATGACATGATGTAATAATATTGTAATTATATAATATTAATGGTTTAATATGTAGCTTAATATAGGAACACAATTAATACACACTAAGAAATTATAAGAAAATTGATTATTGATGCTTAGCAGGTTCAATATGTCTCATGTGAAGACATAGTTATATCATTATTAATATATATCATAAGTATAATCCGTATATTATAATTAAAATCATTATTAAATAATAATTACTCTCATTATCAATATAAATCCAATAAAAGTTTTTTTTAAATGTTTAATATATTATGTCCTATATAAAAGGTTCAGAGATTTTGTCTATAATATATAGTTATTATATATATATACAAACTGCAATAGACATTGCAAATAAATTAAGCGTTTTTATATCATTATTATATTCCCTTTAATGAGAACTCGTAAATAAAATAAAAACAAATTAAAAAAAAAAATCATTGCCTACCATAAACCATGCATTAAAACTACGCATTATAGTATACATGAAAGAAATAATTATTAATAATATTATGTATATTAAAATTTAATGGCAAATAATTATGATATAATATAACGGTTAAGTGCAAGAATGGGCTGTTATGCCAAAACCTCGCCGAAATAAAGATATTTCCATTCTTATACCTTTCATTAATTGAAATATTTCCATTCAGTTTTCAACGAATAATTTTAAGTGTATATAACGCTTACTAAAATTAAAATGTAATGAAAATAAATTTAATTTATTTAGAACAATGTCAATTTCACTGCAATTTATAATAATATATTACTATAATTGTATATAGTATTGATTAAATTGTGTTTTTATTAATTATAACTATAATTAATATGTTGTTAATTTATCAGCATATACCTTTTTCTCTGCCGCAAAAATCGATTCTACAAACAGCCACCCTGACGAACAGCAATGTTTTCTTTATAAATATGAATAATTACACCTCAGGACAGCAAAAACGTTACTACGCTCTGTCCTTAGTAAACTGATATGGTGAATTTCATATTTTTTAGGGCTATAGACTGTATAACAGTATAGATACTTTACCTCCGAATTATTTTCATCTCTTAGAACTGCATGCAGTAAATCAGACAGGCGGGGTGGTAACGTTTGACCTGTCCCCGGTGGTATCATATAAAATATAAGGTTGTATATATTCATGGTGTACGTACTCGTGGTGCTCTGTCATTAGTTAGGATCGTCACATTCATAAAATATATATGTCACATAAAATATTATATTTGGTATATTTCAATGTAACATATACATATATATTTATAATATATATAATATGAAGATGTGACAACGTATTAAATAAAAATCCCGTTACTAATATATTATACAGTACATGCTTTGTTAGCCTATAAAATGGTATAAAATTGTAATATAAATAAATGTGCAAGTCCCATGACATGCATAATATATATTGTTTATGAGATTTAGTTTTCTATAATATAGTTTATGTTTCCATGTTATTGTACTGTATGTATAATATAATATACCATGTGACATGTATAATATAAAATATATTTTTAAGTATTATTATTTTATATAATACTATTGTCTATGTATATTATGTTTTTAATATTAATTATAAAATTTTCTTGCGGATAATAAATTATAAAAACAATTAAAAACTAGATGATATCGGTATTTCAATAAAATAAATATATAAAGCAATCGAGTACCATTAAATAATAATTGATAAAATATTAGATTGTCATAATGTGTTGAATCAGTTCAAGTAATGAAGTCTATAAACATGACTGCATGTGTCTGTAGACAGTAAAAACGTGTCCACATGAAAAAATAACGTTAATTATAAACTTTGTTCAATAAAAATTCTTTGTTTGTTATTTTAAGGAAGTATATGATGATTAAAATTCAGAGATTTAATTTAAAGCATTGTAAACGTTTTTTAACCTCTGTCTTCCTATTGTATCTCAAGTCTTTTATTTGATTCATTTATTAAATATTAGCTAATTTATCTAATGCACATTATATCGTTCAGCTTGTAGTGAAAATTACAGCTTAAAATGAGTATTTTTAGCGGTAAAAAAAAAATTATTTACTAATAAAAATATAAGAATAAGTCCACAAGGTAATCAAAGTATAATAAAATATGTAAATCAGTATTTCCATTATTTATAATATAATTATATTTTTATTTTATATGCATATTATATTATATATAGTTATGTTAAAAAAAGTTTTTTTAAACGTATCTCAATTTGTAATATATTTTTCCTCCATGACAGTGCAATTAAAATAATAGATAGCCTTTATAAATCTCTTCCCTTTTTCTTTCTCGAGCAGCGCGTATAGACTATACTAGTAGAATAAGGGGTGTAAAGGGAGCGGATGGGTGCGCGTATCTCCGTGCAATATTGAAGCCTGGCTGCATGCCCTGCTCGCTCGCCAATTGATGGCTACGTAGTACTGTTATATAGGGTAGAAAAAAATCGCTATAAAAGTGAGAGAAGACAACGGAACGGTCCACTGTGATCGACAGATAGTCGTGAAGACTTTATACAACAATCTTCTCCTCTCTTCAGGGTTAACGACGCTAAATTATTGGCAATCTATTTAGTCTACTCTTATCTTACAGTTAAAAAAAAAACAAAAAAAAAAACAAAGGAAGCATAATAAGATAGAATTTAAAAAACGTGCACGGCATGCTTTCAAAAATTTATTTGTTTTATACTGTGTAAAGTTCAAGTTTAATTTATTTAATTTAAATTAAATTGAAATACTATACTATACAACAAACAACTCATGGATAAAAAAAATCACCAGTAATTAATATTAATTAAATGTTATTGATGAATGATAGTGTTTGAAATTGTATAATCACCAACTTTGATGTAACCTTTTTCTCATTGCTTATTAAAGATATTAAATTTTTTTAATGTTTTTCTCATATAATATACCCATGCAATGTTTAAATAAAAATTTAATTCTTCTGTATTGATTTGTCTTTATTATATTAATTGGTGTAAGAAATATTATACTGAAATATATTTAGCTGTATACTGTACTGTATATATCATATTATATTGTTAATATGTTATGGGGAAATTCTTTAATTATAAAAATTGCTACATGCACAACAGTCTTCGATTTAAGTAAAAAATATCTTGAAGAAAATGTTCTTCACACATAACGATTCTTGTTGGTATATAAACATTATAAACCTTACTGGAAAGCCTTATGCTTTATATAATATAATATATAAAACATCTAAGCGTGCACTAAACACGTCTTATCGAAGCTCGCGATGTTTCACATGATTGGCTTGGCTGTGGCAAGTGATGCGTGATCTACTTCATAACTAAAACTCACGACTTATGATATTTAGGAAATATTATTGCTTCTATAATATATAATACCACGAGAGAAATATAATAATATATAATAGTCAAATTTATGAAATAAAAGCGTTTTAGTGCCGCGTGCCTCGTTATGTAAATTTTTTATATAATATTATACTATTTTATACATATTTTTGCATTGTGAATGATCATGATGGTCAGTTATGTAATATATATATTATATACATTAACTTTGTATGCCATGTATAGAATTAATATCTATTCACCTTGTCGTACCCAACCATGTTGTTTGTGCAAGGTATGAATAACTGAAGAAGCTCAAAGTGTAGGTGGTTAAGTTTGACCTGACATCATAAATTTTATATGAACTCTTTATACGGTGGGCAGCCACAGAAAACTATTAAATTTTCAATATCAAATCTCTGTTAGTCCGTTTGGGCTGCACGCGTCTATCAAATTGGAGACTTCTTCTCCAGTTAATAAAATAATCATACCATGCTTGAAGCACCAAGGTGACCGTGATATTTCTTTGTATCTTTATTTTTTCCCTGAATTAGATTTTTAGTTATTTACCAAATATATAAATATTTAATTATAGTAGTGTACTAAAAAAAAAAAAAAAAAAAAAAAGAGGAAAAGAGGAAAAAGAAAAAAAAAAAAAAAAACACGAAACTACTGGATCAAGAGCGACACTCAATTAATGACCAAACAAAATCAGAAACAGTAAAAAAAAAAAAAAAAATGTATATAAGCACTGCAATTGCAAACTGCTCAGTTGTGAGCAAGCTTAATTTGACATGGATTTATCTATGTGCTGTACATACATATAAACCGTAACGTAAAGTTATCATCATTAGATACACTAACAATTTAAAAATACCGTACGTACATAATATATAACAATGTGTAAATTATTCTTTTTTCTTTTTGTTTTTTGCTTAATATTTAATTATATAAATTATTATACAATTTAAGTAGTCATTATATTTTTTTAAATAGAAATTAATGAATATGAAAGATCATTTTTATCAAGATATCTTTCTGTCTCTCTCTCTCTCTCAAATAAAAAAATAAAAATAAAAGAGAGTGAGAAAAGTTTGGGATGACAAAGGAGTTTGGTGAGGGGCCGCTTCTCGTCCTCGTCTCGAGAGACAAAAATGCACATGTTCCCTCTGGCGACACACACGAGCAACCACCACGTATACCTCTCCGCAGCTAGTAGCTGCCGCGATCCATAATGCAATAAGCCAGTGTGAGCTGCGAGAATGATGCTGGGGTACAGGGGTGAGCCAGCTAGCATCCTTTATTATACGTCAAAACTTGGGCGGGCGCCGGGACTAGCGGCTCTTGTGCGTGCTAGTGTCAAAACATGTTTTATACATACGTGTAATGTCACCAAGCAATTTGGCATTCATATTATCAAAATGTAGTAACAAAAAAAATATATATTATAATATAGAATAAAAAAAGAATAACTTGAATATGAGTAAGATTACCATCGGATAATGTTTCTTTATGTTTTATTAACTTATATATTTCATATATCATTTTGACATTAATATATGCAATAATGATTTTATTTTAAATAAAAAAAAGTTACTACTTTACTGGCTCAGTAAATAAGATTGTATGCAGGATGTATTCTGTCAAATATTTCAATTGGGGTTAATAATTATTATAATTTTATGTCATAAAGTGATAATTTAAGTAAGTTTCTAGTGATATAAGAATCCAAATTATCACAAATACCTTCCCTCTTCTCTCTTAAACTAACTTCTAATTTATTTTATTTCACAAATACAGCGAAATAAAAAAGGATTGTAAAATTTAATTTTCTTATAATGGAATTTTTCTTCACCCCATTATTATTATTTGACTTAAATCATGCATTTTAATTGCATTTTGTCTTTTTGGAAAATAGGATTGCGGTTGATAAATATTTTTACGCATGAATTATTTCGCGTATATGGAATATTTTGTATGAAATAGTATTAATATTAATAATAATTGGTATATTAATTCGTAACACCGGTAATTTCTCGCGCGCAATTACATCATAGTTTTATTATATTATATATATATATATATATATATATATTATATATATATATATATATACATATAATTATATATATATATATTATATGGTTTTATCTGTTATTATATAACCTCTTCCTTTTTTATTTTTTTTAACAAAAGTTAATTTAAAATTTTTCATTACTTACATTTGTAATTTCATCATGTTCTGAGTATATGGAACCAGTAAAAAAAATTAATTATTTCTATTATAAGCTCTATATCTTCATGAATGTAATAATCAAAATTAGCGTATTCAAATTGGGCAACAAATTTTAATTTGTAAACGGAAATAGAAACTTGCAAGATAATAGCGTGAGATTTTTTAAATATAATTTTTTTAAAATTTAATCTTATTGTATGCACTTGCAAACCGTGAAGATAATAATTATGTATGTTGTTGTTGGTTTGCGTTGACAGTTTAGTGCTGAGCGTGATGAAAAAAGCGAAAATGTTGAAGGAACTTAAGAGGCTTCATGACAATGCCTGGGGCGGAGGAAGAAGAGGTTAATCGTGATAACAATCCTCAGGTGTATGACCGTGAAACTCGAAGAGTCAGGCACATTGCACTTAAAGTCACTGAACTCTCAGTATAGGCACCAATTGTCGCTCGTAAAAAGTTTTTTTTAAAACAAAATTTAGGCTCATTACAGGAAGTGTAAAACGTTTTTTAAATGACTTAAACAGAACGAATTCATAACTGTTGTAGTATTTTTTTTTTTTTTTCTTCACTTATATTATGCTTTAAATTATAGCAATTCAATTGTTATTTATAATAGTTATGTAGCCTTAAAAATAAACATCAACATGCACCACCAAATTTAATAATGCATAGTAATTTACACCAATAATTTGTTTAAAATAAAAATAAGGTAATAGATTTAAAGATTTATAGATTAAAGATTTAATAGAGGTAAAGTACTTAATATTATATAATTATAAAATAATCTCAACAGTTTAATTATTAGATTGTCAATGAAGACAATTGACTTGAGATTGACCTAATAAGTTGTGTTACTCCATTAAAAGATGGTATTTGAAATTATCAATGTTAACTTCTTATTTACTTTGCTTTTACAAACTTGGACTGTTGATGCTAATAGCATAATATACTGTAGAAATACAAGTAAAAACGGAGAAGTTAACTATGTTATCTAGTAGCTCAGTGGTTTAGAGCGTTGAACATGACATCCAGAAGTCTCGGGTTCAATTCCCTACCGAGAATATTCTTTTCTTCCGAACGTATATATATGCATACCGATGTTTGAAAAAAAAATATTATTGCTAATTGTAATCTCAACAAGTTGAACGATCTTTACCATAGATTAGGATTACAATATTATGATTATTATTATTTTGGGTTATGGTTCTGCATGTATAGATATTGTAGGTGTTTAGTCTTTAGCAATTAGAATTGATAGTCACATAGTCACGTGTTACAAGAAAAATTGCATTTTATTTGGCCTTCCTGATGAGAACTCGCAGAAGTTTCATAAATTTCTTCACCATCTTTCCCCCCCCCCCCCCACACACACACACATACAATGCATTTTTTTAAACTCGTCTTAAAGAATGAAGTAGCTATTTTTTTGGCATGTAAGTGTAAAACTATCATAAGTGATTCCGATTATATGAGTCGAATTATATAATAATATACTAAATAATTTTATTATTTTGATTTAATTTTTGGCATGACAGCAGCACGATTTTCATGAAGAGAGATATATTACATTCCATGATATGAAGAGAGCGATTATAGCCAAGTGTCATGGACATCACGTCACGATCTTCTGCCGTGTTCAACGTGTATTCCAGGCAGGCAGTCGGGGTGCTGTATATATACATGCCAGGTGCGGGTGGGTCTTATAATATTATATTGTAGAGATAGGGAAGCGGCACGCAGATCACGCAAACTAAGATCGCTTTCAAAACTTAAGAGCTGGTAATATCTTAAGAAAAAACACACAAGTGAAGAGCTTACGTTTGAAACAGAAACTAGAATGAGCTGCGTATAGAACTTTGTATATTATAAATAGTGCGGGCAACAGGCAAGTATTATAGAAGATTTGATGCAAGTGAATTTCAGACTCGTTTCTTGTGGTTCTCTTTGTACAGTACTTATCGTATATTATAACCATTAGTTATTTAGAGACAGAAATGACATGCGCAAAGTAATTCAGAATTTAGTTGTCTGCCTGTGGTTTATCCCCTTTATTATAACGAGGGAGCAATGTGGCCTCACTAAATGATTAAATAAAACAACTTAAAAGAGACAAACTCTGCATTGTATTATAATTATTACTGTTATATTATAACTAAAATTGTATATTGTATCATGTTTAATTTTTTAGGTATTTATAAGTTTTTTTGTCTCTATATGTTGTATTATGTACAGCCACAAGAGAAATAAAAAAAATATATATATAAAATTAATGTTATAACTAACTTGAGAGCTTTCACAAATATTTTAAACACATGCAGATTTATTTTATAGCACATGCAACAATATCAAATGTTAAATAAAGGTAGTAATTAAATAAGGTGCTAAAACATGTGGATTAATTTGACTAAATTAGTATTAAAGAGCTTCGTACCCCCCCCCCCTTCCTTACGAATAAAGAGTAAAAAAACATGATATTATATTGAACTCAAATAAATTCTGTACAATTTAAAAAAATATATACAGTAGTACACTGGAGAATTCGTAAGTTTCTCGATGCTGCCGGGGCCTGCTGTACTGTTATGTGGGCTGCTTGCTTGCTGATGCAGCGTTATGTCGTTGCTTTCCTATATAGATATAATATCTTGTCTCTGAAGTACAAGGATACTTCTTGACATCACCTGAGCAGCTACAAGGCAAGAAGACAAGTGCAGGATGCTGCCACTACCCTCCTTCATTTCCCATTGCAAGCTTTTGCTTGCGAGGAAGACAATGATTTTTTTTTCTCTTTTTCTCGTGCTCCTTTTTTCCTTGCGTCTGCATGCTGCCGGCTATTGACTCGCTATCTCATCCTACTCATCAGAGTCACTCCAAACCCACCCCCTCTTGCACACCCTCTCATCGTGCTAGCTATTGAAGGTAGTGACGTCATAATTCAACGCAAACTTTACATTAACTTTGCTACTCATCTAAAAAATGTCAACGTTCAGGTAAAATTCCGAAGCATAAATATTATATATATATATATATATATATATATATTTTTTTTTTGTCTCTCCTTAAAACTTTAAGTTTTAAACTTAGTTTTAAATAAAGTTTTCTTTGTAATTCTTAAATAATTTTGCAATTAAAATTAAATAATTAGATCTATTCTTTTTTGTTGTTGATAACAGAGTAACAAGAAAGTTTTGTTATAAATCAACGTTACATTATATAATACCTTACAGTATAATATGTAATTATATATTATAATATTAACTGAACAATAGAACGTTTGAAACAGAGAAAGAATTAATTAAATCATCATGCAAGTGTATATGTGAAATGTTGCAGTAAATTTCCTTATCTTTATTTTTACACAATGTATTAGTCAATAATTGTCTTGTTTTGTACCTGACACTCTCAATTATCTTTCCTTACATACAACGAATTGCTGCTACAAGAAGAACGAACACTATATAGTATAGTATGTACAATGTAGATATCTATAGCCTTGTAAGGTACTTGTTAAGAGCATGTTGTAAGACGAGGATGACGCAATAGCAACAATTGCACTTGTCCTGCAGAAGTTGATGGTGTAAAACACACATACACAAAAACATTATATAACAATGCTCTTAAAAGCTTACTAATTTAACCTGCTTTACATCAGGTAGAAGGTAAGCTGCTACTCGAAACACCAACTTTGTCTTTGTTTGTAAATTAAATTGTATCAGTTACCACTGCATTGCATTACAGTACATTATATTCTAAATTTCTTTAGCCATGGGAACTATTTGATGAATTTTAATTATTTAAAAAATATATATGAACAAAAAACATGCAGTAATTGTGAAATATACAGCTCAACATTTATAAACTTATATTATGTAGAAATGAAAAAAAAAAAAAAAAAAAAAAAAAAAAAAAATAATAATAATATAATATAATATAATATAATATAATATAATATAATATAATATAATATAATATAATATAATATAATATAATATAATATAATATAATATAATATAATATAATATAATATAATATAATATAATATAATATAATATAATATAATATAATATAATATAATATAATATAATATAATATAATATAATATAATATAATATAATATAATATAATTTGAGACAGGTGACTCCTTTACCTGGCATGTTGGCGTTGTAGCTCTGATCTCCAGTAAACGATCAAGAGCGATGCAAATTTGTAGTTTTAGATAGTACGAGTCAATTACTGAAACTATACGCCACCATATCAGGGCGATTTACGAAAGAGTTATCCATGGCATAAAATTATCCAGGTTTCTCAGTATCCGCGGTTAGAGCGTTAGAGCCAGCCTATTTCAATGCTACTAAATGTAGTTATAGTGAGAAAACCGGATAACTATATCCTAGGTCTCCTTTAACAAATCTTATGTTAATATAATTTACAAAATTCGTAATGTATTAAAATTTTATAGTTAATAAATAAATTAATACAATTATATATATACATAATTTCAAGTGTTACTTGAGTTGTTTTGACACAATTTCTCTGTACAATTGAAACAAAAGTATAGCCACCTATAATATAAAACTGTAACGTACATACTGGTAAATTGTACCACAGTATACAATGGTATACATACTTTTATAACGTGTTATTATACACATTTGCTCATCAAGTATTATATAACTATTATAATACTCTCCTCGCATGAACCTTATAAAGGGGTAGCTGCATGCTATAGGGGTAAATATACTATAATATGTATAGGGCGGGTATTGTATATATTATACTATAGTCTGTAAAATATTATTTAATAATATGAGAATAATCTTGCTTAATTCAAAATTTACACGCACATGTGATGGTTTAGTGCTGGGGAAAAATTAAGTGTGTAACCTAAAAACGCAGCAACTGTAAAATAAACTCAAAAACTATACGTTTAGAATTTAGTTGAATATAATATTTTATATAAATATATTTGCTTATGTTCATAATATATATAGATACACATAAATATACTTGTCTATTTATACATCCCAGAGCTCTCTAAGAACATTATTTTTAGTAACCCTTCTCTCCTCTCTTGATTCAAGGTAAAAATGCTACTTACTACCACGCTATAATATAGTATTATAGTATACATATAGAGGATAAAGATGGTGAAATATCTTTTTGTTTTGAAAAAAACTACCGGTTTTATATGTAACATTATGAGTAAAAAGAGAATTTATACAATTAATATTTAACCACATTTAATAATTCATAATATTTAACAAAAGTGTATTCCAACTGCTTTTTTTTTTTTTTTTTTCATTTACAAAGTTTTTAGAGCAAAAATCCATATCATGTAATATTTTATGATACAACATGTTTTTACCTTTGTATAATGTGTTATGTAATTTGGAAGTGTTTGACGGGTGCTGAATTTGTTAATTACAATAACATAATTTGCGTTAGTAAATGGTATATTTATAATAGTAAGTATCTCATAAAGACATTATATTTTAAACATATTAAGTAAGTTTAGTATTACTTAATTTAATTTACTCTTTTTTAAAAAAAAAATTAACAGGAAATAATTTTTGCACTGTGCGTTTATACCATGGTACACATAGAACTGATATATAAAGCTTTATAATTGACTGTCACAAAATCAGAGATCAGAGAACATTGTTTCGCCTTCACCTCGAATACTTAATTGATAATCTGTTCTATCTACATGCTACAAATTTAATATACCCCTTTAATGCCAAATAAGCAGGTGCATCAGGATATGGTATAAACTAGTTTTACCTATTGGCTAAATTATTTTTAATAAAAAAAATCACCTTTTTCAATGTCAAAACAAAAGGTGTTTTGTTTGTTTAGAAGTAATTGATTGCATGGAAGGAATTGATACATTAATTATAAATCTATTTTCTCTATATGAGATATCTTATATATAATATCTATAAATTATAGTCATGGTTCTATAAGATTTCTTATTGACTGAGTCTTCCAATGTCATTACTTGTACGATTTTATAAAAGACATGAACGTTCTATTCTCCTCGTTTAGAGAGAAAAAAAAAAAAAAAACATAAACAAATTGGTAGCAAGTAAAATCGCAGCATGTAATACCAGCTTAAAAGAAAAAGATGGAACTTCTCGCATAGTTGCTTGATGTCTCTTGAGAGCTTTGACAGGAGAGTTTGTAGAACACAAGGAAAGCAGCAAGCAAAGGACACGATCGAGAGAAGAGAGGAAGGGGGGGGGGGCAACAGGACCGTCCTCTCACAAGGCACGCAGATAGAAGGGAAAGCAAAGGGATGCTGGCTGGACATAGGCCGGCTGCTCTTGTACAAGCAGCCAGAAATGTGAAGTTGACGAGGATTTACCAGTAAAAGAGGGATTAAAAAAAGCAAAAGGGAGAAGTAAAAAAAGTTGAACATAGCTTGAGGAAATTTGTTCCCTTAACATGGCAACACAAAAGCCTGCGGTGGTTCGTGTGATTCGCCAACTTTACTAATCAGATGAAGCATCCAACGAGCGAGCGAGTGAGCAGTATTCAGTCCGGACTTCAGTCCTTCTTAACAGAAATAACAGACCCCCTGACATTGTTTAGGATGGGTCGAGATGATGCCAACCAACATCTTGAATACAATTACAATCATGTTTATGTATAGTGACGTCAATATATATAAGCACTGATACAATACAAATTGTTTAATTTAAATACAGTATTGTATTTAATATAGAGAGCTTGGAGTAAATTTCAAGCTTTATGGTTTATAAGCTTACTGTAGAATCAGAAGAAACTGTTATATACTTAATTAACTATTTAGGCAAAGATTGATTCTTTTTTTGTAAGCTATAGAGCAAATAGATATAAATTTTATTGCTTAAGGAATCAAATTATTTGATAGATGACGTCATTCAAATTGTCAAGTATCTCTCTGTAAACTCTCTCTCTCTCTCTCGTCGTCTCACGGGTCCTGATGGGCCCTGTAGCTCCAAGCTATACCCATTACAGTAGCAATTCACTTGCTTCTCGACGTTGGCTGGCCCACAGCTCAGTGTGCTTAACTCGATCCCGAACTCGTAACTTGCTACAGAGCAGATCCTCCTCTCTGTATCCGCCAGCAACAGCAGACTCGATCACCGAGATGTGTCCACTGACTTGTACTGTAATCATTGAAGTTGCCTGCCAGACAACCATTATATATACTGTACATTCCCAGAAAATGAGCCGAGACTATTATTTCACAACGTCCTTCTGCTTCATCTCAAGTCTAAGATTCTAAGATTGCTAAGAACTTGTTCATCAAGCGATGAAACATAATGTACAGTTCAAAGTTAAAAATTGGAATACATGCATTAGAATCTTACCTATGATTTCCAATTTTTAACTTTAAGAATTGTACACTCCATTCGAATAAAAATGTCCGGTCTGGCTATTTTAACTTGCCTTTCCTTGTTTTGTTTCAAAGATATTATTAATTAATTGTCGATAGAGTATTCGATTACACCGTGGTTTTAAAATATTGTACAATCGTTACCCCGGAGAACAACCTAACTATCTAAGAGATGGCAATAGCGTCTTATATAAATGTATAATTGCTTGGACATTCCTTGGGAACATTTTCTTAGACATGGAGTTTACATCAAATGCATCATATCACGCACACATAATTTATTTATTTGTTGTATTTTTATCATAAGTTTATGCTAAACAAGTGCTATATATACTATTAAAAGTAGAATTAAATCCGTTCTGTACTTATTATACAACAGTGATTAGAGTAATAAAATATACTTTTAATTTATTTGTTTACATAATGTATTAAAATTTATTATAAAATTAATGTCATTTTGTTTGTTTCAGCCATACTGGATGAAGAGTAAAGAATACTGGGATGCAAATTTTGAAGAGCGATTTAAACACCGTAAAGCGAAATGGGCGCAGCTTCCACTTAAGGTGAGCAATAAAAACAATTTATATCACAGTATTTTATATCACTTAAATATTTTCCAAAAAATTATACAATGAAAAATTTTATTGTGAAATTGCGAGGTGACAGGGTAAGTGATTTCTGTTGTCGAAATTACTCTTTTGTTTGCGTTGTATTGCTTTATGTATAGTGATTGCTCGAAGGGGAAGGAAAGAGGAGAAGGACTAGACTGAAACCAGATCACTTGCTTTGCTTGCTGCGATTCCGAGCTTTTCTTATTTCCCCCCATAGCGATGATATTGAGTTCAAGTACGTCTACTGCGGATGTGACGTATTACAAATCCTGAGCTGCATGCCTCCGCCGTCGCAGCGTCATCAGTCCCCCTTTCATTGCTGCTTCTACCCCTACCAAGGAAGTATATGTGTCTACCATCATCAATGATAGGGGATGATAGGGCAAAACGCTGTTCTCTCTCTCTCTCTCTCTCTCTCTCTCTCTCTCTCTCTCTCTCTCTCTGCACTCTCTCTTTATATGTCTCTATAATACAATTCCAAAGTTTTAAGTATTTTTTTAAAGATAAATTCATAAATTCATAAATCTGCATTTATAATAAATTCGAGTATAGAACACAATGTTTACTTATTGTTTATTTAGTTTATTATACTACACAGTATCTTAGCCAACTAGAAATCCTTAGCAATGATACCAATATATATTAATTATTTTATGTATAATATAACCTAATTATTTGATGTTAATTAAAGCAGTGAGAATCACACATAGATAAACAGTAAAAACTATATTGAAACTGGTACTATATATTATAAGATCATATGGCATAGGCCAGAATAAATGTAAATAATGTACAATATTTATTTTTAATAATTACTCACCACAGCTTGATACTAAATTAATTTAATTCTTAATTAAGGACAAATGTCAAGGTATTATTTTAGGAGCTATAATAGGACAATTTGTCCACTCTCAATGTGAGCGATAGATGTGCAATGACGGGACGTTCTTATCATCCAGCGGAAACTGTCCAAATGTCATTCATTGGTGAGTGTATTTTTCTATATATTGGTATTATATTTCGGAAACGCATGCATGCAGCTCTATAGCATTCTATAGGTATTGCAGCATAAAATTATTTGTGTTTCATCGAAGTGTGAATTTGGCATAAGTTCATTTTGTTAATGAAATCGCATAAAGGCGTATGTCTGCTGACAACAGACTGTAATATATAAATGGTATTAATTATAGGTCTATATATAATTTATATTATACACTGATAGGTTGAAAATAAATTATTTCTGTATTTTGCAAGAAGTGAATATGCCATGGCTTCCTTATGAGACTTTCTGAACAAATTATACTTGCATGTGTATATGTAATTGTATTATTAAATCACTACAAATGGACATGTCCTCATTTGAAGCTAGCACGTCCATTCACTATTTTTGTTTTGTTAATTGTGCGTATTTATATAGCACAATAAAAAAAATCTTTAAATTTTGTTTTTATATATATTATATATTTTCTTTACGTTACTGATGAAAAATTTGTGCTATGTAAGTATATAGAAGCGGTAAAAAAAAAAAAAAAAAAAAAACTAGACTAGACTAGACTAGTTGGTAAATAAAATATAAATATGCAAATCCGGAGACGATCAGATGAAAAGTTTATAAATCTGGGATGCTCATCACTTTAGAAGGAAGTTCTGCGGGCTGCTAAGTCTCAAAACTCTTAAATGGACTTCAAATCCCATTTCGAATACAAATCAACAGAATAAACTCAGGATATACATGTGTGCAGTATTTTGCAATGCACTCAACTATATTATAAACAGAAATGTATTACATAATATATACCTCTATATAATTATGTTAAGCAGAGCATATTAAAAATTGCCCAACATCGATTGTTTTCTTAATGTGCATAAGTTCTAAAAACATTTTTAATAAAATAATTTTTAAATAACTTGGTCACATTGATAAAAGAATAAAAAGGCAAGCTTGCAGTATACAACTGAGATAAAAATATTGAAACAATCGCACATTAATTAGAGGTTAATTACAGATTATCAATACAATTTTAAACGGTAAACAATTAATAAATATTAATGAACTATATATTTTATTTAACATTCTTATACTAGGCATGTACCATTCAAGCATATATACTGTAAATAAGAGAGTGGGATATGAAGAAGGTAACTGTTTATTCGAATAACAATAATATACAAATATCCATCAAAACTAAGGTGTTGTTGGTATATTTGATGAATAAAGATGTCATGCGTGCATAGGTAAGGAGCACGGGGTGGGTGATCATGCAGGCATGGGGCGGTGGCCACATGGTTGACGTGGAGGCGCGCCTCAAACACTTAGTAATTTCTTGGACCTTGTGTAGCCGTGGTCGTGCATGGTGAGACGTGGGCCTCTAATCACTCATGTCCTGTCAGCCTCAATCGGGACGGAGAAGAAGACTAAGGAGCTCGTCAAGTGTCCTTGCAGCACTTCTTATTATTATCACGTGACATCAACTGTAGCGCTGACCAAAAATATCAAGTTATTTGATACTGACAGAACTATGCAAAACGAATTATATTAATTTGTGATTAAGGTTATTTTAAATTTTTAGGAATACGAAATATCACTCTTAAAACACTTTACTTTTTCCTTTGTAACCTATAAGTGTCTTATTTTTCAAGTAATTATTACACTTGTGTAATTAGGGACGTCGTAATTTTAAATCTTCTACCTTCTCCAATAACCAATAATAATGACATGATGACGTATTGGTGGCCGAACAATAACGACTTCTTCGAAGGAAAAGTGAATCATTTTTTTTTAGGACTTTAAACTAACCATATAAGATCCGGGGTATGGTATGTTGTGTGCTGTATTACTACGTCTTCAACTTATTTTCATTTGAATAGCCGAATTTTACTGGACACTATAACGTTATAAAACTTACAATATAGGATAAAATATTAAACCTCTAGCTATTTTTTATGTAGTATACACTTATACTTCTTATTTATTTGTATCTTGAAATCCATTTACTTTAGGGTATAAGGATATGAGTATTGATCTGCAGTTGCATGCAGTAGTGCAGCAAGCAAGCTGCATGCACAGTTTGCACATATTATAATATATATACTGTATACACACTGAGAGAGCAGACAAGCATGCGGGCCAAGACAGAAAACTTTAGGAGGTAAGACTCCTGACAAGGCTACAAACAAAGTACATTATCAGCACTGTTGTGGTGCGTAAGCCATGCAATGTTAAGAATATTTACACACATGAAAATTATGAAACACGTACCTTAAAATGTTATCCTCTATATCCCCTATCAGTAGCGAAAATATCAGGTATACAAATTCGCTCTATATAGTTTTTGAGTTATGAATTTTTAAAGTTGACTAATTTATCATGGAGAAATGGAACTTCCATGAATTGTAGTCAACTTTATAAATTAATAACTCAAAAACTAGATCGAATTTGTTTATGTAGAGGAGAACATTCTAAGATATTTATGTTTCATAATTTTCAAATGTGGGAACTTTTTTAACATTGAGCGTGCTTATGTATACTTTACCCTTTAATATATACGTGTAGCTGACCAGTAAAATTTTAATTTCTAGTAAAGGTTGTAATAATAATCAGAAAAGTAATTTACTCTTGTTGTGATTTAAATTATTGCATTTGAACTGTAGAAAATTACGGTAAACATCTTTCTCATTAATAAGCAACAGAACTTTTCTTTCGCACAATTCTTAATTAAATAATTTAATACGAGTATATAGAGACAACTTCAAGTTACTAATTTGTGCCAGATTTGTTGAATTTGAACTTCCCCACAATCAAGATAAAACCTGGTCTGTGATTTCAGAGCTATAAAAATTGTATAAAGCTATTTTATTCAAAGAAATTTATTAAAAATGTTCATTCGACCATGCATGATGTTTTAGCACTTGTCACCAAAATGTCAAGAAAAACATTAAAAAATTACGATACATAACTTGATAATTGCTATGTAAATAAACATACGTATAGATTGCCATGGCAGTCAAATTATTACAACTTCTATCATGTCCATTGTTGCACAAATTATATTTAAAAATAATAATAAATTATTTACACTTACGATTTTAGAATATATTTATAAATAAAAGTGTACATGCAATATACATGTACATGCAATATATCGAATTTCCTAAAAAAGGCTGGATGAAATAAATCATAAGAATAACATTATCGTTGTCAATAAATACGAATAAATCATGTAAATTATGTATACGTATGTACTGCATGTTAATTCTTATTTGATCCATCGTTAACAAATACGCATCAGAAGCTGTATAATGTAATTTTGTATGCAGATTAGATAATTTAATATAAATGCTATACTCGCATATTCACCCTGCAGTATTTCCTGTCTGTGGGGATTTAGTTGCAATTTTACTGGTGACCAGTGAAGCAGCAAGACGTTTACATGCACTATATTTAATGCAAATGCAAAATTTCAATTAGAGATTTATGCATGTTTGATCATGAATATAAAATTGCAGAGATAGTGGATCTTTCCTCTCTCATAGTTATATAGAGCACAGTAAGTACTGTATCTACTGTTCCATAAAAATCCATAATACAGCATAAGAAGATGTAAAGAAATAGTGCATTCGTACTTCTGTCATAAAGATAAAAAAAAAAAAAAAATAGTTTTCTTATTTCTAGTCGATGTCGCATGGACTTTCAATGGACATTGTGAGCGCCATAAGCGAGATTAAAAGCAACTACATTCAGATTATCCTATACGGGTTGTACATCTTGAATTTGAGTAAATTGGTTTAGATAATTAATTAATTGGAGCTAGGATACAGGGACAGTTGAGTTGAAATCAGATTTCGTCCTGCATTTTTGGATACATAGTCAATAAGAAAGGTAGTTATATAATTTCTAAACAGCAACTGAAAACTATACAAACGAAACCTGATGAATAACGACAAGTAGTTTATAGATGAATGACTATTAGAAGACGATGAAATGTAAAGCTTTTGTTTTTATGAAACTATTAATTAGTACAGTTTTATAAGATAAGGGACAAAATTTTTAAGTGCTACATTATTTGCACGTTAATGGAAACAGTTTAAACATCATTGGTACTTAAACTTTGAATTTAGTTCATGCTAAAGTTATTTTATTCTTTTTCTTTTATGAAAGTTTTGCTGCTACAATAGAATTGTATGCATGTCATATTAAAGTTAATTTTGTCACCTTTATATTTTTACTTATTCTTCATTACATCCAGCATGTGAGATAGAGACATTATATGCTGTCATCCTTATAGTGACACATTAATGCACGTCATTTTTACATTATACAAAATATAAAAATTGCAGTTTATTTATGAAGATTGATGATATATACCATTAGGTTTATTTTGCTGCATGCATTGTAAGAGCAAAAATCATTTCATATAACTGTATATTTTCCAGTTGATGTTAAAAAAAAAATCGCAAACAACTTTTAAAATTCCATATAAAGGCTATTAATTGGCCACATAGGGTTTGGTTTTGTCTGGTACAGTACAAAGTGGGCGGATGGGCGGGCAAGCAGGCAATATAGTAAGTGAGCGAGAAACGAATCATACAGTAGAGGGCCCCGTACATACTGATATAAACAGACAGCAGTTGAACGGGGCAAAAGCATCCCACGCTGAACGCCCCTTAACATAATATAAAATGGTTTGATGGATGGTTTGGTGCTAGCAGATCGAGCCAACAGAACATACATAGTCAATCATGGTGGCACCATCCAGCAAGCAAGCTGGTTGCCTCTACTTAATGGTCCTGCTTCATACAGAGAGCAAATCCAAAGTAAAAAAAAAAAAAAAACTCGCAGCTTTTTACAAATCACTCATTTATATATTGAAATTACATGAATATTATTGTAGTGTTTCTGTATTAATAATACATGCTGGTTTAAACTCACGGTATTCTTTAATACCATTGAATATATATGTAAATAAAATATATTATATATTTAGCTTGGTTGTGATATTAAATATATAATTCTGTATAAATATGTTATGCATTATATGTTATATAATTATAATATATTTTATAAAAATTATAAAACAGCTTTACGTGGTACACTTATATACTTATATTCGTTCCAACTTAATATCTTTATTTGTTTTAATTTGTTCGCTCTTTTTATTCATAAAACATATTACATAAAAATATGCAGTTAACTCCGAGAGTTTGATAAACTCGTGATTTTACTCTGAGACAAGATGATAAATTTAATTATACAATAATTTTTAGAAATTAAATGCGTAAGAATATGAAAATAATAAGACTGATAGATAAAGTTTGTTTGATGTAGACTCGGAATACAATAAAATAGAATAACTCAGATTGACAGATCTTAAAAGTTAGAGTGTTTATGACGATTGTATATTTTTTTGCACAACAAAGAGAAGTATCTTTTACTCCCACACGTTTACCAAGCAAGAGTAACGACCTGTACAGTGTGTGATAAATTTATTTTCCTTCTGTGTGCAATAAGAAATAAGTACGAAAACGTGAAATTAGATTTTTTACGTGACTCTTTCTACTTTTCTGCTATCAAAATAATCACTCATTAATTTGTCCAAGGATATACTAAACTTAACTTATGGTACTGTAGATACATTGAACATGTGAGAGTATATAATAAGTAATAAGGTTCGTATTCAGTCTTTTTAACATCGCAGTCTCAATTTTTGTAAGGATATTCATCAACTACAAAAAACGTAAAAAAAAAAAAAAAAAAAAAAAAAAAAAAACTGGTTTTGGAGAGATTTTATTCAGGGATTAGATCTTAGTACATCTCAATTGTCAAATAAAAAAATTATTTTTTGAATTTATTTCACATGATCTCCATATATGTGATATTTATAATTATGTATGAATTTCTTTCTCAAATTTATTATTAATTTTTATTGCGATGACTGTGATGAGATCGAGAGCTATAATTAAAATTTTCCTTAATGATAAATAACAAAATATTTGTTAGTAAAAACAGTATAAACTTAATAACTTGATGGATAACAATGATGTTTCTTAATGTTCCGTTATAGTTTCTTGTGTAATTCCAGTACTAACTATATAAGTAATGAAAACGTTGATTGCTGGAGTAATGTGATACCACCATGCAGCTTGTATAAGACAGTCGGCAAGCAAGAATGAAATGCTCTGTGTGATAAAATATACATGTAGCATCGTGTTACATTCATGAGCTAAGAACAAACGTGGTGGCCTCAAAGCACCACTTATGTTCTCTAAGCAAACTGAGTAACCACTAAACTCTTTAACTGCTTGTCTAAACGTAAAAATCTGGTATCTCAGCTTTACATTTAATCTTTTCATCAAATTACATCAATATAATATCTGTATTTCAAATATTTTATTAAAAAAAAAACGGTTCTTAATACCACAAAACAAGATATTCATACATAAAATACAGTTGTTTAACAGTAATCAATATTACTTATTTCATCAATTATTTGGCATCATGGGAAAATTCTTGATTTAATTTTTAATTTTTGTATGATCTTATTTAATATTTTCATACAGCTTGCATCAAATAAACTACACGAGCAGCTGGAAAGGACTCAAGTACAAATCAAGTGGCAGATAAACCAGAAAACAGTCAGATATGCACCCTTTTTGGGGGTAGGATACGGGGAACTTATTCTTTTTTACCCAAGGAAAAATTATTTTTTCATCTCTCAAAATGATAATCTATTGGTATAATGTTGTGGCATTTTATTTATGGATCTTACATGCTGTTCATAAATTACAATGGAACATCTTTTTGATGCAAACAATAGTGTTAGACTTTATATTATTTTCCAACAAACATCTTAAGACAATGATACAAATAATAAAGTTTATAGTTTGACACTAAAAGAAAAGACAAAAAGCATAAATTTGGCAACTTTATTGTCTTTTACATACTGGTCCTTTTCACACTATGTATTAAATATATTATATAATGTGATGATATATTTTTTAGTGTTATACTCTTTAAAAATTATGATCCAATTAAATTTTATACTTCGTGATAAATAATTTTGATTAAAAATAGAATTTATGTTCTATATAAAATAGAGCTAGTGAGAAAAAAAAAGTTTTTAGAAGTAAAGAGAGAGAAGGCAATTTGAGTCTATGTCGATGGTGTGCCAGTAAACTTGAAGTGGTCCGCTCCACCACCTAACCGTTGTCGTCGCACTTTCCATCCCCCATGGCTTTTACTTAAACTACAATTCTCTTGTTTGGTCTTCCCAGGAGGTGGCATGCAAGCAAGTGGAAGAAGGTTACTCTAATAATGTTGGCGAGACTTGACTTGGGTCTGTCCACCAAACCAGATCAAGTCGAGAGTGGTGCCCTAGCTTGCGCTGGTTCGCCAACATCGTCGCATGATACTGGACTCTCACACCCTCACATCTTCAAAAATAAACGTTCAAGAATATTTTCATCAACTTTCGTACTCCATAAATATCTTTCATTAGTGATTATTAATTAATAATTTAACACGTTAAAAAGTAATTATGCGAAGAGGAATCAAGGAGGGAAACTTTAACGGTCTTATAAAAATTGTTGATATTTAGTTCAGTTCATTTGAAAGACATATATATATATATATATATATATATATATATATATATATATATATATATATATATATATATATATATATATATATATATATAGACAGCGCTTTACAGTTCCCTCATTTATCTTTCTAAAGATGTATTTTTAAAATAAATATAAAATTGTTATTTTTATCAAATTGATTATAACAATGAAGCTGATAATTCTATAAAAATATTAAAATAAATTTGTCTTTATTATATCTTAGTTAATAAATCTATCGAGGAACTTTATCACAAAAAATATTCTACAACACAAGAAGTATAATAGCATTCAATAGAACTTAAACTGCTATTGATCTCAACCGTAACCGGATTTTAAAATAATGTTTATAAATTTTCTTTATTAAAATTTTAATATATCTTACCTTTTCTATTAAAATTTCATTTACAATTACAGATCAAATTAAAAACACAAGAAAAAAATATTGTATTTAAATTTCGACGCTATACATTCATAATATTTCGGTTCTGAAAGTACAAAAGTACCAAAGTTCTAAAAGTAGTATTTTTTTTTTTTTTGTGAATGTATGTTATGTATGTCACTATATGGAGAACTCCATCATTATATTACGATATGCACTCTTATCTTGCAAATGCACTTGCGTCTTCTCAAAGAATGTGGCTGAGAATTCTGCATACCATTTTAAATTTAATTACCTTAAAATTTAACTTTCTTTCTGCTAGATGTATATTATTATAAAAAGGAGAGTGGAAAAAAGTATAAAAACTTTTCCATATATATAGCTTAGTAAAATAAATACATTTGCTACATATTCAGTTTAACTTTAGAACTTACATCAAAAATAAAAATTGATTTTCAAAATTTTATGCATCACTACATCATGAACTGAAAAAAAAAAGAAGAAAAAAAAAGCGAACGTCGAAAGAAGTTTCTTGTTTTCTTTGTCAGTCAGCTGATTTATTTTGATGTTGACGGGGATGGGGTGGCTGCATTGGGGGTGAAGGAGGGTAGGTGGGTGGGGGACATCAGAGCAGCTGAAAGCCTAGGGAAGCCGCGTAACTTTGTGATTGGCATGAACACGAGACGTCGGAAGCCGTACAACATTTTCCCTATAGACAGACTTCGACTTCTTGCCTCTGCTGCTATACATCAACTTCGATGCAAGTATATTTTCTCTACAACTGATGGGATATATATATTTGGCACAAAGATATTGAAGACGAGCTAGCTGGCTCAGGTAATATGCCTTTACGTGCTACTATAAAAGTCACACAACTTTTTTATATTTTTTATTATTACTTTAACTCTTTCACCAACTGACATGTTTTTCTTATTATCAGAAAGAAAGAAATATAGAAATTGTGATATACTGAACCAATCAATACTAATTTCTCTCTCTCTCTCTCTCCTCTCCCTGATTAATTTGTAATATGCTGTGTACAATAAAATACATAATTCACTTCTTTTTTAATTATAAATTTATGATGTTTATAATTTTGTGTGTGTATATTACTTATTGATAGATTACCGAGTCAGGTAGCTTCATAAATAATAATACTACTTCATAATGTAATTATTATCATACATGGAAGCCTTTTTGTGTCATTCAATGAGACCAAGACATAAATTCAAACTTAATAAAAAAAAACCTTCCTTAGCCTTGGCAACCATCCGTATAAGTTTTCTTTCATTAGAATTACCAAGGGGGTTGGACAGAAAAGGGAGGGAGGTACGCGACCCATATAAATGTTGAAATGGAAAAAAATAACAGCTATATTATACATAAATATTTGTATATGAGAAATCTGAAAATCAATTTTTAATCTTTTATAGTATATAAGCCAGCCAGCGAAAGTATTTGATCATAAGTATGTAACATGTGTCAAAATAATCTCCCTCTCTTTGGCCTAATAGTGCTTTGTACTCTTCTTAATTTATGACTAAAGATATTGTATTTCATCATAATAAAATTAAACTTTTCATTTTTATATGTCTTACATATTAAATGTGCAGCTCAATTTTTAGCGTGTTAAATGATTCACGTGACATGCCATCACGTAAGGCCATGAAACAGGCATAGCAGACAGCGGCATTGTTTTGTTATTAGAGTTCGATGGCCGCAGCAACATGGTGCACGGGCAACATTCAGGCAACATGATGACGTCCTGTACTCAAATAATAGTTATCAACGAGTTTACTTGTGTATACATATATAATATACATAAAATCATAGTAATAACACTTACGTGATATCCGATTCATTTTCCATTGTCCCTTATGAAACTCCTATTTTGTACTGCATTTTTATAGCATTTTTAGCATTAAATCCTTTCAAACTCATTTTATTATTATGGTTTTTAAATTGATGTTGTTATTGCTGTTAAAAGTATCGGACAATTTTGTGTTTGTATTTTTTTCTATAAATTACTTAAAATTTAATACTTTTAAAAAAAGTTGTAGGCATGCATAATATATGATTTGCCACATTGATTTAATATCAGTTTGATTTTATATTGTTTATGTACCAGTAAAAAGTTATAGTCAATAACAGTATATACTGTATATTCAGACATTCAGATATTGGTAAAAAGTATTGATACATAATTATACAATGTTCCAAGGCTTTAAGTTATTCTGCTCAACATTTTGTTTTTATTAATATCTTAATGTTCTGATAATGAATGTTCAAATTGAGCTAAAAATAATAAAATAATAGACCTTATTTATTTCAAATGCAACGTTTGTCTGATTTTTTTTTATATATAATTTTTGAAACTTGAAAGACTACCGAGTAATGTGTTTTTCTTTCCCCAGTTTAGTTTCCAGTTTAAATGCTACCCCCGGACAAAACATTTTCATGAATTGTTGTTTTCTGTCGTCAGAATACCAATCCACTCGTTTTACACTCAATACCAATGAAAGTATATTGTGTCAGAAAGCCAATAAAAAAATGCCAATCACTTGAATTGATATAAAGTTGACTCGATCTCTAAAAGCGATATATCACAATTGTATATAAAGCAACATGTTCAATATAATAGGAGCTACTTATTACTTACACGTATGTAAAGTACGATACACAAAGTTATTGGTTATATTTGTTGTTATTGTTTTATGCCACATTAATTACACAATATTTACTAATACAATTTTTAGAATAAATGTTATATATTTATAAAAAAAAAATAATAAAAAATTCTCGCGTAATTAAACGTTCTCCATTAAACCATCAGGTACCAACGGAGCCGTAATGAACTTTTAAATTCTAAACATAATTATAATATGACATTTTTAGAAGAATATGTATGTAATAATATATTAAATTATATGAATATGATCTTACATCGGCAGCAGCGCAATCTGTTGTGTCCGGGACAGATAAGAGCCGATCAAGTCACAGATACGTTGACTAGTACTGTACAAACGTTGCAATATTTAACTAACAAAAAGTTTCAAGAATTATGCAATTAAAAAGTTCCTTCCTCGGTACAAAGAATTTTTTAAATAATAAATGCACAGTACATAAACTGCATTAATTCAATAAGTTATTTTTAAAATAAATAAATCCCATTTATTCGATTGTATATTATTATATTACAACATTATTATTTATTTTCATAATATTTAAACAAAACAAATAATTGAATATTGTATAGCTAATTGGCTTACAATTAATTTTACTTAAAATTTTCCCACGATTTCAATGAACGTTGCAGCTACTGTATGGCCACTACTTTTATATTTAACGTTACACCTTTGTTATTTCGTTGTCAGTGGAACGTGCAGGCGTGACTACGACCGTGTTGCGAGCGCTTGCAATTAACAAAGGACTCAGCAGTGCATGCAACACAGACGGACAGACAGCTAGAGCTGCAAGCTTACAGCAAAAGACAGCAGTACAGAATACATTTCATTTAAAATTAAAAGGCATTTAAAGTCTTCATTTAATCCGCAGATCTTAAATTATAGTTAAAATGTATTATATATATATATTACTAAAATCGTAACATTTGTGCTTCCATACTGAAATATGATGATTTATGTGACCTTTTAGACATACTTTTCACGTTTATAGTAGCAGTACGTTTTCTTTTATAACTATTTAATTACATTGCAAAAATCATGTTTCTACTAAAATTACTGAAATATGTATAACTTTTTTTAATGAACGTGGGGAAAAAAAAAAATAAACGATTTTATAAAAATTGTGAGTTGCACTTATGAGGTACTGTACAGTATATTATCAAATTTCATTGTATGTTACAAATGGGCTCCAATTTTGTAAAATACCATTTTATTGCTGAATAAAATATTATATATGCATGGTGACGCTATTTTTCACGCCTCACATGGACTGTATTGTTCATGTGAATACAGGTCTCGTATTACGCTTGCTATTTGTACCAGAAGTCTATAGCTGGTTGGATGTTATAATAAAACGTTGCTAAAGTGGTTCCATTCAAGTCTTTGTTATAATTTTATCAACTATTATAATGCAGCCTTTCATAATATATATTAGTAATATAAGCCTCAATTTCCCTACTGCTTGAGTAAGAGTTATACATTATAGAATGATTGTAGTTTAACTTTATAACATTGCCTGCTATTTTTAATGTGCCTACTGTAAGACACAAGTTACACGATATTACAATTTCTTAAAAATTAAAATTAATTACATTTATTATTATAACCATCTATTACATAAATTGTTTAAAATGAAATTTTATAAATCTTGCTTGTTAGTGTTAATTAATTGTAACATATAATTACGTAAGTACGTACAAAATAAAAATCAGACAACGCTAATATTTAATGATTGAAGAAAATCATAAATTTGTATTTTTATAATGATGTTGTACAGTATAATATACTATTATTATGAAATAATATAAAATTTATTAAAAATATTTTTATTTGCTTTATAATAGAAAATAACAACTGTATTTTTTTTTATATAATATTGCTATTTTATTTTTACTTTCATTTTTGGAGATGAAACATTAATTTCTGAGTACACTCCACCTCCAACAATAAAGTGTCCGTTTGCAGTCTGTAATAACAATCGCCTTGCGGTGATACAAAATTTTATGTTACCCTGATATTTGAACCCATATCCATGGGTGTCAGTAAAAATGGTTGTTACCCACAAAGATAAATATATTCATAAGGTTGCAAATGGATACCAATTATATATTATAATAAGTGGATACTTAATGGTCGGAAGAGTGTACTCCGATACTAGTCTGCACGAACGTAAACCTTGTTCTATTTTCTATATAGGTGTTGTCATGCAATCTAGTGATGTGATAACCATTTTATATTTTATATGGTAACTATTTTTTACCTCACCGAAATTTCAAATCTGCATAGTAATATTATTATTTATTTCTCTTGAAACTGCAGCTCCAACACATCAAGCGTGCAGCGGCATATATTATAAGATAACCTTGCAGTATAACGTTCGAACTATGCCTAGATGTATGTTTACAACAAATTAAATAAATAAAAGAAATCATAGTTAATTCAAATCTCCATTATTATAAATTAAATGGTCGCTTATTAAAAATAATAATAATAGTCCATTTTAGTACTATGGGATCCATTGGTGTGCTATTTGGGAAACCTTATGCCAAGATGAGGTGAATATTAAATTTATTTCTCAATCACGTTAAATTGCCACTTGATTTTTTTTTTTTTTTTTTTTTCTTCCAACGTCTGCTACCGTGTCTGCTGCGTGCAAGTTAGGCACCAGGTATATAGTAGAGCGGTAGTGACGGTGGCATCAAGCACAGAGCGCAGCAATGTAAAGCCAACTCTCTGATACTGCCAGGGCCAGGCTAGGCAGCCAGGCAAATCCAATCTCCGTCGTGATTGACGTCTGTGAAATGAGAGGATAAGGGAATAAAAAGAGAGAGATGGTAACGGAGGGGATAACAAACTTAAACTTTATGATCTTTGCATGAAACAGCTGTTGAAACATTTTTAAACTTCAAATTGAACTTTTATTTTCATCATATATTGAATTTTTTTTTAAAGAAAAATATACAATGTAAAAGTTTTTCAAACTTTCAGTATCAAATTATATTCCACATAAAGTAATATTCTTGCAAGTATAAGTAACCATAGATACGTTTATATACTACAAGACATGTCAATTTTATGTCACATCACAAGTACAGCTGCTAACATCCTTCAGTGAAAAGTGATTTTTTTTTTAAGTATAAAATTCTGTCAATTTATAAAATTACTTCAATTAGAGACATCAAAGATTTAAAAATTATATTTAATAAGAAATATTAATTAAAAGTTATCAAAACATAATAGTAACTGTGATTTAAGTATTGTTATTATTGTTAACCACATAATACCTAATATAAATGATTATAAAGTCATTTTTTATATATAGTAATTTGCAGTCACAAAAATGGAATAGTTGCGTCTATTTACCAAAAACGTTCGTTTGTAGGCATGGTAATTTCTGAATTGAAATAAAGAATAAGTGAAATTTGGTTATGAGAATGAAGTAAGACAAGTTGCATTACATCTGCATCAAATTGCAAAAATGTTAAGATAATTTATGTTAAGGAAGATGAGTGGTGAATTATTTGGCACACTTGCCTTAAAATTCGCTTTTTTATATAATAAATTCGCATTTTTGCAGTGTAATGACAAAATTACGACGTTAATGTGACATATACATAAAACATGCAAAAAATTAATAACGCACGGTTATAAAAAATGGCGGGTGTTTAGTTTAGCGTCGCGAGGATCTTTGATGCACGATGCGGACGGCTTGACAAGAGCTAGCTGCTTTCCTCCCCTTGACGATGGTTCGACCTCTGTAGTTAGCTCAGAGGGAGGAGAAAAGAGAGGTATGGCCTAGTGGGACAATGCAAGTAAGGGGACACCCTCGACCCGGGGCTTGCCTTGATTACAGTGCTATGGCGCTTGATTAGAGGGGAGTGTTGAGTTAGTTGCTCGCTGCTCGGACACGGTGTAGCCTATAAGAGATATATGTGAGTATAAAGCTATAATCTGATTTACTAGCCGGTCAAAATTTCAAAATAAAATTCACATGTTTTGCTCAGTCAACTTGGGAAAATTCTACTCTATGATATATTATATATATAGCAGAGTCCATATGTTAACTGTTGTCAATATTACTTTTTTTCAGGGGTGAGCACTAGACAACGAATCAAATTAAAAAATAAGTAGGTTTGTTCGTAAACCTTGTCAAGAGTACATTTTCTACTCTCAATCGACCTTATGTCCATGTGAATAAGGTCGATTGGGAGTACTCTGGACAGGGTTTACGAACAAACCTAATGTCAACTTTTCAAAGCTAAGGTCTATGCACTCTATGCAGTTATATGCTATTATTTATTGCTATTGTGTATATGCCGTTGTTCTCTATTACTGTTATCCCTGGAAAGTTGCATTTTTACATCAGATTATCTGTAGGATTAGACAGACGCTTTGGAGTGGCCTCTGGTGTACGGTACAGTAAATTAGTTGATAGCTTGCCTGTGTAC